>JAFIDM010002131.1:91513513-91531179 GCA_023159025.1 Thereuonema tuberculata
AACTGAGACGCTACGCAGGTAATTTTGTTGGGATGCTTTTCGTGACGAAGATCAAGATGTCGCCATAATCCTTTAGTCCAGCTTCAGCTGCATTTCTTCTGTAAAAATTAAAAAAAAAAAAAGTAAAGTATCTAAGTTTAGCTTAAGTGATTGCTGTAGCTTTTGATCTTAAAAGTATTTCTATTCAGAGTCATAGTGAACTAGAACGCCAAATGCCGCGATACTTGATAGAAACACTTCCCGGGACATAGGGAAGACACTTTGGAAATTCAAAAAAGAAAATCACCATTAAGAAAAAATATGGGTCGGTGTTGGATGAGATTAGAATGCGTTTTATTCAGAGGTAATGAGGATACTTGTCCCTGAGTCCGGTGGGAAAAAAGATTCCAAGCCACTTCTCTCTCGTAATAAGGTCCTGACTCAAGCAACTGCAGTTTTATTTCAAATCTTTTATTTCTTTTACATATTTTTTCTTTTTCCAATACAGCTAAGATTCTGAAAATTTAAAAATGAACTTGTGTGAAGCATCTGGGATTCTATCTTCCTGTTTTTAAATTTCAAAATATTCTGCAATTAATTCAATTAAAACTCAAAAGCAGTCATTTTTTGGGGGAGTTTTTGAGATATTACTCGGTATTTTCAACTCAAAAAAAATTAACGAAAACCTGATAAAATATTTGTAAAAATAATGTTTTGTGTTTCAAATAATTATTATTAGTAAAACAGTTAATTTAAAAAAAAATAAAAATTGATTTTTTTTTTTTTTTTAAATTGTGAGAGATTAAATTAATTTTCAGGCTTTCGTCAAATTTTTTTGAGTGAAAATACCAAGTAATACTTCAGAAAGACCCCAAAAATTGTCTGTTTGTGAATTTTAATTTAATTAATTGCAGAATATTTTGAAAATTAAAAACAAGAAAATAGAAATTCCCGATGCTTTACAAGTTCATTTTTGAATTTTCAGAATTTTAGGTGAAATATATAAAAGGAATAAAAGGTTTGAAATAAAACTGCTTGAGCGAGGACCTTCAACACTGTATTTAGAGTATCAGGCTATTTTGCGTATAATATATTAATGATTAGATCTCTGAGAAGTTTTTCTCTTAAAAGCCCATAAGTCATTACTTAAGACTGTGCCAAAACTATACACCCCCAAATTGAATGAGAATGAAAATAAACTAATTTACGAAAACTATAAATCTAAAGGAACGATTATGTCAAAATTCCATTCAGAAAAACAGATATAACAAGGCTCCTTTTTAGCGACCCTCTAGGGAGGAACTCTTTAGGGTTTCTGTGTCTTTGTGCGTGCGTGTACCGCCCATCACACCCACACCGGGAGCCATATTTCATTGGATTCCTCGTGGTCTGGAGATTACGGAAAAAAAAAATCCTACTTCAGGTTTTAGTGATCACTGACTTGATCAGGAAAGTAGTGGTAAATTGGGGTCCATGTACAGTGAATCGACTACGTTGAGAACGAATCTCATTCCCTCGACTCAATACGGCCACTTACTTGAATGGGGCAAAATGGGTTTCGACATAATCAGTGAACTCAATCAGGGCATCGCTACTACTGGGAGTGCTTGGACAACTCTTCTGTAAGCCTATTTGTTTACATTTTGTGTAACAAAGAGACCGTGATGAAAATTATATTTGAATTACAACGGCTTGAATAAATATTTGAGTTATGCACGCCAGTCAATAGTAGTGTCACTTTAAAAAACGATGTTTTCTGATAGACTTCAAATTGTAGGGGACTACTTGGATTGTGTTTACTACAAAACAATGAATTGATTCGTTTTTTAATGTACAGAATTTTTCAAACAGACAAAAATTGAATATATATATATATATGCTGACCAGCCACTTTATTAGGTACACCCCTGCTGTGTGCAAGAATGTCTGGACCCCGTTGTGTCTTACAACAACTCAAGTCGGTGGGGACAGTGTCATGGTGTGTGGGAGATATTTTCCTGGCACATGTTGGGTCCATTGATACCTCTGGAGGCACGTCAGGATGCTAGAGCGTACCTAAACATCGTAGCTGACCAAGTGCAACCGTAGACGTTAACAGTTTATCCTCATGCAGATGGCTACTTCCAGTAGGATAATGCACAGGTGCACAAAGCCAGCATCACTACGGGATGGTTTGAGGAACATGACGATGACTTTTCCTTGCTGCAGTGGCCCGCTCAGTCCCCGGATCTCAGCCCGATTGAAAATTTGTGGCAGTTCGCTCCAGGCCTACACCTCCATCAAATCTTTAGGAACTGCGTGACACACTCATGTCTGCATGGTACACAATACCTCAACAACGTTTTCAGCATCTTGTGGAATCCTTGCCTCGACGAATTCAGGCTGTCTTGAGGGCTAAAGGAGGCACAACACACTACTAGGTAGGTGTACCTAATAAAGTGGCCGGACAGTATGTGTGTGTGTATATATATATATATATATATATATATATATATATATATATATTGTGTTAATGAACTTAGCAGATACGAAATCCAAGAAGTGGTCAAAACTGAACAGTTTATAGGCCTACTTTTAAATTAATAGATGACGCTGCATTGCATTACAATTGATAGAATGTAAACGAGGTTTTTTTATAGTGCTTTAAGTTGCGTTTTAACTTATACTTAATTTACTTCTCGATAGGCAACATACAAGAAAAACTATTATAATTTTTAAGTCCGAACCGATTATTTCTTCACAAATTCTGCCAATTATAAGCGTAATTTGCAGATAATGTGAAACGAACAATTAATTAGTAAAAAGTAAAATGCTCCATTTCAAAATGGTTTTGCACGATCTTTTACTAGAAAAACTAACCCTCAACTAGCTAATTGGCAACTTGAGATAACAGAATGCACGACCGCCGGCCATTGGAAGTACCACGTTATCTCAAGAATCGCAGTTAGCCAGATGGGGGTTAGTTTTTTAGTAAAAGATCGTGCAAACCATTTTGGAATAAGCATTCTACTTTTTACTAGTTTAATTGTTCGTTTCATATTATCTGCCTGGCATTAACGAAATTACACTTTTAATTAGGTTAACAGTACCAGGCGAAACTAATAGGAAACTACCAAATTTTGTTTTCCTATTCTATCCTGTTCCTCTTGGATTTTACAATTAAGATTTTAGTAATTTAACTAACGCAACCTATATATTAATTGTACAATGTTTCATTCAATTCTGTCATTTTCATATTCGAGAAGTTCCGTCATTAGAAAGCCCTAGAAGCCTAGATCCTTTTGTATTTCGCCAATTTGGAACTCTGTAGTTATTGTGGATCCGCTAACACAAAACATTCCAAACACACACATGAGTGGTGTTCTGCGTCATTTGACTAAGCGCCAAAATTCGATTTTGAGATATTCGCATAAACACAATAGCTTAAGTATTAACTCACATTTTTTTTTATGGAATCAAGAGTGTTATATCAACATGAAAACGTATGAATTTTGAAGCAAATGATCATGCGACAAAGGTCGTTAATCACATGATGCAAATCTTATTCATTTCGATTAGTCGATTGGAGTTTATTCAAAATTAATTTTCCGATGAATTATGTTGAGATAGCAAGGGGAGGAACAATTTTTTATAAGGAGTTTACACCTTTAGCTAATAGATGGAGCAGTAAGCTAAAAAAAAATATATTTTGGTGCTTGGTCAAATAATGCATTCCACCATCCAAATACAAGCAAAAACCGCGGCATCACCATTTCACATCACATATACTTTAATTTATCAATGGAAAAAAAATGCAGGTTCAGAGAGATAATAGGAAGTGTTTCTTGCCCATTATTATGCATGTCGTGTTTCAAGATGACTCACAAGCTATTAACAGTGGACAAGTAATATCTGGCAAAGAAATGTAGATACGATAATCTTCTCGCCTACCATTTTCTTAAGAAAAAAAACGCTTAAAAAAGCCCCACTCAATCGCTCTTAGTTCCACGATGATGTTTGGCAAATCTAATAAAGCTGTCACATATTTTTTCCATGGTTTTCTTATTGCACTTAATTGTATTAAATTAATTATATTTATTCTCAATAATTTTATTAACATATACACCTTATGGTATCACTGTTAACGGCACTAGAAAACTATGAAACAATAACTGGTTGTAGGTTTCAGGATCCAACCAAAACATACTAAGCCTCACCATTCCACAATTAAATATCTACAAAGTTAGATTTCTTTCTTTTTTTTTCCTATCACAGATCTTTAAATATCATATTAGAATCCCACCACAGCATTTACAAATGATATCATCAACAAGAACTAATCACAAAAACGAATCACAAACCTCGTTACCATCTTAGCTGTCACTTTATTTTTAAAATTTCTACTTGAAAATTACGTAGATCTTACTTTCTAAGCATCGAATGCTAATCCTTAATTTTTTTTTTAAAATGGAGTTTTTGGTTGACTGCGATTAGGAGTGAAACCGAAATTTAGTCCACTTCATCGGGATCACTTCCATTTTACAGTCCCTACGGTGAATAAAGATCCTCCCAGAATGCAACGCAGCTTATAGATTGAGCTTTCCTGGTTTTTCTTCCATTCAAATGGAAGATAAAATGGCCGTCGCGCGTCCACAATCAACATTTCGACAGGGAAGACTTATCAACAGTCAAGCTAGGGAAATTATTCTCAACGTTGCTCGTCGATTTCTAGCAGATATATCGCCCAACAACGATTTGAAAAGTAAAAAGGATGCGTTGAAGGTCACTGCAGAATATACTGGAGTGAGTTTGTCTTAATCCATACTTGCTGTTTAAATCACATCGTAACATATTGAAAAAACTTCATCTACACTTCATTTTATTATCGAATTTTCGGAAGAATTTTCTATCTTCCTTCTTCAAGATTACAATATATAGTCAGGTGATATCAAATTACAAAAGATTTCTTAGCATAGTTGTTAACAAAACTTAGCATTTTATCCTTAAAATGCTACTAACATATTATTATATTTACAATTGTTTCAAATTCAACAATTCTTAATTTTAATACAATTGTTTTATTTTACTAACAATCATTATAATAATCATAATTTTTTAAATTCATCGATTATTACACTTTTTTTGTTCTTGTTCATATGAATTTTTACCATTTCCCTAGCTAAATTTATGAAAATATTCTCAACTTCCAAACCTTTGCTTCTATTGTAATTTAAATTTCTTGTGTTTCTGATTATTATGCTTTCCAGTATTTTTCTTGTTTTTGTATCTTTTTCTAACATAATTATTTTTACTTCCTCCTTGATCCAATGTCCATTTTTCCTACAATGATATGCTACGTCAGATTTTTCTTTCAGGTCATTTTTAATACAATTAATAAGTTCAAGTACCCTCTCCCGTGTTGTTCTTTTACTTTCCCCAATATAAATTTTCCCACAATTTTGGCATTCCAATTCATAGATTAATCCCATGTTAGCTTTATTCTCATTTTTATTAATTTTTTGACATAAAATATTTTTCAATTTGTTGTTGTATTCAAAAGCTATCTTGATGACAATTTTTTTACAAATTTTCTTCAAATACCAACTGCTATTATTTAGATAAGGTACTATAATTGTTTCTTTACTTTTGTTTTTATCCATTTCTTTAATCATAAACTTATCATAATTACTTATTGCCTTATTTAGAAAACTAATGCTATAATCATTTTTCATGAAAATCGTCTTCATGTTTTCAATTCCTTTCTTAAAATCAGAGTCACAACTTGAATTTTGATCCAATCTATGGATGTAATTAACAACAATATTCTTCTTGATCATAAAACTATGCCCTGATTTAAAATTTAGAATGTGGTCACTTTGAAACTCTTTTTTGTAATGTCTTAGGTCCAAATTGTAATTATTCTTTTTTATCAAACATACATCCAAATAATTCAATTTTCCTTCCTCTTCTTTTTCCATTTTAAATGTTATGTCTTGATTCTTACTATTAATGATGTAAAAAAATTTTGAAATGGTCTCGAGGTCCCAAACCATATAATCAAAATATCATCTGCATAGCGGTAATATTCAAAATTAAATTTAGATTCCTTAATTACATCATTTTCAAAGAAATTCATAAAAATATTACATAGGGTCCCTGATAAAGGTGACCCCATAGGGAATCCTTTAATCTGTTTAAACATTTTATTTTTGTGTTTAAAAAAGGTATTGTCCGAAATGAATCTCACCCAATCCATCAGTTCTATATTATTGAAATTTAGTTTCATTAACTCCTCATTGTGATTATATGCTAATTTTTCTACAATTTGCAATGTTTCTGTAACTGGTATATTTGAATACATGTTCTCCACATCGAGTAAATATAAATAAAAATTTTTCTTATTCATAAAATACAAATGTTGTAACTTACTTTCTAAGTAAGTGAGTTTGTCTTGTCGAAATGTTGATTGTGGACGCGCGACGGCCATTTTATCTTCCATTTGAATGGAAGAAAAAACCAGGAAAGCTCAATCTATAAGCTGCGTTGCATTCTGGGAGGATCTTTATTCACCGTAGGGACTTTAGTTCTGTAACGAATTTCCCGTTTTACGCGATTCAATACACGCGGTCCTTTTAAAAACTGATTAGAATGTCACTAAAACCATTTACTTCTACGGGTTAAAGCAAAAGGTACATCCAGTTAATATAAAGAAAGATACAAACAGTTGATGTAATAATAATAAATAATGCCAACCCTAATTTTTAACGAAATAGAAGTCCGCCAGTTAGAACTATTCCTCTATAAAAAAAAACTCAGCTATAAACTTAAAACGCGATTCTCACCTTTCCATTCCGCGTAAAAGGCATCTGAAATCTTCTGTCCGCTAGGCTTCAGGGACAGTGAAGTCGCACATCACCAGCATATAACCAAAGGATAACTGCAGAAACTCAAAAATAGCGTCGTAGAAATTATAATGGTGAATATCAAATCGAAGGTTACTTTCAAAGAGCTCATAAATGATTAGACAAAAGAAGAAGATATATAGAAGAACTACGAAGACTCTACCGTCCACAATGGCTTGCCAAGAAGGTGCCATGATGCGAATAGCTTTACTCTCTTCCAATTGCGTAATAATATATCACAGAACGAGGTAAATTCAAACATCTAGAACTTGCCATTGGCAGAAAAAAAAAAAGAAGAAGAAAATAAAAAAAGGAAGAGGAAATATTTTTTCCCTCTTCACGGTGTTTGTTTTCCGCCATAATTATTAATTTCTAATCACTGTAAACAAATTCGTTTTTATTTCTTTAAGAAGCCAGTGATTGTTATGAGTCCGTTACCAGCGATCCTGGTGAACAGTTTTCGAATTGTTCATTTTGGTTTCTACAAAACTGACCACTAGGATCGCTAATGACGGATTCATGGTAGTCAATACAACTTTAAAAAGTAGAAAGTCGAAGATAATTTCTTAAATAAATAATAGTGGCAATAACTCAGTTTAACAGAACAGGTATGGGTTCACCAATCGTTCGTGAAATGAGGGATTGAGGTTGAAGGCGGGCGATTTTGGGACTGGTCTTCTAAACTAACCTTAGTTGCATTTGGGTAAGGATTGTCGTATCCTTCATCTCCTTCGCCACAGCTATGGTGACTTCATGGTCTTTTTAAAAAGAACTTTTAATTTTAAGGGAAATTAAAGCAGTCAATCTGCACATCTTCCAGTGTTAATTATTTATTTGCCTTTCAGATAAGTATGGCAGTAATTACTTTCCCAAAAGTATTTTTCAGTAATTTAGTTTTGCTTCCTTAAAAGTAACTAGCACTTATTTTCTTAGTAACTAAAAGTATTCGTGCAAAATCAAAGTTATTATCATTTAACTAGAGACCTAACAAGAACATATTCAGCTAGATTTCTCGGATTTTCAATTCACTTTCTTTTATAGAAATATAATGTTAGCCATCCTGGTTTTTCTCTATGCACCATGATTCTGTTTGCGGGGTCTTGTGTTGTAACTCGAATATTTGCTTCTTTTCATATTCCTTGCAGATTCTACAACCTCCAAGTCGCTTTCTTGGTAGAGCCATGTTTCAGTTCAAATTGTATATTAGGAATAAGAGAAGGAACAACAACGTCCAAAATCACTGGTGTATCGAAGGAGGTAGGGTTGGTAGGAGTTAGAATCTCCCCCCTCTCCCCATTGCCTCTGCAAACTAGGATTTTGGACCTGGGTCAATCCGTACGAACTCAACCAATGGGTGTTGCTGACATATTTTATTTTATTTTTGATTTTAAGTATACATTTGGGAGTACAAAACGATTTTTTTTTTAAAATTATTATTATTACTTTAGCTTTTATCGGCCATTTTGTACATGAGGGTCGACAGTTTTTGGAGTTTTCAGAGGTTAGCGATAAGTTAAATAACTTTTTTGTTTATTAAGATATCAACTTGGAATAAAAACCATCTTATTCTAAATAAAACCATCTACAAATCATGTTATGACCAAAAATGTGTTAAGTTGTAAGGAAATAACCTAAAACTTTAACTAGAAAAATGTGTTGTCGATTAGAATAAATTGAAGATTTAGGGAATTTTTTTTCCAAGAAGGGTTTAAAACACAACTTTAATGTTTTTTCCCCTTAAAAGTATAATAGAGAAGAAGACTTAAAAAAAAATTGATAACTTTTAAATGCCACCTTTAGGTTTTACAGGCCTTCAAATATCGCAATTTGTCCAAAATTCCGATTTTCAAACAGGCATATCTCCAATAGGGACTGAATCAAAAAATCTGAAATTTTCAAAAAATACTCTTCTAGTATCTGGTAATAACCACATGAAATTTCATCATTGTGTTTTAATCAGAAGTATTTTTTTTTAATTAAAGAAAAAAGCAAAAATACACAGTACGACGCACATTGACACAGACTCCTGAAGTGTTAAAACACTTACAAAAACACACCTAATAAACTAATCTATTCTAGGCCTATATGTACAAAATGTGTAAACTGTAATTGAAATCCAGAGCTACTATTATTGGAGTAACCCTCAAGTTACCTTGCACCCTTGTATGAGCTGCATGATGGTGAAATCAGCCACAGAAGCCTTGCTGTTATATGTGATTATTTGGACCGTAGGACCGCGACTGTGTACTGCTTTCAAAAACATTTGACTGAAGATATATTAAAAAAAATGCTCCTTTAGTAAAAAAAAAAAATGTTTATTTTTTTATTTATTTAGTTTATTAAATCTTATCTGTTATAAGTATTTTACTTAATAAGTATTTATTTATACTTATTTAATAATAAATATAACTTCATGATAATAATCCTCCAAAAATTCTTTACTCTATAGTAACGACAATATTTCGAATAATCTGATCAATTATTCTTCATAAGGTCGAAAAAGCAAGAAATAAAACTATTTCTTTCCTTGAACATAAAACAAACAATAATGTTTCTTATTTGTCATTTAATAATAATTGGTTTATTTGTAATCTCATGTTTTTTGTCAATCATTTTAATAATTGAATTATATTATAAAAGTGTTTGAATTATATCATATCAATTATAATTTGGAATTGTAATTTAGAATTTGTTTGTTTTATGTTCAAGGAAATAAACAGTTTTATTTCTTCCTTTTTCGACCTGATGAAGATTAATTGATCAGATTATTCGAAAAATTGTTATTATTGAGTAAAGAATTTTTAGAGGATTATTATCATGAAGTTACATTTATTAAATCTATTTGATTGTTTATTGTTGTGTATATAGTTGTATATAAATCTATTGTTTGTTCATTGTTGTATATAAATTGTTAGATATTATAGTTTTATGTTAACTTATATTATAAGGAATGTAATTAGGTTACTTTGTAGTAAATGATTATTTTATTTTTTTTCTGAAAGCCGTTTTTCTAAGACTTTATCTCCCTTTATTTTTTTCCACCATTTATCTTATTAAATTCAAGAATATCCAAGAAATATTTACTTATTTATTGTCTTTATATAACAAATAACTGATAAGAACTGATAGTATCTTGTACTGGTGTCAATAAAAGAAATATGAATGACACAAAAACCAAAAAAATTAAAAATAAAAGACTTTGCTCACAAAATATAAGGCTTGTTTTATTTTTTTTTTAAATTGATTTTTATTTTTTGTCTCATATTTTTTATTTAATTTTTGCAAAAAAAAAAAAATTAGAGGCTTTGCTCACAAAATATACGGCTTGTTTTATTTTTTATAATATATATTAGTGATTTTTTAAGGTGCAAAATGGAAAGAAAATGTTTTTGTGTTTCTATAATTCCCATTAAATACAATCAAAGGCAGTAGAACAATTATGAGTCAAAAAAATGAAGTTAAAATGTGAAAATCCCTTCTGTGGCTTATATAAACTTGTGCTCCAGTTTGCAAAAACATGGCGGCGGAAGCGTTAGCCAATAGAAAAGAAGACCACTGTTGGCCACACTGTAGTCTCTAGTCACTGTACTCTCCAGTGGTAAAGAGCGACATCTGAGATTACTGTGCTAACCCAATCTCAATTCAGAATTTCTTCATTTTAAAATTATTAATACCTATTCTGCAGCATTTCAGATTTTTTAGAACATTTAGAATTGATATTCTGTTAAAGCAATCTTAATGTAGTAATTTAATCCAGACGAGAATTACATCTGATGATAGAATTTGAAATAATTATTTAAAAAAAATATTTTTTTTTAATATACCACGTTTTTAAGACGGACTAAAAAGTATAAAATAATTAGTATAAAAGTTTCAATGAAAATCGTGGGGCGCATGCAATAGATAATTGAGATGGTATGGATGGGTGATATTATCTTACGCCCCACGTTTTTCGTTATATTTTATAATTTATTTATTTTATACTTTTTAGTCCGTCTTAAAAACATGGTATGGCCACCACACATGGATGATTGAAAAAATTTATATACAAATTAAAAAATACACGAGATCTTTCGGGGTGGTCGACATCCCCTCATTTTTAATTTGTATATAATTTTTTTCAATGATCCATGCGTGGTGGTCTTAATTACATCTGTATTATTAATTTTATAAACACACGTTAAACCTACAAGTAAAAAAAACATGGTATATTAAAAAAAAATATTTTTTTTAAATAATTATTTTCTGCTTGTTAGTAATGTGTGTATGAAATTTTTCAATCCATTTTAATTTTAAACAATTAAAACGAATTTAAATTTTAAACACGATAAAAAAATGAGTTAATATTAAAAGAAAAAAAAAAAAAAAGCCGCTACCTTGCAATGCATGGCAACTCAGCGCCATGCGGCCATTTGCAGAAACATTGACAGCAGACGACGCGTTCGGCACCTACCTGTTCTCCGAAGAATTAAGGTTCCCTAACGAACAGACAGACAATAAAGCGAGTTAATTGTCATCCATTTCTGAGCTATGTTTAAAGTTTCAAGTCGCTAGCTCATCGGAAAGTTAGTTTAAAATCAATTGCAAAATTTGTACCAAACAAACAAACATTGAAGAAAGTGAGCTAATAATAACGTGTTAAAAAATGAGGATTTTGAAACTCTTGCACTATCAGGAATTATTTACCTGTTGATTGCCGATATTATTTGGAAAAAATGATTTATTCGGCAATAAGGCTCATATGGTATTGTATACAACAGAAAAGTTATTTAAATGTGATTGTGTCTAGAATATTTTCAGTCATCTAATAAAGCTTCACTTGCATAAAGCTGAAAATCCATTTAGGTATGAATTCGTATGATCAGCTCTCTTAACTCTTCATTTGCGATAACAGGCAGGTGAAAAGCCTTTTAAAATGAACTAGGCCATCCCCCTGGTAAGTATGAAATAATCCACGAAGAATCTATTGCAAGCGGTTATGGCAAAAAGTGATATTTTATTCCTTTTTGAATGAACTCATTATTTGATAGTGCGTGAACAAAGAGAATAAAAATAGGATTAGATATTGTGGGACCAGCAGTAGTCCAATGGTTAGCATTCCTGACTGCGAGGTCGAAGGTCTTCGTTTCGAATCCCATGTAAGGCGAAAAAAAAAAAAAAAAAATTTAAAATCTGACTTTCTAAGAAAGGGAAACTAATAATTAACAATTTTGCCGGACAGACAGAGAAATAAAAGATTTTAGTAATATAGATTTTATAACGGAAGTTATAACATCTATCAAGTATCTTAGCACTTAACAAGAGATTGCATATGTCTGACAAGCCATTTATATGTAAAATTTGTGAAAAAAGCTTTTCACAGTCAAACAGTTTAGCTGTTGACGCGAGGAAACATATAGATGAAATTGTGAAGCACGACAGTAACGTAGTTTGCTAATTTGACTGCTAACAAAAGACTACATATCACCAGTGACATACCAGATAATCAACCTCAATAATGAACGAAATTCGTTGTAACATTTTCAAAAGCATCTGATTAAATGTGTACTGATTTCAAATGCAAACCAGAAAGCCATAAAACTATTAAATGAAAATCTTTTTTACTTTCATTTTATCTTAAGTTCTGACGACTCATATTTTGTGACAATAGAAAAGAAGCATGCAGAAGGACACCCCCTTCTGGTAAAAAAAATAAAAGAGAAAGATCATTGTAAATTGACAGCAATCTGAAATTTGAAAAATGCCAATAAACCTTCAAATTACTGTTTCTATGGAGACATAAACCAATCGTGTCTTCACGTTATCAGCGGCACCAGTGTTAAAAATCGTAACTAAAATTTAGAAAAACAAAAACGCAATATTTAAAGACTTTTACTCTTTTTTATCGGACATATTCTTTTTTTATTTCTTTTGTTTTTTATATCTTTTTTTATATTTTATTATTCGTATTTATTTTTAGTTTAAATATAGAAAAAAAAGAAAAACGGAAAAAAGGTGACAGCTATCATATCAAATTCAAAACTTCCTAAAAAATTTAATTTTTTAGGAAGTTTATAGTTTGATATGATAGCTGTCACCGTTTTTCTTTTTCTTATTTTTTATATTTAAACTAAAAATAAATACAAAAAAAGAAAATAAAAAAGAATATAAATAATAAAATATAAAAAAAGATTTAAAAAATAAAAGAAATAAAAAAGGAATATGTACGATAAAAAAGAGCAAAAGTCTTTAAATATTGCGTTTTTGTTTTTCTAAATTTTAGTTACGATTTTTAACACTGGTACCGCTGAAGATACGATTGGTTTATGTCTCCATAGAAACAGTAATTTGAAAGTTGTATTGGCA
This sequence comes from Thereuonema tuberculata, assembly GCA_023159025.1. Taxonomy (NCBI): domain Eukaryota; kingdom Metazoa; phylum Arthropoda; class Chilopoda; order Scutigeromorpha; family Scutigeridae; genus Thereuonema; species Thereuonema tuberculata. Next base: position 91,526,719 of record JAFIDM010002131.1, read on the forward strand.
TTTTTCAAATTTCAGATTGCTGTCCGGCTTTATATGTTTAGTAATATAAGTTAATTTTATTCTATACTTTCTAAATTGCAAATGATTGATTGAAATCTTTACATTGCGAAACTCGAAGCCGCCGCTTTGAGTTTGGCGTCTTTTATATATATCTATATATATATGCTAATATCGGACTAAGGAACAACGTTGTATACTTGTATGAGATGGACTTAATGTGTGCTGATGACAAAGTAAAGGAGAATGGATAAAATACACTTACTTTTAATAAAATTGAAGCATTGCAGTAACTGTACCCAACAGCTTCAAGAAGCAAAAAGGTTCCATCATCAGAGAAACAACAAACATATAGAACAATAAAGATGAACACAGTAATTGAAAGACTGATAAAACTATTTAACTTTATCTTCTAGATGTAGTCAGGTTTTTCAGGTGACTATCCCACGTCATATAACAAAAACTTTTAGTTTTATCTTCTAACTACAGCAGACACTTGAATTCTTGCAATGATTAAGATTACAGTTAATTAACTGTTTTCAATTTTTTTTTATTGTTGTTTTTTTTAATCAAAAGTCTGAATAGTAATGTGAACTAGATAGTAAAAGGCACTGTGGAGCAGTTTTGTTTTCCTCCATATGGAATATTCAAGGCCTTTCGACCTGAATAAATAAATATAAATGCTCCCATCAGGAATCTTGACAAAGGATATTTAACAAACCATTTAAAAGCTTTAGGTCTACAGAGGGGACAAATTACATTGCCACAAAAAATAAATGAAGGGTATTGAAAAAATTATTTGAAAGGCTTCACCCTCCATTAGAATGGATACTGTAAACTAATAAATATTTATATGTTGTACATAAAAAATATATATTTTTTAAATCTGCCCAATTTGTACTATAAACTGAAATATATTATTCTTGACATCCATTCATAGTCTAGATCAATAGTTCTCAAACTTTTTATTTCTTGCATTCACCTACAATATTATCAAGAAATCCTAGTCACAACACATTATTAAGGAAATCTCACTCCTAAAAATACACACACACACACACGTACACTATCCTACAATAATAGACCAGACAGCGCGCATTACTGGAAACATGTGAAAGTGTACCCGATTTAAGAGTGGGATGGGCCCCCACGTGCTGAAATTACATTAGCCACCCTGCGGGGCATGCTTTCCACAAGGTTTTGATACAGAGCTATGGGTATTTTTGTCCATTCCTGCTTCAAGAACATGGCCAGTGCAGCTGTAGATGTCAGATGTGGTTCCCTGGCGCTCAATCGATCTCTAACTCGTCCCATAAATGTTCGATGTGGTTTAGGTCGGGACTCTGAGCAGGCCATGGAAGCCGCTTTACAGCCATCTCTGTATACCACTGCTGGACAGAGACTGAAACATGGCATGGAGCAATGTCGTTCTGAAAATAACAATCGTCATTTCCAAGCATTTGCCAGAGAGTAGGAACAACCCGATTATCCAAAATGCCCTTTTAGCCTTCAGAGTTCAAGGTTCCCACAACAACATGCGGTCCCAGGCCATATCATGAGAAACACCCCCACAGCATGATTCCCCAACCGCCGAACTTCACAGTTGGAACTATGCACTCGGGTAAAATATGTTCGCCTGGCATTCGCCACACCCAAACACGTCCATCCGACTGTAAGAGAGTGTAATGTGATGAGGCACGTTACACTATATAAATTTGTTTTCCACTGCTCTACAGTTCAGTTGCGACTTTGCAAACAACACTTGAGTCTGGCGGTTCTGCTGAATGATGAGATGTGTGGTTTTGTGTGCGGCAACACATCCATGATATTTTAGGGGCATTCAATTTCTTCCGCAACGTATTGTGATGAACTGTAACCCCTGATGCCTGTTGAAACTCACTGTTTATGATTCGGAGGTTTTTTTTGCGGTTTTTACGAACCTCGCGCTTCAGGACGCGTCGATCGCTTTCGGTCAGTTTTTGGGGACGACCAATGTGTGCAGTTCGTGCCTCAACGCCCGTATTCTTCCACTTCTTCATGACATCACCAACAGTTGAACGTGGCTGTGATAATTTCGACGAAATTGCACGAATAGACATGGCAGCAATATGACAGCCAACTACAACGCCTCTTTCAAAGTCACTAAGTTTCCTGCGTTTCGGCATATTCTTCGCACTATTCGACACTCCTACAGACGTTTCCGTAGCAACTATCTGAATGGACTTTGCCTGATCATGTGCGCACATGCACTTTGACGATCTCGTCTGATTTTATGTAAATATACTGGTGTCCGGTCCATTACTGTAGTGTAGTGTATATATGTAAGCCAGGTCTACCGGCTTAAATCCACTGTTTTAAATACGTAACAAAAAACACGTTTTTCAATAGAAACTGAAAAAATGGTTTATTCAAAGTACTGGCCCTCGCTAACTACACATTTTTCCCATCTCTCGGGCAATTTGTGGATACATTGCCAAAAAAAAAATCCCTCTCTTTTGAGGCAAACCAGTTATCGAGCCATTTTCAGACGTTTTCGTAGGAATTGAAGTGTTCCTCAGCAAGTGAGTGGCCCATCGACGAAAACAAGTGGTAGTCGGAAGGTGCCAGGTCTGGCGAGTAAGCGGCATAGGGTAGCACCTCCCAGTTGAGTGCCTCCAAGTAGTTGCGGACCATTGTTGACATGTGTGATGGTGCATAGTCGTGGAGAAAAATCAGCTTATCATATCTTTTCTGATTTTCCGGCCTTGTTTCACAAAGAGCAGGATTCAATTTGATCAGCTGTTAGTGGTAGAGATGAGCATTGACAGTTTCCCCTGGTTTCAGCAACTCGTAGTAGATGATACTCTCCTGATCCCACCAAATACACAGTATCGTCTTCCGTCCGAAGCTACTGGGTCTTGCGGACGATGTTGATGATTGGCCAGGGCCAACCACACGATTTTTATGCATTTAGGATTCTCGAAATAGATCCACTTTTCATCGCCAGTAACAATCCGATGCAGAAAGGACTTTCTTTTTTGTCTGGCAAGCAAAATTTCGCATGTGTTTTGGCGTCGCTCCATCTGCCGATCAGTCAATTCGTGCAGGATCTATTTCCTGATCTTTTGGACCTTTCCCATGGCACGTAGGCGATCGGAAATGGTTTTTTGAGCAACACCCAATTGCTCGGCAAGCATTTTTTGCGACTGCGTGTCGTCCTCGTCCAATAGAGCTTGCAGTTCACTGTCTTCAAATTTTTTAGGCCGATTTTCACCTCCTTGTCGGTAACATTGAAATTGCTGTCTTTGAACCGACGAAACCCGTCTCTGCACGTTGTTTCTGATACTGCACGGTTGCCATAGGCCTCCACAAGCGTTCGGTGCAATTCGACTGCCGATTTCTTGAGATTGAAGTAGAAAAGCAGAGCTGTCCACATTTGCTGTTTTTTTGGCACAAAACTCGACATGATTACCGCAGGAAAATATTATGTTGCTCTTTTGAAATTGCTTATTGCTGACAAATGTCAAACACATGAAACTAACAATATGGCGGTTCGATAGTTGTTTTATATGACCACTTATGCCATATATGAGCAAACAGCGGATTTAAGTCGGTAGACCTGGTATATGAACAAGGTGTTCATAATTAAAGTTCTCATTTCGATAGGCTGTAACTGTAGAAACAATCAGCAGAATGACTTCATATTTCACATGAAGATGTCCCATGGCGACGAAATTTTATTTAGCACAAAAAAAAAAAAAACTTTTTAAAGCTGGACGCTAGGGCAACATATGGCGCTGCAATACTGTAGTGGATACACATCATTCAGTGGGTGTTAAATAAGGACATCCTTGATTTGGTTTCCCCGGTATCGTCAATGTACTGAAATCGTAACATCGCACGCTCAACCCCAGCACATAGTGTGTCACTCGTAATATTGTGAATAAGGCATGTAATGCTGGTCTTCAGTTGTCTATGTGTTCACGATGGACAAAGTCTTTGAGATCACAGCCAGAAGCAACTGTGCTGTGGTTCATATGATGTAAAAGTGAGGCACCTTCCTGCAAGAAAACCATTGCATCCAGACATTGATGTGAAACTCACCTGTTGGCTAAAAGAGATGCATAATGCTGGCCAGTAACTGTGTAGGTGATGGACCCTCAAGACCAAGCTCTTCGAAAAAGAAACATCTGACTATGAATATGGATGTGAAACCATATAAAACATGTGTATTTGTCATTTGCATTATCCACTACAGTATTGCAATGCCATAACTATATAGCGGCCACCTTTGAAGTAATTTTTTTTTTTTTTTGCGCCAAACAAAATTCCATTGTCATGAATATCGTCATGTGAAACATGAAATTTATTTGCTGATTAATTTTCCAGCCTTTTGAAATGCAAACTTTAATTACAAACACCTTGTGTGTGTGTGTGTATATATATATATATATATATATATATATATATATATATATATATATA
>JAFIDM010002131.1:91531579-91542387 GCA_023159025.1 Thereuonema tuberculata
TATATATATATATATATATATATATATATATATATATATATATATATACACACACACACATACAAACTATATATATACTTTGCTTTCCATCGCTCAGTGCGGACTGAGCATATGGCACTAGGGAGGGGGCGGGAATCCCATTTGAGGACTGAGGGGGACGAATGGAAACCAAAATAAGCTACATACCAAATTTGATGGAAATCCGTTGAGCAGTTTTATTCTAATGTGTATACAGACATACAAACAGAAAGATCAACAAATAAGAAAAATGTTCAAGGGGATAAAGATGACTTTGCACTCAAAGACATTTTAAGGATATAATAATAATTTAAAGTGACTGTGTCAATATGAAGGCATAAACTATGAATATAAAAGTAATTAAGTATCATGTAATGGTACTATTAATTAGCCAAAAAAAATAATCCTATAGTAATATTTGTTCCTTAACCATGTCATCAATAATCTAAACAAACCCATTTATTATAAAATTTTCAAATAATTCATATATTTATTAGTCAATATAATTGATAAGGGAAACATACATGTTGGAAAAACTATTTTTTGTTTTTGTTTTGCAAGCCGTTTTAAAAGTAAAAAAAAATATTGCACAACAAAAGCATTTTAAAAAATGATATGGAAATGAACAAATATGGAATAAAGAAATTAATCAATCTTAATAAGAAATTATCTTGAATATATTTAAACAATATGTAGTTCTTCAACTTTCAGCTTAATTTATAATTTGAATTATACAAAAATTAATTTTACAAAGAATATTTAGTACGCATTTTAATTTCTAAGATAATCTGTAATTTTTGTAATGAGGCATTGTTTTTATTTCTCCCAGTCAACAAAGTCATTGTCAGCTTCTGCAGCCACAAGAAAAACTCTATTGGCTACAAATGATAAAATAAACTAAATTTTACGAATAGGAATAAAAAACAAACTCTTTAGACTCTTCATTACAAGAGAGGGAATTTTTGTCACAACAAAACTGTTAACCATCTATGCTTCATTGATATAGGTTAGTTTTGTTGGATTACAACGCTTAATCTGGCGCTGAAGTGCTGTAATTATAATTTGTAAATCAAGAGCCAGATGGCGCTGTATGTTTTTGTCTTTTTTTTTAATGTGTGTCTTTTCAAATGGAAGCCAATCTGGCTTTACCTATTTTATCAGTAATGTATTAAATTACTTATTTGAAAATATGTTCTCCTTGCAATTTCACTGCAGAAATCACTCTTACTAACAAGTTTTTATTTCACATTGACTCAGACAAAGCTAGAGCAGAATATCCCATTCCTTCTTCAGATAACCATAAGATCACTAACAGTTCATGAACAGCAGATGCATTTAGACTAGCTAATTACCATTACTGTAGACAGAAAGTATTTCTATCTGATGGCCAAATGAATAATTGTAGTATTTGAAACTGGAATTAACTACTATATAGTCACCCCACATATATGGTCACTTTTGAAAAGTCCTAAAGAGAAAGTGAAAATAAATAAAACACACTTACTTACAAACATGTAGAAGAGAGAATTAAAAATGATGGCAATAAATTGACAGTTTCGGAATACTGCACATATTCCTTCATCAGGGATGGCACAAACATATAAGACATTACAACAACATTTAAGACAGCACTCGGTGGGAAAACATGGTGAAAGTGAGGGAAGTGAAAGGATTAAGCAAGTTCAGCAACAGTGATGGCATTTTGCTCGCCGGTGACAGGATTGTAGGCTGGATTATATGGAAAGATTCATCAAGGAGTCGGTGGGATAGTTTTTTATGTGGAAAGGGGTTTAGCAGCAGAGAAGTTGGGGGGGGGGGGGTGTCCAGTTTTTTTATAGTGCATAACGGTGTACGAAATGTGGGGTCTGTGTTATTGAAGGCTTTTTTATATTCTTTAATGCATGTGGATAGAGGCTCTACGTAGCCAGAGGAACATTGGTTACATGGTATCCAGTATACAAAGTTTGAAGAGTTATTTAGTTGCTTTGTTTGTGTTATGTTTATGTTGGGTGATTTGAAGGCAGAGGCCTTCAAATCCTCTCCCTTTCACCATGCATCCCCACCTCGTATTGTCTTAAATGCTGTTGTAAATGTCTTATATGTTTGTGCCATCCCTGATGAAGGAATTCGCGGAGTATTCCGAAACTGTCGGTTTATTGCTATCATTTTTAATTCTTTTTTACGTAGAAAATAAGTAATTAAGTGTGTTTTATTTAGTTTCACTCTCTCTTTATTTTAATACACGCACGTTAAGCCTCCTTGTTCTTTGAAAAGTCCTAGCTGACTTAAAAGGAATTCTGTATATTTTGTTACCGCCTACATAGTCAGGCATCAAATATATACTCGATTACATGATCATATTTGAGTTCATAGCAAAGGAATTTCGACTGCCATTTATTATAAAATTTATAAAAAAAGAAACCACTACTAATTTGGTTTTGTTTTTTATCCGTATATATGGACATCCCGCTTATAAGGTCAGTTTTGTCAAGTCTGCATAAATGACCTAATAATGAGGTCTTACTGTAGCTCATTTTCGGGGAGATCATTTCTTAGGCTCCAAATATAAGTCAGATTCAATTTTCAAAGGATGTCAAGTTGGAATTGGAGGGGAAAAAAGTCTATATTCAGGCCAATATAATATTTAATGTGGCTCATTGAATGTGTTTAATGATGAATGAACAGCAAAATGCAATTAGCAATTTTGGTTAAGATTTAGTAGGTGCTAACACATTTTTTTAATCTAGTGTTAGATTTCATGAAATCGTCTATAGATTATATAAGAGATATGACAATATATGTTGGTTAATATATAAAAATTCAGAGGGTCTTGTGAACTCTTATTCATGCAGTAAGTGAAGGGCAAAAATGTTTGCACCAATGTAGGTTTTAGTCAACAAATAATAAAAGTGAAGACAAAATTGATGTTCACTTGCAAGGTGAGAGAAGTTGAGGGAAGGAAGTGAAAGAGTAAGAATTTGTGGTTGAAAAAATTGAAAGAGTACATTTATAATATTCTGCAAGAGTCAAAATAAAGTAGCAAGATTAAAATTATATACAGTAAAGCCCCGGTTAACCGAACTAAAGGGGAGGAGGGGTAAGCTGTTTCGGATAACAATTTTTTTGGTTAAGCCATAAACATCTAATATAGCTACACTATTTTGTATTGTAATTACATACTTTTGAAAGGTTTTGAAGGTCAAACGAATTCAAAAATCTCTTTGTACGCTACACTTATGTTCTTTATTAAAGTAAAAATTACATTTTTAGGATTACAGTAGGCTACATCAATATACAGTATTCTGTACTTAATAGTTTGTAGCATATGAATTACTCATTTAAAAAACTCAGTTTGTTTCTTGCATCCCTTCCCAACGTTTTTGAGCAGCGATGTCCCACCAACTTTTCATTAGAAGGACTCAGCTGGCATTTCGGATAACCCGAGTTCAGATAACCAGGGTTTTACTGTATATAATTGTAATTGAAATAAAGAGTTTTGCATGGCAGAAACAGAAATAAGTAAGTGTCCTTGAAAAATTCTTTACTGAATGATTAGTAGTATTTTTCTTTTTTAATAATATTTAATATTTATTGTTATTATAAAATTAAAAGTCCCTTTAAATAAAAATACAAGACCAAACAATTACAATTCTATATATAAAAAAAATCACTCATTCAGATTGTGATGTTGTAATATTGCATTTATCAAACAGTAAAATAATAATAATCAAGGAACAGTATACTAACTTAATTCCATTTTCCTTTTTGTTTCCGACATCCAGTTTCCCAGCAATCGTCTTAAAACACTAATCTTTACTTGTTTGATGACCCATAAGAATCTTACAGAACCAATTATATCGAAGTATTACAAAGGTCCCCCCATCCGTTTCCAAAAAGAAAAATAATTAAATCATTCTTTGGTGAACCACAGAATGCATTTCATTTTTCTTTTTTTTAAGTATAAGATTACTATTTGCTATTTTTAAAAAAGGTATTTTTCAGCCTAATTTTCCTGAGGAATTGGCATATCTTTAGGGTTCTCTGTCCCCAATAACTTCTAAGCTTGTGAATGGTTCTTTTTGAACTTGGCAGCTTATTTTGCAGAGAAAAGACAATCAACTTTTTTTTTTTATTTGTAAATTTCTCTTTGTGAATTCCTGCGGCGAGATATGTCATAATAATGATGAGGACAAAATCTCATTAAAGTAAAACCTATGCATACAAAAGGACATGCAAAGGAGCTATCCTTGAAGCAGAACAAGTAAAAAAAAAACAATAATCTGTGAATTGTGGAATGTTTAGTTTTTTCATACTTAAAAAAACAATGAACTTTTTACATTGTTAATTAAAATACCAATAGTAACAATTTAAAAAACAAAAATTACAGAACAGTTTTATGTTATTCAAATATGAAAAGCCCAACATACACAGATTTTTTTTTAGAAATTTTTTGCTTTCATTCAGGCTTACTACAATGTCTGAGCATTTGCAATAAAAACTTACAATTTGCTATGTTAAAATTTCCACAGAAGATTCCATTCCAGCTCAGCCTTGTGATCAAGGCGGAGACCTGCCATGAGGCACATACGCCTGAACATGGCTTTAAATGATGGAGCGGCATGGGTGTGACTTTTATTTACTTTGATGTTTTATTATCAGATTTGAAAGAGATCTGTTATGCTTAGATCTTACATATTATGCTTTACATTTTATTAAAACATGTACGGCTAGATTTCTGAAAAAATATTTTAAAATACAATATTTTAGACCTTTCTCTAAATTCTACTGTTTTTCAAATTACATAAAATAATAATAATAATAAATAAAGCATAAGATATTTATCGTGTATAATAGTAATTATTCTAAGAGATTTTAAGATAGGACACATAATTATTAAGACAAAATTTAAATTTCAGTGCATAACATGTCAATACATAGAGATTCCATTCTTCAAATACAAAGAAAAATGAAAACATTACACAGGGTGGCCGGGAAGTTCCCGTACCCTCTATTATGTTATTATATTACAAATACCATCAGTAAGTAACAGTTGATATTGAATCTCTTAAACCTCCTTTATTCTTGTCACAAACAACATTTATATTGAGACTAAAACAGAATCCAGGTGCAAACAGATGAATTTATCTCTCGAATCTAGATGCACTTTCTGATAATAGCCTATGTTACAAATATCAGTATATCATTCTTTCATTCATTTTTGAAACGATACATTCGAATATCTCCATCTCGGAAGCCATTCAGAATAGGACAGTCGTTCATATGAACTTTTTTGCTTAAAATCACCAATAGTATCACCTCCCAAAATATTGACATTTCCTCCTGGGACACCCTGTATATATTGGATGCACCAAACCAAGAGTCACACTTTTCTATACAGATATACAGGTCATTTACTATATAAAGCGAAGCATCATCATAATAACATAATAGAGGATATGGGAACTTCCCAGCCACCCTGTATATTCCTGAAATGTACGAGAGTTAGAGAAATTTAAACTTTACCTTAATATATGTTTTAGTTATTTGGCTGTTGTCTCAAATCAAGTAACTAATTCAAAGAACATTTAGAAAATTTCTATTTTTCTAAGTTTTTCTGTTTGGTTTGTTACGTAATTATTTTTATTTATGAAGTAATTTTCAAGAATTTGGAAACAATAAAAATTAAATGGAGAGAAAATTGCCAACCGGACAATGAAATATGCTTTCGCCCATTGAGCCAATTTCATTGTCCGGTTGGCGATTTTCTCTCCATTTATGAATGATTACGGACGTTAAACTTGCTTTCTAATAAAAATTAAACTTACAGCATTTGTATTTTTGAAAATAAAGTTTCACAAAATGATGAGTATTTCAATTGTTTTGCTTTTTCAGATTCTTTTTTGCAAAAGGAAAATATAATCCATAAATTATGTAACGCAGTAAGTGGGAAATAGAAGCTTAGATTTTGTTTTTTAATGGCTTATTACAATAGGAAGGGTTATCGTTTAGCATTTCCATTACATTACCTATATAAAATGGCTGACAGCAAAACCCAAATGGAATAACGGCTATAAGCAATAGTTATACAATTAAATTCAATAAGATCATTTTAAATAATTAATAAGGACTTTCAGGCAAATGAGTTCCTTGCGTTCTTCTGTCTCTACATCAAAGTATTTTATTTGCATCAGGATTTCAAAAATACTGAACAATCTTTCCATTAAAAAAAAACTTTTACTTAAGGTAAGGGTACCAGCAGTTGACACAGCACTTGAAACTTTGCTAAAATCTTTTTAAAATAAATGAAAGAAGCCACTATCATTCTAATTAAAAGTATTCCCTAACAGGTGCTGCCATCTGTTGTGTAGAATGCTGAATTACTCAGAAGAGCAAATGATTTATGCAATTGCTGATGTTCTGAGGGAAACACCAAATAGCACTGCAGCAAACAGTGCCAGTTCCTTGTATTACTTTATTATACAAGGTAAAAGGGAAAATGCTAATGGAGCATCTTGGAGGTTTTGATTCAATTCTAACAAAGGAGGAAGAAACCATTCTATTGGATTGGCCAAAACGTTCGTTTGGTTTTTAAGTTAAAATAAAAGACATTTTCCTCTGTCACCAATAATTTTATCCAACAATTAGTAAGATGGCTTAACATGCATTAATGAAATAAAGAGAAAAAAACGTGTTTACTTGTATAATAAATTAAAAGGATTAAAAGGATGGTAGTAAACTGACAGTTTCGGAATATTCAAGTCTTTTTTTTCTCCTTAATTTTACTGAACAATGTCTTCAACGGTTTGTTCCACTACCTTCTGCCATATTTCAGACAACTTCATAATTCTATCTTCCCACAATTTTTTATCTTTTTGAGCAAAAAAATGTTCCAGGTGCCTTTGGTGTCTTTCAGGGAATTGAATTTTTTCCATTAAGACTGAAATAAATGGGAATCCGAAGGTGCAATGTCTGGTGAATACAGTGGATGAATCAGATCTTCCCAGCCAAAGCTGTAACAGTTTTTGCCTGGTCATCAAAGAAAAATGTGGTCTTGCGTGCTTATTGTCTTTCATCTTCAATATTAAACTGGTGACACAAAATTCACCAATTTTGATCAGTTTTTGTTTAAATGCACAGTGATATGATATCTGTCACAATACAATGTAAAAAAAATGTGTCGAATGACTTTAAAGACATCTAAGCACTACTAGAGCCAAAATTGGACGTTTGGACAGTATTCAACATCTAATAAAGGAGCTAAACAGTATCTTTCCCTTGTAATTCTAGGGAGTCTGCTAGGGGTTCGCCGTCTTGGGAACACTAGCGCTCCCTGGAGCACGGATGCTTCGGCAACGAAGCTCGCACTTCGGTGCGAACCGACCACACAACAAAACTGAAAGAATCCATTTGTGGACAATTGCCCTGGTTGGACAAGGTTTGATGCATTTTTAAAATACCACTCCAGCCTTTCTACTAGAAAGGCTCAAATCTTTATATCAAGTAGGTTAGCAAGTAAGAAGAAAAAAGCCGATAAGATGGTTTGGGAAAATAGAAGACTACCTTACAAATACAAATATATCCTTCAACATCCTGAGAGGGTTTTTAATCTTGATGAAACTTCTTTCTCTCTTGATTCTAAGAGAAACAAAGTTCTGGCTCTAAAAGGTAAGAAGAATGTGAATCAGCAAGTGAATGTAGATGAAAAAGAGTACTTAACTTTAATAAAAGGAAATGAAAATGGGAAATTAGCATTTTCCTCGTTGGTATTTAAATTCACTAGAAAACCACATCATTAGCTGACAGTATATCATAACACTGAGAAATAAGCAAGTGGGATTGGATGACTGGGACAACGTTCTTCAAATTCATGACAAACATCATTCATTTATTTCATCCCTTCCTGTAGAAAATATAACTCTGCTTGTCATTGTTTTCACTGAAGGGCATGTGTTGCACCTTACCTTTGCCAAGAGAATGGTTTTACTTTAATAGCACTGCTGCTAAATTCTACACATTTAATACAACCTATGTATGTAGCAGTTTTTCGTGTCTTAAAAGAGGCTTGGAAAAACAAAGCACACCGATTGAGAATAAGCCATTTAGATCAAACAGTAATGAAGAAAGTCCATTTTTTTCTGCTTATTTGGAAGAGATTCTGCTTGAATATTTAATATCTTACATCCTCCAGAACAGGTTTAGAAAATATGGTCTTGCATGGAACCCAGGCTATCGATTTCACCATTAAGAGGTGATATTGCTAACACTACCAATAGGCTTAGTACTGCAGTGATCTATGACCTGCATTAGAAATGCTTGAAAATTACATTGGAAAAGATAAACTTGAAAATTTCCTGACTCCTCCTGAGGAACGGACAGGAGATCCCATGATCACTCACTATTTCTCATGTGGAAACTAAGCAAAGAAGATTACGATAGCCAAAGTAAGATAAAAGACAGTTCACAGAATAATGAAACTAATGCCATTTATCGCAATGAGGATAATCAACAGAGCTACAAGGAAGCAATAACACAAGACTAAAATGCAATATTTAATGCTAAAGACTGTGAACTCACAAAAAACAATGGATTTGGAGATACAAAGTGTTCAAAGAGAAGTTGAAGAACTCAATTTAATACATTGGAAAGAAAAACTATTCCTTCACCCTTGAAATGTGCTCCATTCTGGCTAGAATCTACAGAAAATTTGGGGAAGAGAAAATCGAAGGAGGAAATGCCAAGTATTGTGACATCGAAGGCAGTGATAGACATACCATGAAAAGAAGCAGGAAGCTAAATTAAAAAGAGAAAACAGAAAATTAAAAGAGCAGAAGCACAGAAACTGAATAAAGAACAAATCAGGAAATTTCTGTGAAACTTAAGTTGTAAGAGAAAGAAAGTAAACCTAAGTCAAGGCAATGCAAGAAGCGATCTCGTCTCAAATCCTTCGATTCAGAAGAAGAGGAATTGGGTTGAGTCTGAATGGGGAAGTTTCCTAAATGAATGGGATTCAATAAGTGATGATGAAACAGAGGAAATAAATGAAAGTTGTGCACAAATCAATACTGAAATGGAAGAAGAAAAGGAAAAAAAGGCTTATAAGAAAGGCGACTATGTCTTAAAGTCTCCTTTCCTGGAAAGTGTCTTAAATGCATTTGCATCATTCAGCAAGTGTATGAAAATGGTGACATTAATATTATAACTCTGAAGTCTTGTAACAAGTAGGATAAAGTAGGATAAAGTGGACAAAAACGACATTAGTGCTCTAGAGCCATTACAAATTATTTAAGACATTATCACAGAATTGCGTGTTCAAAAGCCATGATGATCAGTTGAAATATGAATTCACTGAGTCTGTTGGATCAGATGTTATTTGAAAATCATAATTTTTAATTTCCATAATAAATACAGTTTAACTATAACAATTACCAATTCTGTATAATTTCATGTCGTATGTGTGTATTTTCAATTAACAGAAATAGATTTTGTTAAAACTTTTGTTCATTTATTTGTATCCTCAATTCTTCCAGTTCTTAAAAACAAATGCTCATTTTATGATCTGAAACAAACATAAAACAATATAAACATATTATGTTTCATGTTCATTTATTGTATATTTCCCAAATGAAAAGAGAAAGTGAGGATTGTTCTTAGTGTGAACTTCTGAAATTTCCATATGTCAATTACTAGAAATTTGCAGAATAACTACTAAAGCATTTGTTTTGGTTTTTTACAATGTCAATTTTTTCAAACCCTAAGAAACCAAAGAATTCGTTTTTAAACTGCATTACTTCTAAGCAATAAACCACATCCCATAATGCTCCAATATGTGCTGTTCCTTTCCTCAAAGTGTCAACTGCTGGTGCTTTTACTTTACAACAGAAAAACTTTGTCAATTTTAGGATATCACCTTCTGTATTTAGTGGAGAGTAAGTTTAAATTTCTATTTTAGCTTATAACCAGGGATATGGAAATCAGAGCCACCAAACATCCCATTATTTTGGAGATAAGTGGAAATTGAATGATGGCTTTAATATATATTTGATTAAATAAGGTAGAATTTAAAGAATGCTTTTCGATTTCTCATTTTTACAGATTGCCCAATGTAATATAAATAAAGGAACTGTATTTATTAATTTTTTAATGTATTTGTTTGTTTTTTAATTTATTTGTTTTGTTTATATAAAATGGTCTCTTACTCTTATCACAAACCTAAGATCAGTTCTTTACAATAAATCTTTATATCAGGGGAAGCAACATAAAAAAGTGAAAATAAAAAATTAAAGGTGGTTTAGGCACTGGAGATGTCCACAATGTTTCCACAGTTATTCTAGAATGACCCTAGAATTTACCCTGTTCTCGGAAGGCTGTATGCGAGAGAGGTCGGGCTGACCATCTGACCTCTCGTTGGTCGAGAATCGTTGGAGCCTAAACCTCCTGCAGGGCCTATAGTGGTTTGGGCAGACTTCATCACAACAGCTTCAGATTAAGAAAAGCTTTTTATCACAAAATTCACACTATAAAGAATTTTACTCCTATGCGACTCTATATGGGAAACCTATTAAATATTCCACACTAGTTTTGAAAAATCAAAAAGACATCATAATTTTGCGACTTTTCACCTACGTTTTTTGCTGCTTTTCTCACATAAGGTAAACTGTATTTTTCAAAACAATCGCAAAATTAACACTTTCAATGCATTTTCACTTCTACTGCGCTCTTAAGGCGTTGGATTGTTGATTTCAAAAAGCAATTTAAGTGTGAATTTTGTGATAAAAGCTTTTCGCACCCAA
>JAFIDM010002131.1:91546159-91558510 GCA_023159025.1 Thereuonema tuberculata
AATAAATAAATAAATAAATAAATAAATAAATAAATAAATAAATAAATATCTTAATAAGAAATAATAAAATATAAACTTCGAAATTAGGCATATATAATCGAACTGGCCAAACTCAAATCTGGTGCTTCGAATTTCGCAAAGCAAAGATTTCAATCAATGATTTACAATTTTGAAAATTTAGAAAGTATAGAATCTATATATATAAAAATGAATCTTTCTTTCTTTTGTTCTTTCTTTCTTTCTTTCTTTCTTTGTCATTTATACACTCCTAGGCCCTTTCACCTATCTGGACCAAACTTTGCAGAATTACTCTTTAGGACCCTGCGGAAAAGATAGGCTACTTTAGAACCTGGACCCCCCCCCAAAGGGTTGAAAACGGGTAAAATCCCTGAAATACCCAATATCCACCTAGTGGTGAAAATGAGAACTACACAAATATTGTGTAAAGTGAAAAATTCGTTCTCCTGGGGGGGGGGGGACACACCATACTTGGCAACACAAAGGCTGAAGTGTCCCACCCCCGACCGACACCGGGACCTTATATTTAGGGCCCTTCTCGGGCCCCCCAAGTCAATTGCAAAAAGGCAAAAATTCGCTCAACTGTGGGGACAGGTCCAACACACTTGGGTGGGGAATGGCGACACAAGGGCCTAAGTGTCCCACCCCCGATCAGCACCGAGACCTTAAATTTACGGCCCCTTCTCACCGAGCCCTTTCTTTCTTTGAGTGGCATTGCAACGCATGCCGGGTACAGCTAGTAATTTTATAAACAAAATGTGTTCAGAAGGGTCGATATTGGGGGGACGTCTATCGCCGTTTTCCTCTTTATCGTAAGCGACCACTTTTGATTCCCAACATCCGGTCAGGGAATGGTCCTAGAGGATTTTTGGACGTGGTCACCTACTTTTTAATGCTTAACACAATGGTGAAGGTTTCATTCTAATATCTCTAACCGTTTGGCCACTACAGAGTGTGACATCCATCAAGCATAAAAGCAAGAGCGGTCCCCATGTTTTACAGGCAAGTTGTAACCTAGGGGCCGCTAAAAATTAAAGAAAAGAAATCTTGGTGAATTATAACTTGTTTTACTATCCAAAGTAAATCATTCATCTATTTGAAGTAGAGCAACATAATATGAATAAGAGATAATTATTTAATTGAATATTAGAAGAATATTGTTAGAGTCCTTAAAATTGAATTATGCCTGAAGTTTTAATGTAAGGGATATAAATAAAAGATTATTTGCATTTTCAGGCGTGGTTTCAGAAGGAGTTATATATTTTGATATTTTTTTTTCATCAAGGTTACTGCAAAGTGGATTCACAGAGGGTAACAGATTTGAATAATGTGTGATTTTTTTTTTTTTTTTAATTAAGTATTAGAAAATTCTGTCACGTTAAAATAACTGCATTGTCAAGAATTACCGTTATATGTTATCAATTCTAATATAAGATGAAGGGCGTATGAAATAGAGAGCCTCTAGCCGAAATCTTGAAATGCATAAATTATTTTCGTTCGTTTTTTTTCGTTTGATAGCAAGTTGAAGGAATCTTGGCCACCCCTCCGCCTAAATTTTGAAATGTCGTTTTTTTTTTTTTTTGTGGTTGTTGCTGCCAATTTCCTGACTTGCCCCCCGCCCCCCTTTCCAATTAAAATCCTATAAATAAGCTGCCCCTGCTGAACTTATAAGTATTATTCCAATTTATAGTATAGTTATTAATATGAAAAGAAATGTTTATTAAGGACTAATTTCTGATGCTCAATAGCAAAAAGCGGTTTGTATCTGTAAATCTTGTAATGGGGATGTTTAAGGTCTCTGGGTCGAGGCTGGAAAAGTCACGTGATGTGTGTTTGTCACTTCTAAAAACATGGCTAAGATTACACCTCTGTATATAAAAGATTTCTCAACTTTAAATATATTGAATTATACAATTAAGGAGGCGTATGGAAATAATGTAGATACGTTATTTCTAGATGAAAGGAATAAATATATTTAAAGAGAAATTTGTTCTATTCCTTTCATCTAGAAATAACGTATCTACATTATTTCCATACGCCTCCTTAATTGTATGCCGATAATTCAATATATTTAAAGTTGAGAAATCTTTTATATACAGAGGTGCTTTGGTAATCTTAGCCATGTGTTTAGAAGTGACACACACACATCACGTGACTTTTCCAGCCTCGACCCAGAGACCTTAAATATTCCCATTGTTATTTGACTTGAACAATAGGCCTACAAATGATATTATCAAATGCTAATAGGCCGCACGGTTGGCGTTGTCGCTAAGACATGGCCTCTAATCTCTGAGTAACGAGGTTCGGTTCTCATGTGGGTCTCGTGATGGTGGACGATCCCCGCTGTGCAGGTTTTTCTCGGGTTTCTCCCGTTTTCCCTGCACTTCTCCCACCCTTCTGTCCTTATTTCCGTGGGATAGCACAATAGATCGACGGTCGCGGCGCTCGGCTTCCCTGCCACCCACACTCACCACATTACATTACACAAAATGCTATTCCAAGCTCAATTAAAAATAAAGACGGGCTGAAAAAAATAAATAAAAGCCAAGGCAGAATGGCGGCATGTAGTTATTTGGTTGTTGCAATAGGAAGTCCTTGTAAAATAACAGAATTAGTATTGTATTGTTTAAAATGTCGCAGGTCGAACTACTAAACGTGATTTTCAACGCTGTGACCTACGTTTTAGTTGACCTTAATGTCATCCATTAATATTCCATTAAAAAAAGGAAACAATTAAACTTTCGCAGGACACATCGAACGTTTATCAATATTATTGCAATAAGGAAACAATAAAATAGAAATTGTATTGCGATATGTTAATGATTTTTTTTTTGTTATGTACATATAATCTTTAAAACCACGAAATACAGTGCCTATCTGCTGGGTATCTTAAAGCCAAACATTTATAAGTGATCTACAATTAAACTGGCAGAAGAATTACAAGGTTAAAAAGAACAAAAAGATCTCACGAAATATTAAGCTGAATCGCAAATATTCAACACGAAAACACACGACAACATCCTGAATTACGTTTAACGCGAGCAAAATCTCATAGGAAGACCTTTTCCGCCCTCCTGCGGCCAATTTCATTCTCAAACTAATCGGAAAGCATACACGCATTTGTTATATATTTATTTTTTAAACAAGCACATTTGAAAGTCTTTATTTACGTATCTTTTATTTCTAATTTCCCTAAATGCGATTTATCAAATCTTGAATGATCTCGAACACGTACAAAAATATTGCATTGTATATACTGTTTATTAAGTTATCAGAAACTAAGATGAATAACTACATTCAGCGGCGAGATTACATGTTTCTAAGATTAAATTTTTGCTACCTTTGAAAAATTATAATTTATTATTCTTAATTTTTTATCAAAAATGAAAAATTGAAGTTTAATGTTCGCGATAATTCACATCGTTTGTATAAATAATAATTATCATCATATTCTATTTCTGCACCAGACAGATGTACAGGTTCGCACGATAACCCACAGGATCAATGGTTTATAGCCAGCTCTGTCAGTTACTTCCTACATATGCGCAGCTATGTATCTGCCCCATCAAATTACATTATTTATTAGCAATTTACGTCTTTTAAGGCTTAATAACACAATCAAGACTTAAAACTTCCAAAACTAATTATCAAATCATTTTATTAAATTTAAAATGTTCAGAAGAAAATAAAGCATTTATTACAGTTAGCTAAATAGGTACATTCTTAAATTTTCAAAATTTAAAAAGACACTGTAAAAATGAAAATATTAAATTACAAGACTCGACATCAGAAGTAAACAATGAATCTTACAATTTTTCAAGTTAATTGTTATCCATGGTTAACCAGGGAAATTGTCAAAGCACCCTTTTTCTATGTGAATCTGCCCCAAGCACCGATTTGGACCAAATTTGGCACACATATAGCTAGTTATTAGACAATTTTTTTTACCAAGTTTTGGCGCGAAAATCGCATGCGCTTAGGCTTAGGAGTTATTATAGAAAAACAAAAAAAATAGAGGTTTTTTTCAAAACTTTTTTTTCTCAAAACTATAAAAGATAAAGATATCATTCAGGTACCTAACATACGACAACAATATGTAATTTATTTTATGAAAAAACACATCTTTCGAACTCGTATTTTACGGGAATTTCGGACGCTTATTTCCGAAAATTGCAAATTTTGCCCCCAACAAACTTTTAACACCATATTTGAAAAATTCGGGTTCGATTTAGTCTAGAGGAGATCATTTCAAAATTTTAAAAGTTGTGGAGCATAGTTAAAAAAAATTCTGAAAGTTCCAATAGATGCCGGCTTTCATAGGTTTATACGTAAAAACCTTATTGAAGTCTGACAAGTAAATCTTCTCTCCTTTGATACCGGTTTTCCGGAAACCCATATATTTTCTGAAAGCTTATGTCACAAGTAGAAAAACTGTGAAATCTTAGGGGCAGAGGGACAAGCGTTAAGGAGCTATAGGACCCACAAAGTATCAGTAAAGTATGTATAGATGGACATATTCTCGTTATGACGTCTCTATTTCTGCTTTCAGTGGACTCATGGTGTTCTAACAAAGATCATACATTGTCTGCTTCCGAAGTATCTCATAGTAAAGTCCTACAAAAAGAACTGGTACCTTAAGGATGTACGGGAAAGATCCAGCCTCAGGATATTCATTTTTTTCAGATACTACAAAAATTTTGTTCGTTACATAATGGACACAATCATTATCGAGACACAGGAGCACATCTGGCATCGCGGTAGTTTTCTGGCCCTGCAGTCCTTTTCTCTATATCAGTTCAGCGCTCCTCGTTTCAAGAACTTGATTAAGTATGCTTTTTATAAGGGCGGATACTTGGACGACGAACCTGGACTGTGGATTGCGCCAATGGATTACTGTTTCGATTCATTGACAAATGATGAGTGTGCAAAGTGTGAGGCTATCGCTTTTGTAAAATGTGCCCATTGTGAACTGTCTTTCTGCCCGTCTCACTGTTTATTTGATGAATTGCACATTGATTGTCTCTTCTAATAGATTTTGTTTGAAGTCAATAACAAGGCACATTTTCAACATCCGAACGTATATTGTTTCTTTTCAACGAGTTGTTTCTTCCTTTATATTGAGATCTCCACCTTCTTACTATATTATTAGTTCGTATAAATACGTGAAACGAGCATTTTAGCAACTTTGGTGTCATGTTTCCAACACTTTACTACTACTTTGTGGGTCCTTATAGCTCCTAAACGCTTATCCCTCTGCCCCTAAGATTTCACAGTTTTTCTACTTGTGACATAAGCTTTCCGAAAATATATGGTTTTCCGGAAAACCGGTATCAAAGGAGAGAAGGTTTACTTGTGAGTTCTATGTTTTTTAGTTCTCTATTTAAAACTGCTGGAGAAATAAACTGATGTTCTTGATTAAATAAAAATAGTTTTTATTATAACTTGTTACAAATCGTATTTTCAATCACATCACGGAAAAAATTTTTGTACTGCAAACGTTTAATGTACATGTAATAATTCATAAATATCAAATAACCAACAGAAATAATGATCACATTAGGATTGGTATTTTAATTCTGATTAACATCTTTCTGAGTACCCATAACTGAAGGGCCGCTATCTCCCTTATTACATGACAGGGAAAATGAAGATGACTTCGGAATGTGGTGGTTACGCGGCGATCTTCCAAATATGGGCATAAAGAAAGCCAAAACATGTGATTGAGAGATAGAAACACTATCAATCAGATGCCTTGGTCTTTTTTATGCCCTTATATGTACCTACAGTGAAACTTCGGGTTACGAACTTAATTCGTTCTAGAACTCGGTTCGTAACCTGAAACGTTCGTAACCCGAAACATTCAAATCAATGAAATAGAGACGATCCGTTTCAAGATGAAAGAATCTTTTTATTAACATCCGGTCGTTTACCTGACAAACCGCAAAGAATACGTATTAAATAGAGAGAAAGAAAACAACCAAATAAATTAAATATAAAATAATTACATTTAATAAATATATTATACAAATAAATACATTACGATGTCTTGTTTACATCTGAAAAAGAATCATGTGGGCGCGAAGAGATACTTTCAGATGCTAAGTGAGACGCCTTTGATGTGATTTGGCCCCTTAACTTATTGTAACTTTGTACTGTACGCGATTGTTTGTCTTCAGCGTTAAACCTTGCTCTCTCTCTCTCTCTCACCTTCGTTCGTTATCCGAGACAAAAAAAATTTGAAGTTGTTGTTCGTAACCCGAAATGTTCGTGACCTGAGTCGTTCGTAACCCGAGGTTTCACTGTATATGTGTGCCAAATTTGGTTCAAATCGGTGCTTGGGGCAGATTCATATAGGAAAAGGATGAAGCCCTTTACGTGGGTCTTCTCGCGGCTACACCGCTCTTTCTCCGTTCTTAGAATATTGATTGCTGAAAAACTTTTTTCTTTTTTTTTCTAATTAAAAGTTCTTTACTTCTTAAAAGTGATTTTCAGTTGTGGTGACTTCTAAAAAGCATGTAATGACATTTAATCTGGAAATGTAGCACAAATAAATAAAAAAATAAAAAAATCGAAATATGATATTGAATGGCAACATGAATTTATTTTAGATTAGCAATACACAATGTCACATTTGAATTTTATATAGATTCTACATTGTTATTCCTTTCCAAGAATTATCTTTGGATCGTAAAAAGAACCTTATCTTTAGATCTTCTACATTGCTCTAATAATTCATGTGGGAATCAAAATTTCGCATCAAATATAATTTTCTTGTTAATAAAATAGCGTGGGAGCTGATGATTCAAACAGACAATAGAGCTGCAAGGTCATCAATGACGGAAGTGGGGATAAATTCCGAATGGTTTCAGGGTTCACCTAATCTTCTATCCAATTCGAGCGCCATTCATAGGAAAAAGGCAGTCGAAAGAAAAGCTGACCACACCTCGTCCATTGCCATTAAAATTTAAGCAACCCTATCTCCTTCGATGACACTAAAACTAATGTATAAGCTATCCAAACAACCCCTTCATAAAGATAGTAGAAACCGTTAAAAGCAGTATTTTTGAAAAATAGATCAAGATTGCATGCAAGCTATAGTTTTTTTATAAACAAAGATGGCTGCCTGCCGCTATACTCTAGAAGCCTCGTACATGTAACGGAAAAAACAAAAAACAAACTAAAACTAACTTTAACTAATGCCATTTTCTTTATTCACAAAAACGAATTAAATCAACTAAACTAAAACTTAAAAATAAAAATAACTAAAGCTTGAATTCTAAAAAAACATATGCAGTAGAATATTTTAAATCATTTGTAACAGTCGGAAATTTGTTGTCTGGCAACGAGTGCTAAATTCCATTGTTGTGGACAGCGTCGACCATGCAACAATACTTCTGCCTTTCAACAAGCGTGCGATTTGTTGCGAAATTCAATTGTTGGCGGATGTACTCACGCACGCACACACCATTTTTTTAAATAATACAGAGGATTACTTCTTTCCCAGACTCTTCGCAAAAACAAATAAATAATAATCACACTCCAGTTAAAAGGTGAAATCGGGAAACTTCTGCGATGTCAAAATTCTCTATTTAAAATCTCGAATGAAAATTGAATTCAGGTTTTCTCCTTGTTTCCAAAAAGAAGACGTGGCTCACTGTCATTGAGCTGAATATGACAAATATTTAAAATATATAATTTGCTGAATATAATTTAAGAATGTTACATTGTGTTGAATGGATGGAAAGAACATGTGGAGGATAGCTTTGAAGGAAGACTCTGGATTGAACAATTTGTAAATGGGGTATATTGCTAAGTCTAGACCTTGAACATAATGAGTTTCATAACAAGCACTAAATAAAAAGAAGAAAAAGTTTATATAATTTATTTTTCGAGCAACACTGGATGTAATATCTTGCCACTTTATTTTTTGCTAGGTTCTTCTTTATACCTCAATAGTTAAAGGAAAAGAACGTACCTGGAAGTGAAAGAACTAAGGAAAAAAATATAAAAAAAAACCGACCTCTGCCAACGATCGAGTCCAGCTCCTCCAGCCTGCAACAAATGCATTACCACTTGAGCTACAGATCCATATTTAATATTTTTAATAATGTTTAATATTTTTTTATAATATCCAGTGATTTGCGCTCGTCTTAATATTTAATTTTTAAGGACATTATAAAATGAGAGACGATCAACATTCATCCTTTAGCAGCAAGTTATTGCTTAGTAAAACAGCTATTTGAAAGCTGAAGGAACCGTTAGTTTTTCTGACAATAATTTTGTGATTTTACAACAGACCACTTCAAAGGAT
This sequence comes from Thereuonema tuberculata, assembly GCA_023159025.1. NCBI lineage: Eukaryota > Metazoa > Arthropoda > Chilopoda > Scutigeromorpha > Scutigeridae > Thereuonema > Thereuonema tuberculata. The sequence continues at coordinate 91,554,489 of JAFIDM010002131.1, forward strand.
TAAAACGTAAAACATTTCCATTTAAAAAAAATTTTAGATATAAAAAATAATTATAATGAGTATAGAATTGGAGGTTTTGCTTTAATTTTTATAGCAGAGTACGGGGATATTTTATTAATAAGAATAATAGTGGTGGTATTATTTTTAGAGGAAATTATGAGAGCGTTTTATTTATAGTAATTGTGGGTGGTTTTTTTTTTTCCTTTGTGTTTATTTCGATCCGAGGGATACTTCCACGTATACGGTATTTAATAAATTCAGCTTGAAAAACAACTTCTTCCTGTATCTTTGAATTATTTTCTTATATTTTTATGGTTAAAAATTGTTATTGATGTAAGTTGTAATTATTAAAAGAATTAAACTTTTATAAAATACTTTTAAAGTATCCGCTTTTCTCAAGCAAAATAATTGAACGTACATATTTTAATAATTTATTTTTTATTTTTATGCTCGTGATGTATGTAAACTAGAAATTTACACAATTCATTAGAAATTAGAATAAAATCTGCTATTTTACAGTTACAATAGCTAAGCAATTAAAAAAAAAAAAAATGACGACTGGAGCAGACAGCCAATAACAGAGCTGAATTTTTGTAAAGCAATTGATGTTGAACATTTCCAGAAGTTCCAATAGCACATCAGGCAATTGCTGCATCTGGTGCCGGAAATTACTACCGACACGGTTTGTACTTTTTTTTACGTTACTTTCACCACAGTTGTTTTGCAATAACCTAAAAACGTATTCCTCTTTTGCAGGAAGTTTAAAATTTAAATGAAAAATAATAATTAAATTTCAATTCTTTTTTTAATTCGAAGGAAACTAAATTAGGAGAACACAGATTGAAAAAGGTTTCTTATTTTTTTTCGTCGATCAGATCTATTTGAGGTTTATGGTATCGACAGTCTTGTAATATGAAAATCTTAAAATTTAAGACAACTTAAATTCGAGTCCTTTTATTTATTTATTTTCTATTTTCAGATCACTACAGTTGGGTTTATCGTCATTTCGAATCTCGAATTATGCAGGCTATCAAAAGGTCTAAGTTACATTTATTTTGCAATTATTCCTTTATATCCAGGTTTATGGTGAAAGGGCTTTTAGGAAATTCTTTATTTTCTTAGACATCCGCCACTTTTTTTTTGTTTTTAACTTTTAATCATATCGTAACCCTTTCATTATGGATATGAAAAATAAATTTTAATGCAACTTCCACTATCGCTTAGAATAGTTAATCCTGTTCAGCCTTTAACAACCTGTAAATGAAATGCAACCTCACGCGGCTTTTTAAAGAGGCAAGTGCCAAGAACGTTGGATTTTTCATAATGCTAAATCATCGCCGTACCTTTGAAATATATCAACTCATCATCTTTATATATTTTATCAGTGTTTTAGCAAACACCTGATAGAAAAAATAATAATGTATAGGGCTTTTTGGCAAACACCAGACCTTCTGAAAATATCTTTTATGTATAAAATAAATATATAAATTTTCCTATTAAAATTTCAACGCTCTTTATTTATGCCAAGCTCAAGAAATTTCCGGTTTATATATTTCAACCTGTCTGAAATATCCTCGTTAAATTGTGCCACGTCAAATCATCACCAGATTGGAGTGTTCCCACGAAGAACCTACATTCTTCGCAATAAATATTACTTATAAATTGCAGTAATAAAACAAATTCTAGTCATTACATGTCTGCTTTATATTATAGTTTCAAGATTCAAATTCTGATTTTAATTCAAGACTTTTTTTTTTCTCCTTTTCTCAATATGATAAATAATAATTGCGTGCCGCTTCGAATAACTTTCGTGATGTAACAGCCATGTGGTGTTTGTTTACAACCTCTATAGGCTATATATATATGTGATCCCGCATTAACACTTTTGATTGGATAATAATAAATTAGTGTCATCAGAAGTCAGTAAAATTAAGGAGTTGACAAAAATTTTTATTAAGTCGATCTTTAATATAAATAAACTATATTTTTAAATACGATTTTTTCTTCCTGCGAAGTTTTTTTAATTCGTCTTATCGCAGTTCAGCACGTGGCTATTCTGCGGAGCTAGTGTTTGTATGATGGCGGTGAATTAAATGAAGTTTGGGGGGTGTGCCAAAGATTCGGGAATATTGTACGAGTTTCCAGAGGAAATATTTAGGATTCGAGGCAAACAAACATGGTATTAGATGTACGCAGGTGAGTGTGAATGTAAATTCCGGTTGTAGATTAAGTGTTACGGATTGTAAACTTCCGAGAGTAAAAATTAAAAAACCGGAGTGAAGAATGCCGCTTATACTAAAGCTACTGGTGTTACGATTTTTTAAATTTTTTATGAAATAATACAAATAATCATTCAATTAAACATCGAGATTGCGGGATTTGAATTTAAATATAAACCGGATTGGCTGTTTAGCATTTTTGAATTACATTTTCTAAATATCGAATGATGCTTGCGTCACCTTAAATTTTATTTCCTTTCCATATTCTATTCTAACGGGTTTAATATTGCGATATAAAAAAAAAAAAAAAAATTAACAGCCAAATGTATTTGTATTGGATTAAAGATAGAAGGATATATATCACACTGTGAACCAATACAACTAGCAACGTGGCAATATCCGTTTGTTTTGATTACTGTAGCATTTCCTTTTTATTCGATTTGTGTATAGAGTATAAATCAAGTTTTAATTTTTCTTTCAGGTTTGACATCTATCGTAAAATCCCAAAAGATTTAACCCAGCCCACATATACCGGTGCCATCATTTCCATATGTTGCTGTGTTTGCATCGCGTTTCTCTTCCTGTCGGAGTTGTACGGTTTCATCAGTGCCGAAATGTAAGAAAATGCTTTCATATCAATGAATTTTTATATACGAAACGTTTAAAAGTTAATTTTTGATGTGGTATCCTATTATCCCATTTGATTGTCGTAAATCTTATATCAAATGCATTGATATGTTGCTTTTGTATCCAACTAAGTTGCTCATCATAATAAAATTAAGCAGTTTTAACGTATGTTCAAAACCAGGAATACGGCAAAATATATCTATCTATCGATATAAATATAATTTAAAATTATTTTAATTGCATTTTCTTTTGCAATGTTCCTTTGATTAAAATTAATTATATAAAACTCAAATTCTTTTGATTACTTAAGATTTGAACTCTGAAAAAAAAAAAAAAAATAAATAAATAAAAGAAAATAGCAGATCTTTTCACGAAGATATCCTCGTTCTTGGATGTGGAAAATACTGTTAAGGCTGAGGGTAATTACATAGTTAGGCAAGAAGCCCTAAATATATTAATTACTGATTATTTTTTTTTTTCCCATAAATGCCAAAAAAATTTATCCAAAAATGTTATATCAGAACAGTTGTTGCTATTTTTGTTTTGTGTATGTTCCAAATTGTGTATAACAATTTTTGTTTATCTGTTATAGTGCTTGTCTTAAAATGTTTTGTAATAGAAACTGTTCTTTCATTTCATATTTAAAATCATCTTAAATGTAAACATCGGTAAGACTGCAGTTTATGGTACAGGAGTTTGGTTGTTTTTTTTATGCGTCGTCAAACATGGCATTTTGGAACTATTTGGAAGGGCAAACATTGTTTTAAAGTTACCAACAGATACATCCTGGAGCTCAGCAGACCTCACTCAACCTAACCTACAGCTAATCGGAATAAACTCTTCGGTCTTTCGGACCTCATTCGATGAAATTTGTTTCTTAGGCTAATTAATCGAAATAAACAATTAAACGGAAGCAGTAAAATGCCCCGTCGGCACTGAAGCCTTAGGAGCTATTGGCTAGTACCGTATTCTTCAGTTTAGCCTAAACCACAAGTTGCAATACAGATTCTTGTTATCTGCAGATTATAATAAGTTATGGTAAGTTTGTGTATTTCCAAAATGTTCTTTTGTGAAATAATACTTGGAAGAAGTCTGAATCTGCAAAATAAATTCACAAATTGTGCACTTCGTTGTGTTTTCATGTTATTATTATATGCACATTAAACTTTCCTATTT
>JAFIDM010002131.1:91563510-91574109 GCA_023159025.1 Thereuonema tuberculata
GTACAGAGAATTTTGAATGATCCTGTAAATGGCCTGTCCATTCCAGTTACCTACATTCTTTACCAATCTTTGAATTAAGACCTCCTTAAGATTATCTTAATCTTAGTTTTGCATTAGTCATCCTTTGTAGCTTTGAAGTTCTGTATTGTAAAAGTTTTGATATTCTTTTGTTTACTACACAAATTACAGATTCACATTGAAAGATATTTGTATTTATTATAATTAATATAAACTGATCATTCCTATTTCTTTTTTGCTCTTAGAATCCGAATATACCTGGAAATTTCAATGCACTTGCTGGTCGAGATAAATTAGAAGAAAGCAGTAAGTGAAAATTCATTAACAGTTCATTAATATTTAATAGAGAAAGATTCAGAGCCAGTGTTATCAATTTTATGGTTATGGAATATAGAAATAAATAAAGACACTCAACAAGTATTTACTATTCTAAATTGTTATTGATAATAATGATTTGATGTGTTTCTGAATTGCAGCTGTTGATTCGCACGATTACATAATGAAAATTGTCCCGACAGTCTATGAGCAATTGAATGGAGCCAAAGCCTTCACCTACCAATATACATATGCCTACAGAGTGAGTATCACTTGATTAATTCTGATTGGTTAAACGGTTTGTCGTTGTATGTTTTAGGTAGCAGGGATATTCGAGTTAACTTGATTATAACCGTGAGTCGTTTATTCCATTGAAATCATGAAGGAGGACGAGCAACAGAAAGTGGTAGAAATCATTGTCTCAGTTTTACTTTACGGGGTTCATAAGGCTTGATTTTCTTCTTCTTTTTTTTTTTTTTTTATTTTCAAGGTCTTCTTCAGTGTCTTGAAGTTTAAAATAATAATAATAATAATTGCTTTTACTCCAGTCCTTGAAAAATATCCAGTTAAAAAATATTCCTCATGCTCCTTTTTGATATTTTCAGTAAAACTGATAAACTAAGCTAATATAAAAATAAATTTTAAGAAGGTTTGTTTCCCTTTCTCAAGCGTGTGTGTACATGTCTTTAGCTGATATCTTTAGGAATCGCTATTACGCTATTATGCACATTTCAAATGTGCAGGCTCAGAATGAAACTCACTTATATGACAGTCGTAGGCTTAATCAAATGACTTTTTTATTATTTGAATTTTAATTAATGTATATTTATTTCTTTTCCCTTTTTAGAATTATATTTCTTTTAGTTTATCTGGACGTGCAATTCCAGCTATTTGGTTTCGATACGATTTGAGTCCCATCACTGTGAAGTACCATGAAAAAAGGCAACCACTTTATACATTTTTGACAGCTGTAAGTGTTTACATATTTATATATTTTCAAGTTTTTTTTCCTTAGGTTAAAAAAAAAAAAAAATATGAGAATATATTCACAAATTTAATACTAAAGAAAAGACAAGACATATCGAATGATTTTAGCTGAATGTAGCTTCCAGAGTTTCCAAGCACATAGTGCATTCTTATGAAATGATGGGAGCGACCAAGGTAAATTCCAACATTGTTAATTGGATGACGTTGATATTTTCATTCAGTGTAGATTGTACTTAATTGAATATTGACTTCAATCTGCTGGACCATGACATTCAGTCAAACAATTTATACACTCCTTTTCTCCTCATCGTTTTAAATGAATTTTCAATTGTTATCTTCCTGTGTATATCTTAATAAACTTCTATTGCTATTCATGGATACATAACGTTCCACTAAGTTAATTATTTTTGAACATTAAATAAGTTTTTTGAACATTTAAAATACTTGCCTTGCAGTGAAACAACCTATTGTTTATGAAAGATTAATAACTCGAAGATAGCTTCTTAAACCCAATGACGTAGTTAATGAAAACCTCGGAGGGTATCAGGGTGGTAGAACTCCCAAAACAAAACATTAATATAGAAATTCATTACTACTGGTGCATTACAACTTTAATTGTATCTTACACAGGAGAAATTTAAATAAAGCATAAAACAGCCACATAGCTAAATAATAAATAAAATGGATAGCACTTATTGTTGTTGCAGTAATAGTGGTGTAATGGAGTGAATTTTTTCATCTCATCACATGAAGAAGTAATTATGGCTGAAGAATATTAAGAAATCCTAAACACTTACCTCACATTCCTATTGATAATAGCTTATTTTTTTATTTTTTTTATTTTTTTTATGTATCTTCTGATAGATATCTGTGGATATCTTCCGCTTTTAATATCCATGGATTCATTTATTTGGAATAATTGAAGGCAAACATTTTCTTTGCAGATTTGTGCAATTATTGGAGGAACTTTCACTATGGCTGGTATTTTTGACTCCTGTATATTCACTGCAACAGAGATGTTTCGTAAAGCAGAACTACCAAAAGGAAGCTGAGAATAAAACCAAGGCAGACAATGTTGCTGCTTTTGTAGCAATTTATAAGAACTCCTTTTGGAATAGCAGAACATTTTTGACTTTTCAACTGAAAAATAGATCTGTTAAAATTTTCAAAACTGGAAACAGAAAATTTATTTATAAGACTTGGAAATAATTTATTTTAAGTTTGTTTTCTAAATATTTGATTTTATATTGTCATTATTGTTATATTGAAAAATTATCCATTAGTAAATTTGTGAAAATTATTTATATGAAGACGAACAGTAAAGATAGAAATTTTTTAACATTAGATTAAGTTTTATGGCATTTATTAGTAAACAAAACTTTTTCTGTTTAACAAAGTTACAGTTTTATTATTATTAATACTGCATTTATAATTTTTCATTACTTCATTATTATGTTATTTTATTAAAGATTGATGCACAGTTTGGTGAAGGTACCAATAATATTTTCCAAGGGTCTTGTTACACAATGTGGAAACGAAGGAGTTTTTGAAGAAAATCTGACTTGTTTAAATGCTTAATTTCTGTTTTTTTTGTAATCTGTTTGTCTATTTGTTTATTTTTAACATTTTTCCAATCACTTTAAATCTTTTGAAGAAATTGTGAAGGGATTATTTTGTTTCAGCTCGGATAATACTGACCTTATCTACACTGACTAGACAAAACATTTGAGACATTAACTAATAGCGTGTCGGTCCTCCTTTAAAGCAAATAACAATCTATACATGCCGAGGCATTGACTTCACCAGATGCTGGAAGGTTGCCAGAGGTAGTAGCAGCATTGCCTGTTCTACAACTCCGTCCTAGACATCAGTGCTGGATTCAAGGATCTACCATTCGATAGGGTTTAAATTTGGGGACCTTATGGGCCATTAGATTGTCCAAACTCAGATGAGTGTTCCTTTAGTCATGCCTGAGTGTTATTATCCGGATGGGGTGGCACATTGTCCTGATGAAACACACCATCGACTGCAGGATGTGTGAAGGCTATGAAATTATGTAGATGATCAACAGTACATTCTGGTAGCTCAGTGATCTCTTCAGATGCACTAAAAAAACCCATTGTGTCCCATGAGAAGACACTCCAAACCATCTCAGCACCACCATCTTCAGGGCCATAGCTTCATTCTGTCAACTCAACATTTAAGTCAAACTAGTGCTGCTGATAATGCGAAGCTGCCGTTGTCCTTGTGTTAGTCTGCATGAGCCTGTCAGTCCATGCCTGACAGATCCTTGCCATACATAGCGTGAGGGCAGCCACCACTTACTCTCTGGATGCCAATTCAAAAGTCAATGGTATACTCGTATTAGAGCCTAGATATGCTTACCTTCAAAAACACTAGTATAGTTACCATTTGGGCAATACAATGACCAATTTTCTTGCACTGATAACGCATCAACGATCAAAGTCACTACAGTTCAGTTCATGAAAGAAGAGCTTTTGATGACGTAATTTCCTTATGGATTGAAGTTTCCAGGACATAACAGTGCCATCTATTGCTAAAATCTGTAACTGAATCTTATCAACATTATGGTGTTTGTATTTTCTACAGTTACAAATACATAATAATAATTAAAAGTGAAAGAATTACAAACATTCTACACTATTCTCCTTGCTTGGCTATGCAAAGTTTGTCCTTTCTTGGTCACGCTTACGCAATCACAAAATGATGCCATCTTGGACTGACTGCTGGGAGTTCAAGTGAATGACATCATGACTGGTGACGTTTGTTCCAGACAAAATCAATCACTACGTAATGATCATATATGGCAAAGAATAGTAATTCTTTTTTGAAAATTACTGTTAGGTTACAACTTTTATCTATATTCATTGATTAATATGCACTGGCCCAGATGTCTGCCTATTTATCAGATATGTTTTGTATATTCAATGTAGTATAAATACCTTTTGGAGTAAAAAAAAAATCCAAAATGTCAGTTCATTAAGGCAGAACAGGAATCTCAGTACATTCAAATAAGACCATAGAAATTTTTTATAAAAAAAACTTTTCATAATATGTATTGTCCATGTTTTGTTGTTTTGTTTTGTTTTTTTTTAATTTCTACATAAACTATAAAAATGATTAGCAAATTATCTGTTTGTTCTAGAATCTGTTTATTAGCCAAAACATACATAATTGGAATGTATTGTAGGAGAGAAGTAACTTATCCAGGGCAAATTGACTGCTTCAAAAGGGAAGGAGAGGGGGTGTACGTAGAATATGACAAGAGCCATGAGTGTGCCAAGAAAAGGTTGAGAATGACTGCACTAAGATATTTGAATAGTAATTACATGATTTAAATAAAGCATTTAACATCAAAGTAACCTTAATGCTGTAAATTGTATAGACAATTCTTGTTGTAGTTGAAGTAATCCTCACTTGATGAAGTACCTAAGCAACTCAGTAATTTGGCTGAAGAATACTAATAAATCCTACTTACCACAGCTCATGTTGGCCTTGTTTTTTTACCTCTTCTCTTTTTAATATCTATTGCTTCATTTATTTGTGTTAATTTAAGACTAACATTTTCTTTGCAGATTTGTGCTATTATTGGAGGAACTTTCACCGTGGCCGGTATTATTGATTCCTGTATATTCACTGCATCAGAGATGTTTCGTAAAGCAGAACTAGGAAAATTGAGCTGAGACGAAAACAAGGCTGCTTGGCCTTTATATTTCTGCTGGTTTTATAGCAGTTTATAGGAACTCCTTTTGGAATATCAGAACACTTCTGATATTTCAACTGAAAAAACAAAAAAAAACAAAAAAAAAATCTATTAAATCTTTCAAAACTGAAAATGTATTTATAAGACTTGGAGATAATTTATTTTAATATTTCTTGTCTAAATATTCGATTTTATATTGTTTAAATATATTTTAGCAGAAAAATTATCCATTAGTAAATTTGTGAAAATTTATTTATGTGAAGACAAACGATAAAGACCAGAAATCCATTAACTTTAGATTAAAGTATTCTGGCCTTTATTAGAATAGAATTTTTTTTTCATTGCGTTATAAAATTTTCATCTCTCTGTTACTACGTTATTTCATTAAGGAATGGATGCACTTTGATGGAGATGTGAACCACATTGTCCATGGGTTTTGTTACAGATTGTGGAAAGGAATGAGTTTTGACGAAAATCTGACTTGTTTAAATGCATAATTTCTGTTTTTGGAATCTGGCTGAGTTTGTCTTGTTTATTTTTTTTTTTCAATCTTAACATCAGTGGAAATCTCCGGAAGAAAATAAGGGGATTATTTTGTTTCATCTGAGCTAAAAAATCTTATCTAGTATAAATACCTTACGAACAAAAAGAAAAGAAAAAAAAAATATCAGTCCACTAAGGTAATATTTGGACACAATGAATAAAAACAAGTTTAGACAATGAGAACTATTGAAATGTCAATAAAAAAAAAACCAGTTGTAAAGGCATAAAAGAACTGCTTTTATATATACATGTATAAAATTTTAGTGACAAATATCGTTATATAGTTACAAACATTGATAATTTGTGCTAATAGAGATGGAGATATTTTCAAATACATATAGTGTTTAAATTTAAAAAAAAATAATTCTTCCATATAAAAATTTGCTACAATCATGTTATTGTAAAAGTTTTCCATTATACAAGAAATCTGAGGTTTATTCAAAAAAAATTAATACATAACCTATCATTGCTCAAAGATAAATAGAAAAAAGCTTGTTCAGAATTTATTAGTATAAATTTGTCTCTTTTCTATAGTATCATCAAAGTGATCGATGATCGTTTATCAGTATAAGATCAACTTTTATTTGCATTTTTTTTTTAGAAAGTTTTCATTTAAACTGCACCATATTAACTTGACCTTTAACATTGGGTTATTTCATGAAGTGTTTGTTTCCAAAAATATTCCTTCATCTTGGGAACAATCATTCAACTCAGAACTAATGTAGATACTGGAAAACTTTCACATTGTTAGTGCTGTGTGTATGGCCATGCATTGTCAAAAAACACAATAATCCTTCAGACTTAATCTTCCACGTCAGTTATTTTCTCTTACAAGCACTAAATAGTGCAAGTTTGACTCGACTGAAAACCACAGACCAGTAGCAAAGTAGGGATGAAGCTTCCATACTTTCGGTGTTGATCCCAGAAGGCCGGGTCATTTGGACTGCCATAGTGATTATGTGCAAAAACAGACAATATTCTTGCTAATGAATTCTGAGAAACTTTTGATGTTTCGTATTTCAGCAACGGAAGACACTGTATTCTTATTTTTTGAACATCATTTATAGAAACAATTATTTAAATGTATCGTTAATTACTTATGAATTAATTTAATGTATACAGTTGAATGTCAAAAATCACAATCTCTAAAAAAAAATTAAATTAAGGTCAAGAATTGACAATGTCCATAAATTCAAGCTTTTTAATATTGTTTCTGATATTTGTGGAAAATAATCAAATGCTCAGGTAAGGTACATGATTGATTGATATGGATACTTCTATACATTATTACACATTAAGTATTATGCTTAAGTTTTTGATTGCATTGGCCGATACTGCCTCATTGATCCTGTGAAGGCTACTTATAGCCAAAATTGTAAATATAAATTCTGATTTTAGGTGCTTGTATTTTTGACATGAAACTGTATTTGTTAAGTAATGTTTCCTCCTATTGTTAAATTACTATTGTGTAATAATGATAACAGAATAAATGAAAGACAGACCATAAAATTCTTTATGGAAAAAAAGTGTAACAGAAATGACTTATTGTGAAGATAATATGTTCTAGAATTTGTGTCTTTGATTTTTTAATAGATATTTCTTTACGTATCAGCTCATCTGAAACAAAAAAAAAATGGTCAGCAAATGAGTTGATTCACATTTTTACTTTCCATTAGACTGACATTTATCTAATGAAGAATTCCTTTGAATGCGTCTGAAGTTTCCAGGAAGAAAAACACTTAGCTTTTTCATTACATTTCATTCTGCTCAGTAGTTAGATAACATTTCGTCTTCCAACAACTTCCTTCACATTAAATTAATTTATTTCATTTTGCTTAGAAAGAGAAAAAAAATATATATTTCTTTAATCTGTGTTCATTCCATTTATATAACTCTTTTAATGTTTAATCTATTTTGATATCATTGATTTTTCAATCTTATTCTATCAGTGGATATTTAAGTTTTTGTTTTCAGGATGTGCTATTTCTGGAATGTATTTTCACACTGTTGGTTTGTAGTTCATAATGGTTAATGGGAGATTTTTGTTGCATTTCAGAATTTTGTTTTGTTTTTTTATTATTTATTTACTTATTATTTTTTTTGTTTTTGTGGTTCTAGGTTCATTTTTCATATTTAATGCAGACTTGATCATCTAATGATTTATTTCATTCTGTTGTTAGATTAGCATTTCTATATGAAACAAATTGCCTCTTTTTCTATAAAGAAAATATGAAACTGAAGTTTTCATTTTCTCATTTTGTTCAGTTTAGGTTGTTTATTGGAAGGATTTAGACTGACATAGTTTTAGTATCTTGGCATGCTGTTCATGATTGTTCCGTGCATTCGTTTCAGAACTGAAATGCTGCATTTTTATTACTCCTGCAAAAAAAAACACCATCATTTGTGCTTATGTTTTTCGCTTTTGTTTTCACATTTGATAAATAATCTAAGATTGATTCTGTCAAGAATTATTTACTTTTTCTTTTTGTGACATTTTAATTGAGAGTTTGTTATTATTTGCCCAAATCATTTAATTTATGAAACCTGTAGCTTGTTTGGACCAAACCAAACGTTACGAGAGGTGTGCAATTTGTTGGTGCTTAATGGTAGCATGGTTCTGATGTTTGAGATTGTAGAAATGCTTCAAGTTGTGGAAACTGTAAAATCAGTTTTATAAAAATGACCAGATATGGAATTTCCTTCTTACAAGAAACTGCAAGTATCTCATAAGTTAACAAATCTCCTGTAACTGGAGAGACTACGAAGACAAATAAAAAAATCCGCTTTTATTATTCATTAATATTTTCTTTTTCAATTATCTATTTGCTGTTATCAAATATATAAGATATCGGAGTTCCTCAAGTTTCTTCAAACAATACAAAAAAAAAAAACAACAAAGATCTGACATTGAATCTTAACTATATCTGCAAATAAGTTTAATTATTTAATAGCTAATGCTTTTTTATCACTGATTTTTATTTTATTTTATTTTTTTAATTCCTTTTCATCTGTTTTTTTTAGTTGCATCTACTAAAGCTGGGTGACTTATGAAAATACTGCTTTATAAATTGTAGAAAACCTGTGTGCATGTATTTGTAAAACAATGCATTTTTATTAGTATTCCATATATGGAATTGAACATGTGTGTGATTATGTGCATGCAAGTTCCTCATGAATCAATGCAAACTTATCTACACCTAATGACAAACTATGGTATCTCTGTAGTTCTTAATATATGAATTGGATTTTCACTGATATCAAATATTTTTCAACATAATAGTTGACAAAACTTTTAACAAGTATGCAGGATTCTCTTAATACAGTTAGGCTTTTTTTTTTTAATTAATTATATAATTATAATTGTAACAGAATATTATGTAATATATAATGTAAAATATTGGCAGCATTTTAATCCAACATAAAGATGTCTTTCATTCCAGTTCTGATTTTTGTTGGAGGAGGCAGATAGACTAATTATTTGCCCTGATCCTACAATTGTTTGTTAAAAATTTGAGTAGTAGTAGTAGTACACAAGCCTCATAACCTTCTTCCAAATGTGTTACTTTGTCAGTCTACAGATTTTTCTCTGCTAAATCGAGAAAACAAGTAGTTTCACCTCACAAGAAATTAACCTGACATCTTGCTCTTAGAAAGGACCTGTACGGGAACCCTGATACTGGACTTTAAAAATAATACAGATCATGATTTTAAATGACTTCCTCCATCAGATCAAGGATAACTTTTCAGTATTTACATTTAAAATTGTTTTATCGATGTCGAACATTTTGCCATCTATAATGTTTAAAGATCTATATCTCTCAGCAAAGATGTTTGAATGTAAGGCTAATTTCAGTTCTGTCGTCGATTATCATTTCAGTTTTTCACTATAGAGGTATTTGTTCTTTTTTCTTCCAATTTCATTACTTCCAAATTATGATGGTAGTAGGTCCTTCTGTATTTCCTTTCTTTTTTTTTTGCACTGTTCAGAAAATTCGGGATTCTCTATAAATTTGTTATCTTAAATATGAAAACTATTTGGCACATCTTTTATTAGTTCCTATTTCAAGCATCATCATAAGATTATGGGTTAATAAGTTTACTTGGAAAGATTGTTGTAATTAACACTTTCACAATCTTTTTTTTTTTAACTAGATCACTTTTCAATATTTTGTAATTTTATTGAGTATCCTAATTTTGACTTAGAAATAGAAAAATAACTAAGTAAATTCATACATTGTCTAAAAGAAATACAATTATATTGTTTTTAAGTTTTAAATTATTGGTTTAGTAGCGTAGGAAATAGTTATTTCCCTGTTATATAGGGGTATCGTTGAATTGTGGCAACAATTTCAGAAACAAAAACTGTCGCTGTACCTAGAACATTGGAACTGGTTTAGAGACATCATATAGTTTTAAAGTCTAGATGGTTCTTGTCCTTCCTAAGAAAACACTAGAACCAAATGAAAGTTGTATTTTCAGGTTTAACAGGCGTCCCGTATGAATTGTTTCCTAAATAAATTCCAATGTTCTAGATATTTTGCCTGAAAATTAATACAAAAATCTCTTGAGCCCATAGATTGTCAGGTAAATAGTCCTGACTATATTTCATTGATCTACCTAAAGTGATTCAGTTGCTTTGAATGTGAAGAATCTGCCCTTAATATTATCACCTTATTTGTTACATTTGAATTTATTAATATTAAAAGTAACCACAATGTAATGATTCTATCATTCAGAATTGTTTAGTAATCAAATCTCATCCTTATTTTTATGAAAATGATTTTGTTAAAATTGCTATATATATTTTGTTAATATTTGTTTTATTATCCTCTCTCTTATTTTTTAAAAAATATTTAGTTATTGTAGTTGTTTCAAAGATAAGTTTAATTGAAGAAAATTACAATTTTAGAAATTAACATATTTCATTGAAAAAAGTTTTACGAGAATAAAGTTTTTTTCAATCAAGTTTTATGAGAATCAGTTGTTGTTCCCCGACCATTGCTTTTTTTTTT
>JAFIDM010002131.1:91579497-91593140 GCA_023159025.1 Thereuonema tuberculata
ACAAGAACTAATTTGCTAAAGAACGAACAAAAAGCAATTTAAAATAACAGATTCTAAGCAACAGGTATCAAACTTATAATAACTTTGTTTTAAGTCTTTTTTGAACAAAACCTAACAGTACTCTTCTATCTAAAATGCTCTGTGTTCAATTGCAGCTGTCCATATTAAAACAAATAAATGAAATATTATTATAAAATTTTTTATTGGAGCCTTTCTTGTGAATCCAGACTGTAATTTGTTACAGGAATAAAAGTTTGAAGGCATTTTTGGAAATCAGTTAAAACTTGATTCACAATTTTCAGCGTTTCTAAAACAACCGCAAGAAATTAGATTCTCAGACTAGTGCCAACATAACTTCATTTTCACAATTGAGGAAACGAAAAAAAAACCAAACCTTAATACAAATGTGCGTCAATCAGATAAACGGATTTTTGAAAAACTCAATCTCTATATAAAATATTCAAATTGAGCATAATTTTAGCATCTAGTTACACAAAGATCCAGTAAAAAGATATGTTCTTCTTATATAATTGAAGACCTATAAAGTTATTATTTATTATTATTATTTTTTTTAATACAAAGCCAGATGTAAAATATTCAGAGGTAAACATGTTGCTAATTTACATCACTGTTGTAACGCCAGAGGGCGCTCGATTTACTTGAAGCTTCGAGAAATTTCGTAATGTGATTTGACTGAATACGTACAATTTGTGCGATATTTGTAGATTGTGCAGATTAGTCCGTTGGGATAGTTTTATTGGTATGGGGTATTACTTACGAAATAATTTATATGTACTTTATATATATTCAAATTTCATTTAAATATAAAAAGTCAGTCGTGACCTAATTAGGGTTACTTCCCTTCAGAAGGAAAGGAATTGTTGGAAAATATTTTTTTTTTTCCGGTTAATTCTTAATAGAATATTTGAAGCTAACCCTGAAACATTATTTTCAACACTTTTTTCCTTGCCTACTACTCAAAACTTCACAAAAAATATATGTATTATGTATTCATCAACCTATCACAAATTTGGCGCTGTTTAAGGCCATCAGGATTTTCAAAAAAGCGAACTTTGAATTTCTATAAAAACCTCTAAGTTGTAATGACTATTGGATAATTGGTCGTTTTATTTTTCGCCAGACTATTGGAGCATTTACTTAAGATACAACGTAATGAGACTGTCTTGAGTTACCCTGAGCAACCGAATGGACAAATCCCAGATGCAAGACCTGTTGCTGTAAGTAGCAATTTAAATGTGAAATTCGTTATTATTAAATTTATAAACTGCTTTCGGCGCGTTTTGAAGAATCGACGAACGCTGTTACTTATGCAAGTGCTTGCGAAGTGATAACAACATTGCAGCAAAGGTAATAGATTTGGATTGCATTAGATGCAGGGACAGAACTAAGCCTAATAGCTATAGGACAAGTCCTAAGTGAGTTGCTGTGTTTATATTGTTAACAATTCACTGAAACGAAAATACTCGAAATTCGAGTTTGGAAACGATTGTTTTGCAGTGGACATATTTTCTTTTAAATCACCTTTTATATCCGTTAATATTTCGTATTAAGTAGTACCACGTTAAAGTAACAAAAGGCGAATTAAATCGGAAAAAAAAAAAACAACAACAACAACGAAACAGAATTTCATTAAAACAAATGATAAACTTCACAAATTGACAAACTTAGACATAGAATACTAGTAAAAAAAAAAAAAAAAAAAAAAACAACAACTGTGAAACACAGAATAAAATGTAAATTTTGAAACTTATGCAGAAAAGAAGTTGTGTAGATATATAATTTTCCCAATCTATATCATCATTTTTAAAAATTTATTATTGTATACCTGTATTGTAGACTTAATTTCTTTTGCTTTTAAAACAAGAACATTTGCAGAGTAACAGAAATTGTATCTGGACTGCAGTAATATTTCTCCCAATTTTCTATTATTTACAATTTGGAATTTTAAAAATATAAAATTTGTGTAAAACTTAGGTCTAATTTCTGATAAAAAAAAAATGATTGAGCTTTTCTGCGACTCCGTATAACTGAACATTTATTATAAATGTTTGTAGAACCAGAAATTCAATGCCCTAATCATAATCTAGCTAAAATACTTTATAATAATCGTATAAAATTCTGTTTTATAAAATATAATCACGAAAGTAAAGGGATTCTAATAACAGGTCATGAAAACCCAACGGGAGTTAGGAAAATATAGGCTCTCGCCATCCACAGCCCTCGGTTCAGATCCTTATTTGGAAGGTTAGAGAAAATAACTTAAGAGAAAACTCGCTTCCACCGGGGATCGAACCCGGCTTCTTCAGATGGTAAGCAAATGCCTTAACCACTTCAGCTACCGAGCTCACATTAATGGACTGGAGTAACGTAATTTATAAGATTAAAGGATTTACGTTATCTGAGACATCTGAAAAAAAATATTGGATTATAATACTCATTAACTATAGTGTATTTTATATTTTAGCAGTACCACAATCGATTAAAAAAACAAAACCTATTTGTTACTATCAAAATACTTTTCGGTTTCCAGAATCTATATTATTAAAAAAAAACAAAAAAAAAAAAAAAAACAGCGTGTGTGCGTACATCCATGCTAATTGAAATTCGCACGCCCGTTGCCAGGCAACAGGACTATTGTAGCATGGTCAACTCAAGTACTCCGACTGTTACAAATGGATTTGAATATTGTATTGCATGTTTTCTTTAGAATTTAAACTTAGTTTTAGTTTTAAATTTCAGTTTTAATTTACATGATGTAATTTGTTTGTTTTTATTTGAATAAATACAATGCTGTTTTCTGTTTATATATGCCTGGGTTTCCAACCGATGCGACGGGCAGCCGTCTGCTAATAATTCAAAAATGCAAATAAAAACAAGAAAATGCTTTTAGATAGATTAAAGGCAGAGTATCCTTATTGAATAAATCTTTAATGCTAATTCTTATTTTTTTTCTTAAACGTTGGAAATAATTACAGCGCTTTCATTTATGTTTGGGGGGTTGGGGAGGATAACAGTTGATTCACTGTTATTTATTATTGTTTTGCCACCACATAGTTTCATAAGACACAATAACAGTCACCTTATGATCTTCTTTTCTTTTCTTAAATTGGGACACTTTGTGTCACTTAATTTTCGAATTAGGTGTAGTGTATGAATTTAAAGTTATTGTTTTTATCTATCTTAGAACTCGGTGTAATTTTAGTTATTATTTTTGATCTACTAGCGTATTGGATGCAAGAGCAATGTCACAGTTTTGTCTTTTGTGCAACTGTTTGTTTGCGTGCAGGGACCCGAAACCTGCTTTGTTGGTGGTGGTCCTTTGCTTATGAATTTTAGGTGATCCAGAAAGTTATTCATCGTCCACGCGAGTTACCAACCTAAGGCCTATTCTATCATAAACTAAATGACTAGATTTGTGAATTCTAATGTCGTCAGTATTTCGATTTTGTAAAGGCAGACAATTTGGGCCCTTCTAATCAAAAGCCCTTAAGATTGACGTATTTAAACCAAACTTAATCATATTAGAAAAAAAAAAAATCAGCTTTTAACAATGAAATTTGATTTACATCAGTTTCGATTATAATTCGATTTACGATCTACATTTAAGGGTTCTTAAACAGGACATCCCAGGAGGAAAGGTCAATGATATGGGAGGTCATTCAAAGAAAAAAACGTTTATTTCAATGCAAAGCATTTTGAATTTGGCTTTTCCTAATAACCTTTCAACTGATGAACGATCTTTTTGAGATCTAACCTGAATAATTGACAAGCAAGAGACGAACTATATTTTGTATTGGAGAATTTTTCAATTTGTCGATAAATTAGTGCGTAAAGGCGATAAAAACTTCAACAGAAACGCATTAAAAGCAAAACAATGAATTCCTATGGATGTCAACAATATGCTTATTGATCTATGTCATTTGCGCATGCGTTGATGTGATTAAATAAAATCGTTGGATTAAGGAAACTACAGATACTTCTCACGTTACGACCTATCTGCTTAACGACCACTCGCACTTATTACCTCCGCCCTTGAAGGTACAAGTTCTATTTCATCGTCATCATCTCCCTTACCTGGACCCTCTACAGCTCCAGATAACGCAATAAACAAATGATAATACATATATATGTATGTCTTTTTATGAATAAATTTGAAGTTTGTTGCATTTTATAATTTTACAACGATCCTATATTCCTGGCGCAAGCTCCTCGCTTATCGACCAATTCGCTGAACGACGTAGTTGTCGGAACGGAACTCGGTCGTAAAGTGAGGAGTACCTGTAATTAATCGTCTTTAATTAATTTTCGGAAAATGAAAAATTCGAAGATTTTGGCAGAATATAGTTCACGAATTCGAGGATATTTTTTAATTTTTTTTTTTTTTAAACTTTTCAAAAAACAGAAAAAAAAAATTAGCAACGTTTCAAAGAAAGCAGGTGCGACGTTTTAAAAAAAAATCAATCAAGAACGTCTAGGAGCTTCTAGAAGCCTGAAAATATCAATAAACGTAAATAAATTAATTACATATGAATGATCATAGGAAGGGCAGTGGTGCCTCAAAGGAAAAAATACACAATAAAAACCTCACTAATGAAAAATTGGTGAGAAAATTAAATACGTTAAAAGAGTTTAACGCGCCACAAAATAATTTAAATGAAATAAAACAAGAAATGAATTGAAAAAAAAAAGAAAGGCAATTTGGTTAAATTTGTGCTGAATTCATTCCTTGTTTTATTTAATTTAAATTAAATACATTAAAAAACAAACACGCCTTACAACGCAACCAAACCTCTGTTTTAGTAAATGTCAATCAATAATATTCCACTCATTAGGAACTTTCTAGAATCTTAAATGGATAATTTATGCTAAATTAGTTTTTTTCTTTGCCTAAGAATAAAATAATTCTATTCCCATTCATTATATTTTTACGAAATTTAGAAAATTTTAATTTAATGTCTAATTCGAAATTTCGTCGAGATCGGATAAAAATCAAAGAGTTTTTCTGCCAGTTTTGAAAAGCCTTTTTATTTTAACAATTAATTATCTTCTAATTAGTGGATTTTCACTGGAGTTGACGGATTTTTGATGTTAACAGATAATTAAAAGAAAAAGATACAAAAACCGATTATTAGGGGAAAGGAAAAAGGAGTTAAAACTAAGTATCTTTTTAAATACCCTTTTCCTAACTTATTTTTGTTATTGGAGTAAGAGAAAGTGAACATTTTGTTTTTTCACACATTTCAAAAACCAAAACTAATTTACATTTTAAAAAGTCTCTTTATAGTTCCGCGATATATTTCAAAACAATGAAAGTTACGGCATTAAACTTTAGTATTAGACTGGTTAATAGAGTGATAGTAATAGTAATAGAGGGGTAGTAACGGAGGTTTCATGTCTATCTGATGTTTGAGTTATGATCGAAGTTGAATACTAAAAGTTTGATGTATCAGAACGACCTCTGGCGAACTTTTCTGCAAACTGAGATATGGTTATAGATAAATCGATTTTTGAGATGTTATCGTGCGCTGTTATTGTTGTTCAGTATTTCATTCGGATAGGATTGACTATAAATTTTCTTACAAAGGGCTATAAAAACAAAAAAATGCTTAAAATAGAAATGTCTTTTGAATGAAAGTTTTTCGCCTACTCGGAATTTCAAAACAGTTTGAAATTGAACTAAATTTGTTGCCAGAAATAAGAAAAACACAAACAAACCTATCATTATAAAACAGAAGAAAATAAACTCCAGCATTGAAATGACAAGTATTCATTTTTAGACTACTGATGTTAGATCTAAAATGTGATAGGGAAATAAGACTTGTCTGTAAGTAAGTTGAGACCCTAACATAATAACTATCTTTAAGAAGGTTTAACGTACATCAAGTGTAACATGAAAACGGAAAAAAAATGCTTTTTTGAAATTAAATGTCTTTTGTGCCCAGCGCTTAGCGGGCTAAGGTAATTATGCCGCACTAGTTACAGCATTTTTTTCTATTGTCGTTTGCTTTTGTGGGGTCCCACTTCCGAGAGAAGAGAAGGTACCATAGGCTTCCACGCGTTCTGAGCTTCATCATCGAGGGTAAATCTGGCTGATGAGTCCTAATAAGGATGAAACAGCTGTCCCAGATTGTTGTCGATGATGGTTCAAAGGCGTGAAAGCAAAGGAATTTGTGCATTTCTACATAGTTTTTCCGTTTTCACAATAACTATCTCATTGTTCAAAAATTGAGAATTGGTCATAATTACAAAAACCAGTCGAACTCGGAATGAAAACAATAGCAATTGCGAACCTGGAAAAGTAATCGTTTTGTTGTCGAAATAGAGTCAAATCGAAAACCGAAGTCGGATCTAAATTATAGGTTGTACAACGCAATCTGGCAAAACACTTCAGCAGTGAATAGTTCATTTCAGTGAAGATATGTAACTGTCAGAGCATCAAAGTAATTGCTTAACTAAACGACTAGTCGACATTGGAAGATACGTTTGGATAAAACGAACTGCATTGAAGAAAATGTTAACTCAAACGATAAATTAAGGCAATTGGTTTTATAATAAGCCGCCTTGAGTTCATTTATTTGACGATGTAGTGTTTTCTTGGGGGTGTAGTGGATTTGTGGGTCTTATTAATAAACCCAATGTCAAACGCCAGAAGGCGGCTCGGAAATCCATATTGTGGAAAGCATAAATAAAGGGATTCAGGAGAGAATTGACCCAACCAAGCCACGTGAGGCAGGACATAACCGATGATGGGACGCGAAACTCTGCCCCAAACGGTTGAATCACGTACACAGTGAAGAAGGGTAACCAGCAAATGACGAAACCGCCCACGACGATTGCCAGGGTGGTAGCAGCCTTCTTTTCCCTCTGAAACGACGCCCTCTCGCTCTTGCGGCGACCGGTAGGGCCGCTGTCCGACGAGAAGGACGTTTCGGGGGTGTCCGGTGCACGGAAACCCTTTTCCCGGCGGCAGATGACGCGAATGATGCACACGTACACGTACACCATGACCAGCAGAGGCACGAAAAACGAACCGCACGCAGAGTAAAGCACGTAGCCCAAGTCGTCGATGTATTCGCACTGGTCCGGTTGGTCGCCCAAGTCGCCGAACAGCCCGAACAGAGGTGGGCAGGTGATAAGAAGGGAGACGATCCAAACGGAAGCGATCATGGCTAGCGCAAGACGTTTGCTCCGCCTCGTAGCGTACATCAGGGGACGAGTGATTGCCATGTAACGGTCCACGGAGATACAGCACAGATTGAGGATGGACGAAGTGCAAAGAAGCACATCGCACGAGATCCACAGTTTGCAGGCAAGGTGGCCGAACGACCACGAGGAACGCAGCTCCGTAACGACGGCGATCGGCATCACCAGGACGGCAACGAACAAGTCCGCCACCGCTAAAGACACCACGAAGCAGTTTGTTACAGTTCGCAGACGTTTTGTGGTCACCACGGCAATGATAACTAGACTATTCCCGCCGATAGTTCCGAGAATGACAGTGGAAAACACAAATAAAAGTACTATTACCCGAGCATCCTCCCAGAACGGAAGAAAGGACGACGGAGCAGACGAAAGTGTATCGTTCTCCTCCATCGCATCATCTGTTGCTTTGGATACACGATCAGGGAATACAGCGCCACCGAACGGGAAGAAGCGGAAACTCATACAAAAGAGACCAACTCCTCAGAAGAAAAGCGTGTTCTAGATAAAGAGAAACTGTTGCCATTTGCTGCAGATATGCTTCAGATCTTTCGTTAAATCTATTTATTATTTATCTATTGCCATTTGAAGTTTCTTTTCTTTTCAACTAACTTTAAAATAATTCCAAAATAATAAATCCTAAATAGAAATACTAGTTAGAGTAATAACTATTTAAAGAAAATAATTTAGATAATTATATGAATATTTATTTGCTGCTAATATTTTAATATATAATTACAATTACAGAAATCAATACTTATTTCAGTATTTATTACTATTTTCGTATTTAACATAATTGTTATATAAAAAAAAGCGTTTCATGATTAGACTCTGAATTTCTTTTATTTAAGATTATTAATTATTATTATTATTATTATTATTATAGACACGACTATCTATAGTAAAAAAGGTAGTCTGTACTCTGGCAAATACATAGATTTGATGTACTATCGAAAAAAAATAGATATACTGTGAATTTTAGTGAGAAAAAATTAAGGATAAAAACGCACAACAATTAAAGATCCACTGAGCTATTTTGGGAATTTCCGCACCAGGAATCAAAAACAGGGTTTCAAAATTCCTACCTATCATCAGTTTGATTTGTCCAGTATTCAAAGCACGATAAATTTGCCATTATGTGTATGTTTATTTTATAAATTACTCCTTTATAAGCTAAACGGTCTTTTCGGGGATTAATTTACTGCCCTTTTTATTCTTAATTTGTATTTTGATGTTTTTTAATTGAAGGGCCATTGTTTAGTTTATGCTTGTCGTTTGTTTGTTTCTTTTGAATCCACTGAGCTTTTGAGTACTGGGCGAATCAAACTGATGATCGTAGGAACCTAGGATTCCCGGTATAAAAATTGCAAAATAATGGATCCTTAATTGTTGTACGTTTTTAATCCTTAATTTTTCCTTACTAATATTTTACGCACGTTAAATTTGCCATTATGTGTATGAATTTTAGTTTTTCACAAATCAGTTTAATAGATCAGGATTTCTTTCTTTCTTTTAGAATTTTTAGGAATTTAGCTTTTAATTGATTTGAGTGTGCGAAGACATGTTGTTCAATGGGGATGTTTAACGTGACGTCACGATCACGTGATGAAGGGTAACCCTCCAATGCCTTCTAGTAGAAACTTCGTGACATCGGTCGCTTTATTTTCAAATTCCTCCAAAATAACTTTGCTATTTAATTAAAAATAAGATGTAATTTCATGATTTCCTAAGTAAAGATAAAAGTAACTGATTTAATGTAAAATCTGACTTCTGAAGCTAAAAGAAATGATTTGAACGCACAGTTTGCTCAAACATCAGCTGCTCCCTTTCAAGCACCAGTTTACTTATTCGAGGTTTAATAAAAATGTATTACTTAAACCAAATTCGTTTTTATTATTACTATTCCTTACAAAGCATAAAAAAAAAATTGTGCAACATTATTATAAGTCTTACTTATGTATTACTAAAAGTCTCGTACATTGAATATTTTAATTATTATGATTAGAATAATAAGCTTCCCTCTTTTAATTTTTTTTTAAATATTAATAATAATTAATAATAGTAATTTGTTAATATTAATAATGATTCCTTTTTTTTTAAACTGCTAAAACTGTTCCATTTGGTAAATTGTTTATATATTATGTTTTTATTTTCAATGTCGATTACAAGTGATATCGTTTACTTACATTTGTTTTTAAATATCAGAACATAGGAAGAAAAAAATTCGTAAATGTTCAAACAATTTATGTCATATTTATCATTGTCATTCGTATTATTTAATAATTTCCATTTAAGAACATATCCCAATGGCGGGACCGGTAATGCTTATAATGCGATTGGAAAAAGTATATCTTAATTTACTACAGTAATGAGAAAATTAAAAGCAAAGGCTTTGAATAAATTTTTATTTCCCTTCTGAGGTATTAAAATTATGCTAAAATTACATCCTCTTTTATAAGTTCTAATGAAGCGTCTATAAACCATTATTTTACCTGCAAATTACTTCAAAAATTGCATAATTACTTAATTTTGAAATTTCAACTTAAATAAAGCTTAAATATTTATTTATTTATTTATTTATTATATAATCAGTTGATTTTCTTCACAATGACCTTGAAAGTGATTCGACAGAAAACTTCTGAAATTCGATTTGCATTTTTTCAATTTGAATGTTTATTTTTTTGCGATTTTATTTCAAAAACTGAGTTTCTTTATTTCTGTTAATGTTATCTTTGCTAATCGTATATTACATAATTAGTTAAAAGCACTGAAAACTAGAATCTTCTTGAATAAAGATACGAAATTCAGCAGTCTTTAGGAAGGAGTTAAAACGTGAGTCCCTTCATCACGTGACTTTTCCAGCCTCGAACCCAAACACCTTAAACATCCCCATTTGAAAATTATCTTTCTTGTTTGTTTGTCTAAACACGAATAACGTGTGCTGATCAAATCGCCGAGTGCTCAAGCTCTTTGCGCGGGAAACGATGTCGGCTGCAACAAATCAGGAGACGGCTTACAACGTACTTCCGCTTCTGCAAACTTAGATCACAGAACAGCGTTCAATCTCGCCACGTTCTTGTCAGCGCAATATAGGAACATCGTAATTGAGTTTCAGCTGAACGTGGTTTTCGAAAATGGAAGACCACAGCTAGTTTGGTGCAACCGGATATGAGTGACATCAGGGCCAGTGGCATACCAACGCCTTTGGGGGCCCGGGGCGGAAGTTGTAGATGGGGCCCCCTAGACTTGCTTTGACAACCAAAAAAAAAGGAAAATCTTGTGTGGATGGGGCCCCCTAGGCTGGCTGATGGGGGCCCCTCCCAGATGGGGGCCCGGGCGGATCGCCCTCCCCCCTCCTTGGTACGCCACTGATCAGGGCACAACTGTTTTACGCTCTTTGGTGATCATCAGTTAGAGTAAACAGTGAGGTCTCAATAATAGATTAATAGGAACAATCCTTTGAATAAATATGTTTCTTCTTTAATTTTAGAATAATTAGTCCCAGAAAGCTTTATAATGTTAACTGTATATTGTTATGAAAAAGAAAAAAAAAAAAATCCTGTAGAATTCCGCCATTTTTCAAATGAAATACAATATATTCATACATATATGTTCAAAGTTGATATAGAGTATTTTCCACAAAACTTGCACTCATTTCCTCCGACCATATAAATGCACGAACACTTACTTTTGAGGACTATTCGATGTTACCTGCACGACAAAAGCGTTAAACAAAAAAGCTAACATCTAGCGCTTGTAAAAATCAAGTTACAAATCATTAATTAATATTAAATAGAAAACAATTATAAGATTTTCATTTTTCTTGGATAGATATGGATAAATGAATTTGTAAATTATATCTTCATTATCTGATTAAAGTCGGAAAACTGAAGTGAAAGCAAACAAATAATTAATTTCTTATAAACTTAGAAATTCAGTCCTATTGCTGAATAAATATTATTATAAACTAGCAAAATGCCGGGCTTTGAGTAGACTCGCGCACTATTAAAATCATAATAGGGATTTTTGCATAATAAATATTTATGTAATAAATTTACATAATAAATGTGCGTAATAAATATATACAAATTCATCTTGCTCAACGTGCAGTAGATACATAAATGTTAAGATGACAGAATATGCACAGTTTTTATAAAAAAAAATAGCACAGTAAATAAAACTCACTCTCAGTTTCGGAAATCCATTTTGTTTGATTTTCTTCTTCGGGTGTAAGCAGGCAGTGTCTCATTGTCTCTTTATACGTTTTCTGCCTCAGTGTCTCCTTACACAGAAAATCGAACAAAATGGATTTTCGAAACTGTTAGTGAGTGTTTATTTACGTTTTGTGTTATTTTTTTTATAAAAACTGTGCATAACAAATCATTTCTGGTCATCTTAACAAATGTATAGGGGAAGGTGTTGTACCTTTGACCAGTTTTCACTAAATGAATTCTCCAATTTTTTGTACTCAAGTAAATCCTTACCTGAATGGATACATGTGATCTTCACGCATCTTGCCATCAACTGCATGTGTTTTATATATTATGTTTTGAGTATAAGTATTTTATTTTTATTTTATAATAAAACTATTTCTTGTGGTCAAAGGTACAACTACGTGTTGTACCTTTGACCGGAAGATATTGTACCTTTGACCAGGTGGTAGTAGAAACTGACAGTTAGATACAAGTTCTTTAATTAACATTTTTATCTAGAAATGTATACATTTGGCAAATATAGGCAATTCAAAGTAGAATAATAAAACATGAAATAAATTTTAATGGCCTACTCCTGCCCGTTTACTCTACATTATACAATGAAAAATCAATGTCTATCTCCAAAAAAATAGACATTCTTTTAGTCGAGCTGTGCCGGCAGCTGTGGTTGAATTTGGTAGCCTGGCCACAATATCTTGTAGTTCTATGTTATAGAGCTGGATATCTTCTTGGATGAATTTCGCCATCTTCGGTAGTTTTTTCAAATATTTAACTTTAAAATAATCACATGCTGTTTCCTTTATTTGGGCCACAAAATATTTATTGTTTTTTTGTTTTGTTTTGTTGTCAGCTTGACAAGGACATAACTTTCTTCAACTAAATCTTCTTTTTCAAAGTTTAATTCCTTCTCCAATTCATGGCATTCATCTGAAATATCGAAAACACTTTCCCCTGATGAATATTCAACATCAGACTCAAAGTCATGGACAAACAATCGATTGTTTACTTTCTTTGGATAAGATTTGGTAAAAACATAAAAATTTGGCAAAAAATATTTAAATTTCCAACCTACATAATGCTAAAATGACTGTAAGTAAAAACATTTACATATTATTAGTTAATATTGTATCTTTGACCTGGTCAGAGGAACAACATCAGTCAAACTTACGTTTCACGTTATGCTACAATTTTTATGTTAATCCAGTCATCTTAAAAGTCCTAAAAGTTAATATATAGGCATATATGTATGACTCATTATTGTTAAAATAACAATCAAAAGAAAACAAACAATGTTATTAAAGAAACATGCATTTGCAAAATACTTTTCGGTGATGGAATTGGAAAAATATTTTTCACTCCTTGCGAGTCAAAGATCTAACTGCTACTGAAGGTTTAAAGGTGCAAATAGTGGGAATATTACACATTAAACAGAAAAGCTTTTAAAGTATACTGATAGATGGCAAAACTAGCAAGGGTGGTCAAAGGTACAACACCTTCCCCTACACATGTTAAGATTGAAGGTATCTGAAAGTGACTAATGCTACGACGCTGTCGGATTATTAGAAATTACAAATTTTTGTTTCGGTTCCAGAACTAATGATGCTTTTGTCATGGCCTTTCTTATGTGGCTTTCCAAGTATTTAAAAACAAAAACAATAAAAATTCTTATAAAATTTACAGTTAAGTGTTGAAAATATTGTGAATGGATTTCTACGTGGGCATGCAATATTTCATATTTCTAGCTACTTGTCACGTGGAAATAATATCCAAGGACAACTCCAAATAAAAAATAAATTACCTATACCTAATTTTGGATGACTGATAAAAAAAAAATGAAGTTAATGGCGGTTGTGCTGGGCCCGAGAGATTTTTCCCGCGAAAACCACCCGATCAATGACCCCAAAAAACAGTAAAGGTTTAAAGTCAATAAATACAAAACTGATTAATTCACTTACTAATTTGCTTAAATTCAAATATATATCCCGGTGAGATGCCGAGTTAATGGAAATGATTCAACAAATTCTCAGATAACAAAATTACTACTGGTTTATTTCCCTTTTCATAAAATATGCCTTAAACAAAATACAATCACCCAAAAATCATAATTTCAATAGATTATATTACCCCACATCCCAGGTGTACACCTCGAGCTAAAATAAGATTAGCCCCATTCCAAATTCCTGAAAAAAAAACCACATAAAACAATCC
>JAFIDM010002131.1:91608140-91626890 GCA_023159025.1 Thereuonema tuberculata
TTCTTCTTAGTTTTCCCTCTTTCCACATCCTTACACCCACAAGCTCATTTATCAACGCTCCAATACTTTCTGATCCCCATTGATTACTTTCTGTCAAATGCTGATTCTTCCTTCATAATCCGATCTATGTTAACTAATCCTTGTCACGCATTTAAACCTCTCGTTCATCCGCGCCCAAAAATAACGCGATGAGTGGTTTCATTAATGGATACAGAATGTAATGTTTCGTCTCACTTGAATAAATGACAATTTCTTCTTCTTTTTTTTTTTTTTTTTTTTTAAAATAGCTAACAAAATTTTTTATTTTCTTCCAAAACAGAATAACTTTAATAATTACACTTTTTTTTGCTTAAAAAAGGACAATGGGCACAAATGTATGGGCAGTTGCCCCACCCCTGTACAGTGATAAGATATGTACCTTAATTATTAGTCCGTTCGGAGTTATATAATTCTAGATATGACTATCTAGTTGACATCGTAATTCTCGAAAGTATTATTTAATTAACTTTTAATAATTATTATACGTAATTAATAATTAATATTATCATTTATTTCAAGTAAATAATAATTATTTATATGTGTAATAAATGAAAATAATATTTACTGTTACTGAAAAATAATTATTAAATGATAATTAATTAATACATCCGAGAATTAAGACATCAACTAGATAAGTCATATCTAAACGTATATAACTCCGAACAGACTAATAATTGAGACGAGTCGTAATAATAAAAAATATTCTATCTAAGGAGATCTTTCTAGAGGTATATATCTTATCACTTTACAGGTGTGGGGCAGATCTGCCCATTCTCCTTTACAAGTTCACTCCTGACAAGAACAGCCAATTGAAATACTGAAAATAAAATAGCAATCAATATCTATTATTGCTTTTACAGAAATACTTTTGAACCCTCTATATACAGAGCGATTCAAAATTCCCTGTACAAACTTTAACGTAGAGCAGGAATACAAAAAAAAAAAAAAATCTTAGTGGAACGTGTGTCAGCAAAACGCCTTCCGAATGTGCTAGAGGGCGCTGTTTGGCAGCACATTAGTTGAGGAGTGTGAGTTGTCCTCCAATGACTTCTTCCTCAGGCGTTACCTCAAAGGCATCATCTACGAGACCCCCATTGCTTCCGACGCTGACCGGTCGTTGTGGCAGCTGGATGGTGTCCGCGAAAGGCCTCGCATTTTTGCACATGTTCGGCAATCCGTGCATCGACGTTGTGAGGCGTATATTACTGTTGGTGGAAGGAATTTTGAGCACCTACTGTGAACCTGAATATGTGCACCTTACTGTCATACTGTAAACATAGGGCTAATAAACATATTGTCTACCATACTTGTTGTCTTTTATTTCTGAATCTTAGTGTACCTTCTAGCAGAGGGCTGTACAAAACACGGCCCGCGGTGCGTTTTTTGCGACCCGCCTGTCGGTTTACGAGCAAAAAAATAAAATAATAATTTGAATCGAATGCGTATTAGATATTTTAATTCTATCACTAATCAATAGTCTCGATGTTGGTAATTTA
Organism: Thereuonema tuberculata; assembly: GCA_023159025.1. NCBI lineage: Eukaryota > Metazoa > Arthropoda > Chilopoda > Scutigeromorpha > Scutigeridae > Thereuonema > Thereuonema tuberculata. The sequence continues at coordinate 91,609,676 of JAFIDM010002131.1, forward strand.
TTTGGTGTTTTTACATCACTCTATACCCACGTGTTTTCAAATATTAAATGTGTCAAATAAGGGCTCTTACACTGCTTTTTTCCAACGCGCATGCTCCGGGAGCTCAAGGCGCGTGGGAATTAATGTTGTTCATTTGTTTAGCTATCGGGTTGTGTAAGACATTCCAAGTAATTTAATATCAGTACTGTATTTATTATTCTGGATGTGGTCCTCGGATTACCTAAGGATCTGGCACAATCGGGTAGCATTTGAGGTTATACGTTCCACTACGAATACGGTTTGTTTTTGTTTTCCTAACCTAGCTTTAAAGCTAATACAGGAACTTTGAATCACTCTGTAGATACAACAAACGAAAAAAAAAAAAAAGTTAAACATTTTTTTTTTGGGGGGGGTGTCCATGTTCCCCATCGAATTTGAAATTGATTCATATAACGAATTGTATATAATTATATATTGAATCCAGCATATGTAACAACTTACAATTTTTCAATAGTAACTTCTAAGTTTCACTAAAAAAACCCTGCTATTTTGTTATGCTATATTATGCGGTGAATGTGGGTGGCAGGGAAGCCAAGCACTGAGACTAGAGGTCTATTGTACTAATCCACAGCAGTAACGACAGAGGGGAAAGACTGAGAAAGAATGGTGGAAGAAGTGCAGGGGAAACGGGAGAACCCCAAGAAAACCTCCCAGCACGGATCGTCCACCATCACGAAACCCACATGAGAACCGAACCCCGCTACTCAGAGGTGTGAGGCCAATGTCACAGAGACAACGCCAACCGCGCGGCCAACCTGCCATTTTACAAGCTATCCTGTAGCAACCCAAAAATTAAGTTCCTCAACATCTACACTCACAAACTATATCATTATTCATGATTTTAGTAGTAGATTCTAAATATGCAAAAGACCAAGGTGGAGATGGAAATAGAGTATAATGGGATCAGTTCTTTATGGAGAAATTTCTGCTTGAAGATAACAATAATTCCCATAGAAACGCATTGGATGTGAAACAATGTCTTTCTGTCGATTCTAACAATGGATATCACTACCATTGAATCTACTGTCACCTGCACATGGTTGGATATTACTAAAATCACTGGTATTGACGTGAATACGGATTTAATTAGTATTCAGGAAATGGAAAATTTGAAGATACTGTTTTTATTTTCGCAAATATTACAATTTATTAAATACATCGAGACTTCGTTTAAATAAAAAATGCGGACAGTTTACGGAAAATAAATTTCAAATTCTTTCAAGAACGTCTTATTAATATAATTAATGAAATGCGATAGCGTTGTGCCATTAACTAGATTATAAATTAAAATAAGTTAAAAAAAAATTCTATCTAAAATTTTGTGAATATTTAAAAAGAAGTAGTAATAAAATAAGCACGTTCTGTTTCTATTCCCGTTTTTAATCTGATTTCCGATCATCATGCATATGGAGGCTTTCGCTTGATGGTAATTCTCTGATTTCTTCTTTCCATTGGATGAAAGCGCCCTCGGCTTATTTAAGAAGGGCGGGAGTTCAGTTCGACCTTCGCCTTCTCATCTTGAGTCTCGCTTCAAAGGAAGCCTCTTTGCAATCATTATTATTACTCATCCGAATAATCAGAGTTAAGAAAACGTAGGAACAATTATAACTCTATTTCATCCTTTTTTTGTTCAGGAATAGAGGTAAAACTTATTCTATTCTTTTTTCGTAAGTTTTATTTAGATATTATTTTTATTTATTTATTTATTTATTTATTTTATTTATTGCAAAAAAAAAAAAAACATTCAAAAAATAAACAGCTACTAGCTGAATCTTTTCCGTTTGTCAGTACAGATGAAGCAAGGCAGAACGTACAGGTTAACTCTTAAGAAAATTTATTATTTTAAATTCATCATTTTACAAAACATCCTGAGTAGATATCAAAGTTTGGTGAAAGTAGTTTTTTTATTTATTTTTATCTCAGATTATTCCACTAATAAAAGAGACAAATTTTAAAAAAAAAGGTTAATTGACTGAAATTTTCAAATATTAATATTTAGTGACTAAATATGGATGAACTATTAGGGTTCCCGTGTCTGTCAGGCCCGGATTTCCGCCTAGGCCTAGAAGGCCCGGGCTAGGGGCCCCAGCCAGCCGAGGGGCCCCGCCGTATTGGATTTTTTTTTTTTGGTTGTAGATTTTTGGGATGGGGGGGGGGGCGCAAATATCGAGTGCCTAGGGGCCCTGGGTGTTTAAATCCGGTCGTGCTGTCTGTGTTTTTAATCCACTCCACAGCCCAAACCGGGACTTCCCAAGACCTGGACATTTGGAGAAAAGTCTGACTGACCGTCCAGACCACTTCCGCTTTTAGTGGTAAGGAAGATAGTGTTAATTGGACAAAATTGGGGTCTGACTATATTGAATAAACTATGCTGTGAACGAGTAAGATACCCCTCCACCCAAAGTAGCTACTTTCGGTTCAAGATGGCCACTGTCCACTTACAGGGGAAGTGCGTGACCTCGAACTCTGAGAAACGCACGAAAATGTGCTTAGAATACAAATCGCTCATGCCAAAAGCAGTGGTATGAGTCATTCTCATGCAAAACTGCATGTCTTACCACGAGAGACATTGGAATGATCATCTATTGAAGGTCCAAGAGAGGAACTTTAGTAACGCGAAGAAACAAAGTATCGATATAACAGAACCAAAACCACACATATTTCACGACATATTTCAATGTCGTGACTATATTGCTATATTTCTCTCTGCTTAAAATAATTACGATATCTGAACAACAAACTTTTCCTAATGACCTGATAGTGTTCCTCAGCTCTTCTAGTCTTCAAAGTACAGGTCTTCAAAGTGCGCTCGCACACAACAGCTTAGTTTTGCATGGGAATGACTCATACCACTGATTTGGGAGGAGCGATTTATATTCTAAGGACACTTTCGTGTGGTTCTCAGCGTTCGAGGTCACGCACTTCCATTGTTAGAGCCATCCGAAGAGTGTAAATGGGATCTAGACATAGTGGATGAAGTCAATGTGGGCTAAAAGATGGGTTTTTAGATTAGGTTACGAAATAGCAGACAAAGGAACCAATCGAGGCAAACACTAAGAAACAACAAAAATTCGTATTGTAAAACCTAGCGAATTACTTTCTACTATTTTACAAATATGGATTCCTTTCTTCAGGTTGAAATCAAAACAAATGAGCAACCAGCAGAAACTAACGAAAACTACAATCTCGTGCTATTTGCAACTACAGCGGAACAAACGAGAATCCGAATAATTTGGGAAATTGGATTATCATAATTGATTTACTTAAAACTTTCCATGAAAATCGGTCTTGCTTTCCTTGTCAGTATTTCAAATTAGTAGTGGTCCTAGGAGATGGATACCTATGTTTGGATACCGTAGCTTTATTGAGGTAGTCTCAGGAAAACTTTTTCTGTTTTATGATTTTATATAATGATTTTTATATATTCATATTTATCTGTTATAGTTTTATTTATTCGTATAAATTCTTAGTGTTTTGTATTAAATCAGCATTTGTATATTCTAATTTTTACTTTTTACCGTTTAATCCTGTTATTTAATTCAAATTTTCCGTTGGCGTACTTCTCCCTTCTGATTCGCTGTAATTTAAAGATACAGTTAAAAAGCAGTTAAAGACCAAGTGTGATTTGAATTTCCCAATCAATTGTAAAAGTACGCCAACCAATCACAGCCCCTGTAAAAAAGTTTATTTAAACCCCTAATGCTACGAATAAATCAGCCCCAATTACTCGCCAGCTCCAAGTCTGATCCCTCAATCCACGAACCAGTGGCCGTAAACACACACCATAATATTAACTGAATGTAAGTAAATTAAGAAAAAAACAAACAACTATACTATATTACTCAATTAATAAATAATGAATACGTGATTTTATTTTAATTTTAATAAAAACATTTAAAAGTATGCTGCATATGTATTTAAAACATTCTGTTCTCTGATATTTCTTTTATTATCTACTACAATAAGGAAAAACTTGAATAATGCTTTTCGCACTTCAGTCGATAGATTATTGTGCATCAGTGGAGAGGGGTGTTGGCGCTTGTCCATTAAGAACTGGAGAAGAGTTTTCTCTGGATTGTTTCCGTCTGAAAAAAAAAAAATCGGTTTTATTTTGTTTGTTTTTTCCTGAGGAGAGAAAAAAATCATATAATGCAGAAGTCTGTACTATAGTCGACCATGAGCCATACTACATTTAAATTTCATTGTATAGGATGTTTGAAAAACAGCTTTATACTTTTAAATGAACTGCTACATTTATTTACTGATTGTCTGCTGCGTCTGGGATTCTTGCTGGGAAAACCTGAAGGACAAGTAGTAAATTTTTAGACACCCATTTGGAAGCTATTGTGATAGCGACCAAAATCGGTAGTATTGCGTTTGTCCTGTCCGTCCGTCCGTGTCCCCCCCCCATCCTAACAACTCCCGAACGGAAGGTCGGATCGACAAACGGATTTCACCATCGTGTTCCAAAAGCCGAAATACCAAAGAAATGGGTTGGCATTGTTTTCATTGGATTTCCGCTATTAGCTTAAATGTTAGAAATACAATCATCTTATTTCGGTTGTCAGTTACAGCTTGATGGGTAAGGTTTCGGACTCATATGCTGGAGGTTGTCGATTCGAATCCGTACATCTACTTACTTTTTTTTCTCTCTTAATTTTTTTTTTCTCAATGTCCACGTAGGTTTTTTTTTCTTTCTTATTTTCTAATTTTTATTTTATTTTTTTACTTTACTTCCTTTTTTATTATTATTATTTTTCATTTTTTTTATTTATTTTTATGGGTCGCCCGTAACTTTATACTTTAGCACAAAGTTATATTCACTTGTTATCTTACATTCTGATTACAGAGAGAAATACCTCATTATATGAAACTAGATTTTTCTTCACCTCATTTTTGTTAACGAGCTATACGTGATTGAACGGGATAGTGGAAAACGTGGTTTGGTTTGGCTTTTTTCTAATTTAGGATTCTATTAATAGTGAAGTTCTTTTCTTCAACCATCCCAGAAACAGCATTAGGCCTATACAGGTCTACGATGAAAAACCTTTCTTAAAAATCTTAGTTGTTCTTTATGTATTTTTGGAATTAAAAAAATCACACTAAAAATCTCAAATCATGTACAGTTGTTTCACATTTTTTTTAGTTTTAATAGGTTTACACGGAACAAACTTGTTTTGGGAGATACGTTTGCAATTACAAAGCAATAATTTAGCTAGTACACTGAATTCATAAATAGTTTACACATTAACCTCCCTTTTGTGTGCCTTTTATAATTTTTATTACCTTACCCACCAAAAAAATTATGTACTGTCGTAAAATATAATATTGTCATATATTATTTATTAAAATCATTCATATACTAGCACTCAATGGCTATTCTTTGATCTAAAATGTTAGTTTTGGCCAATTAAAACGATGTCTAGAAGGCTGTGACAATAGCGTTTGATGATTTGTCTATTTTTAAAATCTCAATAAAGCCACGCCAGCATAGCCTAGTGGTCTAGACAGCAGGCTTTCAAGAGGCAGATGTGTCGGAACCTGGGTTCGAATTCCGGCATTGGCATGAATGTTTGTCTGCTTTATCATCTTTCTCTTAAGCCTGAACTCATTCCTTCCTCCCTAAGGAAGGCAACGGGAAACCACCACAAATATAATTTCTATGGATTCTTATAGGGGTTCGCCATTGATCCCTGTATTGGACACGGCAACCAATCAATTACTCTCATTAAAAAACTTAGGGATATCCTGCGTCATTATGTGAAAAATGGCTTTAAGTCGTGGTTATGTAAACTTTCTATATAACTTTTCTTAAATTTCATAAAGAATCATCAAAAATACGTTACAGATTTTATTAAAGTGTCTACTTTGGAGCGATCAAGATCAACATGGCACCACACAAAGCTCGTTTTGTTTGCGTAGAGAATCTTAAGAAATGATCTAAAGTAAATAAGAAAGTTTACAGATTTGATATCCCAATAATTTTGGAGAGAACCACTAAATTCACAGAGATGACTGCTATTGAACTGTAGAGAAAAGCTAAGGTCATTTTTTGGATTCAGCAATTCATACACACTTTTAAAAAAAAAAACGTGTATGAATCTAAAAGTTCACAGACTTGTGGCTGTTAATATTATGGTTATATACGTATTAACTTCATCATTGCAAGGCTCGATGAGGAAAGTAATAACTACGATTTAATAACTCAATGGAGGAAGCAAATGCACTCATTGCCGAAAAGAAAGTAGCCCAACTAGAACGAACGATCCGGAAACGACGAAATTCGGCCGTCAACAGGTAAGAGCCATTTGGAGCGGCAGTTGCAACAGCACAGGAGAATAGCTATTCCTGGGAGAATAGCATTAGACGTCTCTGACCAACACCATCTTGTTTTCAATATGACGTTACTCTGACTCTATATACCAAGTCGTATCGCCACATATCCACGCTAGGGACAGTATGACATAAAGGGACTATTGATCTGTAGTATTTTGCCGGAATAAACGGCCCATTTATATTGTAATCAGTTACTTGGCATCATTAGAGGAGAAGGTGGTATTTTGGAACCCTGACATTTCACTGACAGATAGGTATCGCACCATCCCGGTGGAACTTGTAATTTGTTGCCCCCCCCCCCCCCCGACCACAGGACGACGTGTCAGTTCCTTGCTGCTCGTTAGATGAAGCGTAGATAAGTGCTTGTTGCAGAACGCGGTTTCGAGAAATTTTTTCGATGTAAGTGTTTATATTTTCTGTGTCTCCTACAGTGTAGGTAACTAAGTTTTAGTGCATCATATGTGTTGTACAGTTCTTCTTTTGCCAATAACCAATGAACATGTTATTAATCTACAAGTTGTTACACGGTAGATCAACACTAATCCAAAATGGCAATTGCGGGATATTTGGAACCGTATGATCAGGAGAAAAAAAGCTGCGAGAAAGGGATCTGCCAGCTTTTCTGATGAGTCATCTGAAGCAGAATACTTTGTGGCAGCTTAATCTGGAGATTCAGATTTTGAACTCCCAGCTGGGGAAGATGAGCCACGTCAAGAGGATGCCAAATGCCTATTTTGCGATGAGACTTTTTCAACTTCGCGACCAGGGAATACTATAATGTAAATGTCAAACTGACCATTTTTGTTGGATATCTATTTTTAATAAACAAAACAATGTTTTTGAGCAAGATATTGAATTTTTATGAAAAAAGAAATGGGGTTCCAAATTACCCTCCCCCAATCACCGGATCACGATTTTGACTTTTTTCACATTTTACAAAATAACAATATCTTTCGGTTTAGGGATAGTAGCTAGCCATTTAGGATAGTTAGCTGGGATGTTGCTAAAGCTATTTACGTCTTCAGTTTGGATTTCAAGCTTATTAGTGAACCATGGTGACTAAAAGACAAAGTGGGGTTCCAAAATACCACCTTCTCCTCTACTTATGCTAAATGTCATTCCATTTCACTGCTGCTTCTGGGTACGATAATTTTTTTGGTAATGAGTATATATGGCTTTGATGAATTTAGTGAAGACAGAAGACCTGATATCAACTGTCAATAATTACGACACACAGTGTTCACTTTAAATAAATACGATGTATTATAAATTCCAATACCGAAAAAATATTACCATATCTGAAATTTTTTTTAAGATGAATGATATTGATTTTTAATTTCTTTGATCAATTTTTTGGAAATTAAAGTTTTTACGTATTTTGTTTTTGTTCGTCTTAAATCTTCTATGTTGTCTTTCCAAATTTCGATTAAAATCAATGTTTTTTTAATCCATTCTATATTTTGCTTTCATTAACATGGATCCCATGTTGAAATAACGAGTTTTTGACGAAACCAATTGTCAGAATTTTCAATGATCTTGAATCGGAATATCCTGGACCCTGGATGGATACACGGAGACAAAAAAAACAAAACAAAAACGCAGTGGTTCCAAGAATCTTCCTTAACCGTGAAAGCAGGTTATTTGTGATCTTGCTACAAACCAAGATTTATGAAAATCGTTCCATTGCTAGAAAAGTTGCTTTATATCTACTGAAAGACAGACAAAACAAACTTAACAGGTCCAATATTTAACTTTTTGAATTGATACTGGAAATTATTTAATAATCCACGATGATTATCTTTCCTCTGTTTAGTATTACACGACACATTGCACTTCTAGGAAATTTTAATTTCAGAAGTTTAAGATATGATCAGTGATTAGAACATTAACATTAAAAACCTATTTACAATTAAAATATTGATCCGACCTGTTTCGACAGCGAACTGTAACTGCCGGACAGTTACAGTTCATGGGTGAAACCGGTCGAATCAATACTTTTATTGTATACAGTTTTTTTTTTTTTTTAAATATATGCGTTGGAATTAATGTTAATGTTTTGACTGAAAACATGCACGTTAAATTTATTTTAATTATGTTCAGAGATATTTCTTCCTACGGAAATAAAAGTGTATTATGCTATGTTTATTGTTTAATTAGGCTGATGAGTCCGTAGCAGGACGAAACGGCCGTTCCCAATTCCTTCCCGTAATCAAATCAGAAAGGCAATTTCCTTTTTTATGCAAAGTGCTGAATTTCCTTTTCTTTTATTCACTGATTCTTATAGCATGTTAAATTCCTTTTCTTTTTTTACTTTGATGGCATCGAGAGACGCAGCAATTTATTTTTCTTGCTTTTATTGTTTGTGGAGTCACTGCCAGGTTGGCGGTGGCTTTCACTAACAAGATCTTGCCTTTCTGATTCTGTTAAGGGAAGGCGGGGATTGGGCTGATGAGTCCGTAGCAGGACGAGACGGCCGTTCCCAATTCCTTCCGATAATCGAATCAGAAAGGCAATATTCTTTTTTATGCAATGTGCTGAATTTCCTTTTCTTTGTTTAGTTTATTCATTTAATGTTTAATCGTTTTAACTCTCTTCGTTTTCGAGGTTTGCCTTATGATTCTTTCCTAAGTAACTATAAATACAGATTTCAGAACCTAAAAGTTGCAATCCATTAGGTAAAACGATTTAACAAGTTCAGATATTAATAAATAATTAAAAAGACACAAAGGTTTCGAATCACTATTTACATAAATAGATCGTTATACAAAAAAATACATTAAATAGAAACGTTTTCATTCGACAGGTGAATCTGTCAGTTACAATTCAAAAAGTTGTGTTAATATAATACTTGATCATGTGATTGGACAATCCTATGTTGAAAGAGGGGTTACTATAAATATAAAAAAATTCTCTAAAAGTCAAAAAAATTTTTTGGCCTAACAAACAATATTAATTTTGCGGAAATCAGGTCGATCAATAAAGTGTTTAACAATATTTGATTGATTCTGATTCAATTGTTCAAACATTAATTCAAGTTCTGATATTGTGGGGAAAAAAAGTTACATCAAAAGTTTTGTAAACATCAATGGGTGAGACTAAGTGCTTACAAAGTGACGTCTTAGAACAGCTCTTTGGCGATCGTCAGCTAGGAATAGTCACCAATAAACAGGGAGGTCTCGGTACAGAGGCCAATAGGAACAATAATGAGAATCAATGTGGTTGTCTCCAAAGCTCAAACAAACAATGAAAAACTCAATAAAAAAAATATAAGTGAGAAAATTCGCCGGCCTCAATGATTTTTTTTAGCGCATTAAAAGAATAAAACAGCGCATATAAGTAAACATCGATGGGTTAGACCAAGTGTTCACTAAATGACATCCTTATTTTGTTTATGCTTTGGAGAAATCACATTGATTTCCTCATAAGTTTTGTGTCCATTCCATGTGTATTACAGAATGAAATCAGTATCTAATTATAAATTAATGATGATTAGTTTGATCACTGATTATCAATTTTTAAAAGAACGATGTTAGTAACATAAATTACTGATTTGACAGGAAATTAAATGCTAATAAAATAGTAACAATCCTTTTTTTAAGCAAATCGGAAAAGGATAATATAGTACTTGGTTACAATTACATGTGTAAACACCTATAGAGAATAAGGTTCCATATAAATTATAATTCCATAATGTTACATTTACGGAAAAATTTGCCGCAGATAAACTGGCTATTTTGACCAAACGGAGGAATTTCTACGTTAGTAACAGGCATTCGTTGGTGGCTCAAATTGCAAGAGCGTCTCTTTCAGCCGAAATTTGTAATCGACTAGTGGAGAACTGCTTCCGACGGCGCTTCGTGACGACCTCCTACTGCTAATGTTGAGCAACACCTATTGGGGAAATTGATCGCGACGTAAATAGGATGACAAACAGTCCTTGCATGCATTCATTAACCTTACACCGACAAGGACCTGGCCTCAGATAAAGTAGCCTTCGCGCTAAACTGCACTTTCGAGGCAGCAGTGAACGCGTGTATTTTCCCGCAATAAAACGTCTCGAATGTCACGTTTTTATATCTCAGGACCAATAAAAAAAATTCTCTAATTATATTTGCATGCTATGAATATCTATCAAAGGATATTATAAGTTTTAGTTCTTCGTCTTGTAAACTCGTTAAGAAAAAAAAATGGATGAAAAATTAGAAAAAGGAAATAAACATGCAATTCACAGTTTTGTAATTAACACAAAACCAACCGATCCCCTTATAATTTGCAACCCATCATCGCTTGCGTTGTTAAAGCGATACTGCTATTGATTGCTATTCAAACCATTGTAATTCATCAAATACAATTTAAAGTGATGCCTGCACTGAATTCATTTAACATGTTTAGATCCCCATTTTGCATCATTCAGGCGAATCTGAATATATAGCCAGTCGCCGTCTTGAACCGGAAGTGTTCACATTGGGTTGACGGTAAATAATTCGTTCTCATGTTAACACTCAGTTTACAGCTTTATCTTGTTATATTGTTTCTTAAGAATTGTTGTTAATTATTTTTGAAATTTGATGTAGTATGTTCTTATTTTGTTTTAATGTTATTCACTTGTATTTCACTTGAAAGTGCAATAAAAGTTGTTGCGAATCAGGTTGTATCTAATATTAAATAATTTTTATTAACCCTATTATCTTATGAAGTTCTATATTTAATAGTAATTTGTTTCTTTTCTATTATTAAGTCGATTCAATATTGACTAATAGTCTTTACAGACTACCTGCTGGCACTTTTGCTTCTCCCTTTGTCGTTTTATTGTTTCTTCATTACTTTAAGGCACTGGGACCCGTCTCTGGTCTGTTCTCCCAAGACCACAGACATCAGACCCTGTTTGCCTCCATCCCCAGCGCCGTAAACTAATTAAATAAACAATGTATGGACACGAGCGAGTGAAGGGATAAGAAAGTGCCCGAAGATTGTCTGTGAAGACATACAGGGCATTCTGAATGAGGCATTACAATTATGCCCATTTACCGCAATTGACTGACCCAATAAACGACCACCAGAAGTCGGATTTTCCCCGAATGACTCATGAGACTCCGACTTTCGATTTGATCTGCTGAGACACACATACACAACGATACACACACAACGACCCTACGGGGTCGCTGAAAGAATAAAATCATATACAGTAAAACCCCGATATAAGCTCCCGCTTATAACACTATCCCGTTCTTTACGCTCCTTTTGTACGGTCCCTCGAATTTTCTATATATCTCTGTATACTTTTACCCTCTTTCCCGCTTGTAGCGCTTTTTTTATATCGGAAATTTTGTATCGAAAAGAAATGTAACACTGTAAAGATTTTTTTTTTTCCCCTGGTAGGAGGGAATCCTTGAACTCTGTGAAGTGCGGATCTGTGATACAGTTGTGCAAAATGTCGAAGCGGAAATCCCTTTCTATAAGTGAAAAATTGCAAATTCTCCGTAAGTACGACGAGAATTCTACAGAAGTCAGAAGGATTTCGCAGAATCTCTAGGAATTCCCTCGTCCAGCCTGCGAACAGTAATGAAAAACAGGTGTACAATTACCGATGCAGCGAAGGGTTGTTGCAAACGTAAAAAAGTAAAGTATGCACTAAATCTGCTCCGAAAATATATTAGTATTGCTCCTAGTGGTGTATCAATTGACGTTAATAGTTACCTGAACCGCATTGAAAATGTCATAATTCATAACAGTAGCACATACACACGGCAAACCACAATCAAAATCTTTTTAGTAGGAAATAAGCTCATATTTTCAGTATATCTATTGCAGAATAATGTATGTTTCCTGTAAAATGGTGTCCAAATCTTTCCCTATCTCATAAATCACTTCATATCTATAGCGCTATCCCGCTTATTACGCTTCTAGGTCATGGTCCCTTGATGAGCGTAATAACGGGGTTTTACTGTATATTGCAATTTAAGCGAAAATAAATGTGTGTGTTTGTCTAAGGTTACGAAGACTGAAGTATTTTATCATACAGAGCTTCAGACACAACACGGAAAGATCCGTGTTGATTTGCTGTAACAATATTTGCCGTGTTGATTTTTCTGCTGTGTCATAATCGCAATAACTCAAAATATACAATGTTTTTAATTTGAAGGCCTAATATTTTTCTGAAGTAAGAACTTCTGATTAAGAAAGAGTTACGAATCACTGCTGTAATATATTTCAAATTCAGATTTTATTTGGCTCAATCTCTGATTTATAAAGGAGTCACTAATTACATTAGAAAAGATAGCAAGTGAAATATAATACTGAAACCTTACAGCTCACCAAAATTTATCTGGAATTTACTTTGGGCAGATTGTAATTAAATGCGAAGATTCATCAATGTGAGCGAAATTTCCTTTTCTTCCATAAATATCGCTGATGGGATGGTATGGGTGTCGTAACAATACTTCTCGACCAGATCGGGTGCAGAAGGTAGGCGGGCGTAATAATGCATAACGAACTATTAGAAAAATGCTCTACATTTATTGTATATTGTGATCAGAGATAAATCAGTTATGTACGAGCACATTTAGAATAACCGTCAGTTCAAATGTGTTACACGCAGGAAAATTGTGATTCCCACAGTTTTTTTACTTTGTTTTTGTAGCTCCTTGCAGTCCTTTGTTGAAATCATTCGTTTATTAATATTCGTTTAATAACTTCAATATGCTTGATTGGTCGTTGAATAATAATTTGTTTTTTTTTTTCCTCAGAGATCTTGAGTTATTTCGTAGTCCTCTTCCTCCCGGAGTGTTTCCACCTCTGTAATCTAGTCATGGCCCTTTCTTCCTGATTCACTTTGGGTCTTTTTATGCCTCTCGTACCATTGCCTCGTGCTCCTTGAACTCAAGTGAGTTACGAAATATTTTGGGCTGTCAAAATTCTTTAATTAATATCTGAATCCAAATACTACCTTTAAGTTGGAAAGGAGAAAAGAGTAAATAGGGGCCAGCCGTCCTTTAAAAAATAATGTTTTTCTGTTAATACAGGTCCTGACCTAACCCTTGAAGCACTATTGCTGGCCTAACCCTGAAGCGCCGTTAGATTCGTGATAATATTTCGTACAACTTACGAAATTTAATGATAAGCAAGTTGAAACGACTACTTAATATACATGAAAAATCGAAAAGGAAAGTTTGATGTGGGTGTGGGCGGTTTTTTTTAACAGTAGAAACGAAATCCTGAATTGAAAGCGCAGTGAGCGAAGAAAGCCAATCTTGGTGCATTTGCTGACGTCACGGCTGAGCGGTTCATAATTCATGGGATAGAAAAGGCGGACTGTGGGTTGATGAGGGTGTGTTTTCAATATGGAAGAGATGTGCTTGAAGCATTGGGCATAAACACAGACAGGAAATGCCTGCAGGAGGGCAGAGCTCATTATTCACGAGTAGGGAGGGGTGGATCACCTGCAAAGAAAGGTCAAATGGTTTGGCTATATCTTTTCCAATTTTTAGAAAACTTCATTATTTGCATAAGTCAAGCATAACTCTTAAACCGTGCTTAAAAATTACGATTTCAAAGTCACCAAAAGGTGCCTCAGCCTTTAGTGTTTACGGATGAAGCGTGTGAAAATAGAAACATCGGTGACGAAATGAGATGTGATAAAAAAAAAAAATTAGCCTGTTATTGTAAATGGCTGATTTTAGACGTGTTCAGTTTTATCTGTGTCAGTCCGTACGCATGAAAAAGTTCGAGTTTCACTAAAATCAATTTTGACCAACTTGATAGATAGGAATATCACTACAATTTATCATTTAACCTGAAAATTTCATCAAGAACTGATAAAAATTAATGATCTTCTAAGCACTAACTCATTTTAAGACGTTTTACAGACTTGGATATGTACAGAAATATCAAAGTTATCAAAACGCGTACACTGAAAATACACTCCAAATGTGCAGCAAAATCCTTTACAACGAAGGAAACGCATTTCTGAAAGACTATAAAGCTTACTTTCTTTATTGTCTTTTATTCTTTCAAATCGTGGAAACAAGATAAAAAAGAACAGGATTATAATGCCAAGCGAATACAAATAAATCGTATTTTTCCATTTGTTGAAAAGTGATGAGATTCAGTCGTTTAAGTCTATCTGTTGTCAGTTTTTTCGATCCTTTTGCTTTTCTATAGAATTTTTTTCATTTCATGGGCAAAAACTGGAAGATATCTTCAAATTAAAAAAAAAAAAATACATCATTGCTTCTCCGTAAATATGAAAGTAAATTTCAAACCGTTCATTGAATAAAAAAGTATTGACACATACTGACTTTAACTTTGTTTTTATTAAAGGACTGTAATAATGTAAAAGTTGTATTCACACTTATCACTAGGGCAAGGCATTTAATGACCATTTAATTATGCAAGGCATAATTTGCTAATAAATGACAAATAAAAAATGCATTTATGACCTAAAAATAGTAAAAAAAATGACCAATAAAACATTTGAATTTATTAAATTAAGCCTTTTTTTTAACTTCGACAACCAAAAAAAAAAGATATACTTGTTTTCTGGAAAAATTTGTTGGCTTGAATGAGGACAAGCAAAGATACTGAATAATACATAAAATCTCAAAGTATAAAAAAAATGACATTGTCTTCCAAAAAACTACTAAAAATGCTCAAAATGACCTAAAAATTGCCAAAAAATGACCCATCCCTAAAAAATGCCGAAAAATGCAAAAAATACCCTAACGAATTGCCTTTATTTAACCAATTATTCAATGTTACACATTTTCATAGATGCAAGCCATGTTTCAACCTTCATAGAAAAAAGATGCAAAATCATCTAAAGCCTTGCCCTACTTATCACACACCAAAAAGAAATATCTTCTTTTTATTTCTTTCAATAATTCGTTATTTAATTCGAATCGTGTATAACTGAAACTTTTCCAAAACAGTATTATAAGTTTTAATAAAATTTAAAATCGCTAAAAAATATTTAGTCGAATGTGGAAGTAAGAAAGTGTGGTTTGTAAGGAGGGAGCAACTGAATACAGTTTCCTTGAGATGGTTTGGACATTACGACTGTTCAACGTCTAATAGTGGTTGGCATTTAAGTATGGCAGGCTTGACCGAAGAAAGAAATTGACTGCAATTTTTATCTAAGAATTTGTATGTTTAATAGAAAGGCATGCATAAAAAATAGAATAACTGCTGAGGAAGCAAATGTTTGGGAAAACTAATCGAGTCATTTCAAGTAATATTTTGAGCCGCCATGTTGTTATTGAAG
The DNA here is from genome assembly GCA_023159025.1 of Thereuonema tuberculata. Classification (NCBI taxonomy): domain Eukaryota; kingdom Metazoa; phylum Arthropoda; class Chilopoda; order Scutigeromorpha; family Scutigeridae; genus Thereuonema; species Thereuonema tuberculata. Next base: position 91,625,310 of record JAFIDM010002131.1, read on the forward strand.
ACGACAAATAATTAAAATCGTTCAGTGGATCGATGAATTCTTTAGGTTAAAGCAAATAAAACGGGACTTTAATTCTCGTTTGCGTTGTGGAGAGTTAGAGAAAATTTTGGACTCGAATAAAGCAACTACAGAACAACAATCGTCAAGTTTTTCAAAATCTATCCTAGAAAAGTGGTGAGTGACATCTAGCGGCGCGATTAAGAATTACACTTCAATATTAATTCTTATGAAAATTGCAATTTAAATTTTGCATCATCTTTTTCTCAAACAAATTGCCGAGAAAAAGGCACCAAGATCGCTGAGATTGCAAGACTGCTCTCAATAAAATTTCACCAATCTTTATTTCATAAATTATTCTGTTTGATTAACATTTAAAAGAAAACTCCAGTCAAAAACAAATTTTTTCAGACGCTTCCGTATCTTGACTAAATCTGAATCCCGAAAGTTAGCAACGAAAGACTTGATTAGACGTGTTCAGTGAATTAGTAATAATTACGGAGTCTTTAATTCGTAATCAGTGAATTTCAATTCTGCAAGTATAAGCACTACGGATAAACCTGGCATTTCTTTCTTGTGATTGAGTATTTGTTTCTATGGCAATCTTCTTCTTCTTTTTTTTTCGGATCTAAAATTGGATTTTTATTCAGACACCCACTCAATGACGATTAAGGTGGAAAGAGACCTCCTTCTTTACCTTCCCGCGCGTTCATTTCACAGATGTTTTGTAGTAACTAGGCAATAAGTCGAGCTACTGAAAATCATTATATAATTACTTACCTAAGAAAAATAAGTGAATGAAAATGAATGTAACATTCATTCCTTAAACATATTTTTGATGATTTTTTTAATTACTATTTATTATTTTCAGCGGCCAACAGAAAACAAATATTTTTGTTTTCGCTGAAAAACTTGACGCCTACTTCCTTTCAGTAATAGGTCAAATGAAAACGAATCTGTCGTTCTTAAAAATCGCTGCATTGGTTTTGAAAGTAGGATTACCACCAATATCACGAGTTAAGCCTATTCACATGTTTTTAATCATCTATTCGCGAGAAGACTTATCTACTCTGTCTAGTTCAGCTTCCTATACTTATAAACAAGGTTAATTTCAACTCAGGAATTAAACTGGAGACACTGAATTTAATGGATAAATCAACATCGCTCAAGAATCTCAAAACCACTGAGATCACGTTTCTATGGGGAGGGTCCTGAGATAGAAGAGGCTTCTAGCAAGCAATGAAGCCCTGCGATTACTTCCCTGTAGAGCATGTCATACTTTTTCTGGATAACACCTGATTAGCTTTCCTGCAAATCCAAGTATGTTACGTTCAAAAAACTAGAAAAAATCAAAGGAGAATGGGTTTATTTCCCCCCCCCCCCCCCACATTATATAGCGATAAGATATATACGTAAGGAAAGATCCCATCAATATCTATTCCATCAATAGAACATTTTTTATCTTTACGACTTGTCTCAATTATCAGTCCGTTCGGAGTTATATACCTCTAGATATGACTAGATATGACTTTTTAAAGCCGTGCTGGCGTGGTCGTGCGGTCTCGGCGGCGGCCAGCCGTGGCG
>JAFIDM010002131.1:91631890-91654592 GCA_023159025.1 Thereuonema tuberculata
GGTCGTGAAAGCTTATATTCCTGTTTGTATATTTTAGGATGCTGAAATTTTGGGTTTGGATTGCTATATACATATCGATTTTCATAAGTAGCCATTCGTTACAAAAACATCATGCATTGTTGAAAAATCGCACAGTTTGAAATGAATGGGTTTTTATTGTAATTGATGACTACAGTTTATTGGAAGTATGAAAAACTGGCATTTTTTGCATTTATTTAGTCTGGTTAGCCTATGATGCTTCACAGAACAGATTTAATCCATTGCTTTCATAGATACAAGTCTGTATAAAATCCAGTTATTGATTTCAATAGCGTAAAATAAAACTGAAAGTTCGCTTTGACAATACGGTTCAACCAAAGCTTCGTACTTACATATTAGGGACGTACAGCGATTAAACAGACAGGGCAGTTAAGTAGATTTGTTTTTTAAAAGACTTTGTCACTTGTAAAGTTGTTTTTTTTTTCATTGAGCTATTTGAGAAAATACAGGTGTGCAGATAATTTCGTCCACGTGCATAGTCACTTGACATTACTCTTAGCCCCATGGGATTTAAGCATTACTTGCTTCCAGTTTGATCATCGTCACTTCACCAACGCAGAGGCTGGTTCATTAAAGCCTCCCCTTGAAATCGGAAACTTGTGAATATTCGCCGCGATTTAACATCAAAGGTGTTTCTCTGTCCAGTTGGACGCTTACGAAATTGTTTTTAATATACTTCAGATTGCAAAGCCTGTAATTTTAATTTAATGATGAAAGAGGAAAGAAAGAAAAAGGGATAAAGAATTTGGCCTAAATAAAATTCATCATCCCATTTTTCACTCAATAAATACTGATTTCATACAAGAAATTTAATTTGAAGTATTAAAACTAAGAACAATGGTGATTATAAATATGTATTATTAAAAAAAATAAAGTGAGGGGGAGCATGCGTGCCTACTTAAGCCAACAATTGAATTTCGCAACAATTCGCACCGCGTTGCCTGGCAACAGTATTGTTTGGGCAAGCCTGTCCGCAACATGTAATTTCGCGCGCGCATTACCAGACTGTTACAAAGGGACCTCAATATTCTATTGCATGTATTTTTTAGAATTTAAACTTTATTTTTATTTTCCTTGATGTAATTCGATTTGTGAACAAATAAGTTTTTTTTTTTTTTTTTTTTCTGTTCAATACGCAAGGCTTTCGCAGCAAAGCGACGGGCAGCCGACTAGTATTCAAATAAAAATATTTCCTTTGGGAGGAAAAATGGACGATAAATGATTTTTTTTAAATTATGGCTTATGAAGGTAGTGTTCTTATAATTTTACTTTTTAAAAGTTCTAAATCGTGGCCCACAATTGCTACCTTTCGCGATATTACAGATCACTCTATCTGGGCCCCAGAAAAAAAAAATTAGCTCTACTATCGTCTACAAACAATCACAACAACAAAATTGTATTTATGGAATCTCTTATTTTTATAAAATAAAGCATGGTTCAACGAAAAAGAAAAAAAATTATTACAAAATTATTCTATAAATAATAAAAAAGTAAAACAATGGAGGGTTAGGCAGAAAAAAAAACAAAAAACAAATGAATATAATTTTGTGCTAAATTTAAGGGGGACCAATAATAATAAAAAAAAGGAAGTACATTAATGTAAGGAAAAATAAAAAAAAAAAAGTTAGTAAAATCAGAAAAACAGAAAAAAAAACATCTCAGGCGGACATTGAGAAAAAAACCCCAGTAGATATACGGATACGAACCGACAACCTCCAGCATGCGAGTTCGAAACTTTACCCATCAAGCTACAGCTGACAACTGAAATGAGGTGATTGCATTTCTAACATTTAAGCTAATAGCAGCAATCCAATGAAAACAATGCCAAATATCTTGATGCCCATTCCTACGGTGTTTGGGACTCTTCCACACGATGGTGAAGTCCGTTTGCCTTCTGACCTTCCGTTCAGGAGTTGTTAGTGGAGGACAGACACGGACGGACGGATAGAAAAAATGTAACAGCTACCAATTTTGGTCGGTATCACATAAAAAAACAAACAAACAAACAATAGTGGGTGCACTTAAGGTGAAGGATTAATTTAAGCCTGATTTTCATTTGTCAGAAATCATATCGTTAAAGATAAAAAAAAAAGGTGACTCTTTCACATTACAATATGAAACTTAAGTTCTTATCATTTCAAAGTGATTTACAACATCACAGATGAAAGATTAGGATATACTTATGAGACTATCGAACAGATGTAAGTTGAAAAGAAATTATCCAATATTGCTTCAGAATGTCTCCATTTCTAATCTAGTGACCCAAATTCATCTTGTGGTCATTTTTGGAGATAACAGTCAGCTGCATATGCTGAGTGTCAATCTATGTAGTAGAAATGAGCTTGATACATTTTGATTGATATAGCCATTGGCCTAAGGGCAAATGGACTTAGTTCAGTGCCAAATTTCGATTTAGATGAGTGCAACTTAGCTGTAGCTGTCGTGAATGAACTCTTCTGAAACAATCGCTTTCTGATTGTTAAGTGATTCATTCAAAACTCTTTTTGACGACTGTATTTAGAGAATAACAAACCCACAAAGTTCTAAATTATTCTCAGTCAACAAATGATGGAAATTACAAATAAAAACGACAATTCATAAGACAAAGAGAATGTCCTGAGTTGGCCATAGGGTCTGAATCGGAATAAAATGTGACAGATGGCAAAGTTTTAAACCTTCAAAAATCTTCATCAATTTATAGTTGATGGATTCAAATTTGACTGATGTTTGTGTTGCATTCAGAAGTGTCTGTTTTTAAACTACTGAAAACTATTTTTGAGTCTTTTCAGAGTTCTTTCCTAGATTTTTAAGTGTTAAAAATGAGTCTCTTAACTCTTGTACTGCAAGCTTCTTCTACTTTTCCAATCCGAAAATGACTGGATGATTAATTCCATCTACAAATCCTGACAGAATTCCAACATCTTTTCTATAGTAAATATATATTTACTGTATATTTGAATGGACGGCATCTTATTCAATCCATATTGTAGTAGATTTTTTTATTAAGTTCTTGCAAACTGACTAAATATTATTGTTTGTGGCTTCAAAAACTTACTAATAAAACTTACTCATAAATGCTCACTATGATGATATCTATTTGAAATAAATAACATTTTCCTTATGGAACACAACATTTAAGAAGCTTAATGTCTCTTAGCTAATTTCTCCAAATGAATAACGCAGCCAGGTCATTCATAGATGAGATCAAGGATTGTGACTTTTTTCGTTTTTCACAACTTGAAGTTATACATGTCACTGACTTGGAAGTTTGGACAACGAAAACATCAAATTTGAAAACAGATTGACAAATGGCTCCTCAAATATTAACCACAAGAAAGTAATTAGTGTAGAATAAGTGTTATCCAAAATCCTCAGTCGTCTATCTGGACTCAAAAGGACTTTGAATATATAAAGAAAAGTAAGCAAATAATCAAGGATATCAAAAAGGAAAATGCCTGAAAAAAACAAAAATTCCTTTAATTAATTGAAAGTGAAGCATGTTTTTCATCTTCATGTCAAAAGAACCAATACAAATTTTAAGACTTACATTAAGCACACTGAATCTGAAAATAAATAAACATCATAATTTTTGTTAAAACTTTTTCTCTTGATTTGATTGTGCATCACCTTGTGGTCATGTTGTGGCCTGCCACAGGGCTGAAAAACCTGGCTTCGAATCCCACAGTTGGCTTGGATGTGACTTTCTTCTGTGTTTTCATCTGTTTCTGCAGGTATAAAGTGAGCTCCTACTATGGCTTACCCTGGACAACACTTCTTCGGTTAAGAGCTCACAGTTCTTGCCCCTTGTTGTGGACAAAGGCAAAAGTACCAAGACCCCGGACTTACAAAATAATAATAATAATAATGGTTGCCGTTCTGGCATGGCTGAGTGGTCTAGACGGCGGTCTGCCGTGTGGCCGGTGTGTTGGAACCTGGGTTTGAATCCCGATGTTGGCATGGCTGTGTTTTCTTCTTCTTGTGTTTCGTCTGTTTCTCCATGGGACTTACTATCTCAGGGTTATTGCATCTCATCCCTCACTCTTGACTTTCACTAGCTTCGCTCTCACGTTGTCAGGTTGAGCTAGTTCCGTGGTCCCTAGTTGGCCGAATTCAATAAAGGAAGGAAGGAATAATAATGGTTATGCATTACAATCAAACAGAGACCATAAGACTAGAAATGCATTAGGTGAACTCTATCAATGTAACCAATCACTTACCTATCCAAAGTAAGTGTAAAATAACAAAAAAATAAATGAAGGAGGAATATTTTAACAGATGTCAGGAGGCAGCTACGCTGGTTCTAACACAGACTGTGAGATTCGACTGGTTAAATTTGAACACAGATGCTTCTTCCATGAATTGGTATTGATATTTACATTTGTAGAAGTGATCATAAAAAAGGAAATTCTGGGCAAGAAATAAATAAAATTTAAATTTTAGAAAAATCATTTTTATTCCAGAATTCTGTCTTTAGTGAAAGCACTGTAAAGTAGGACAACACTTGTAGCATCATAGCTCTGTTAAGAGAACTTAGGATTGTAAAATGAAATAAAATTACTTGTAGTAAGTGGGCCAACCACTTTTCAACATTACAACCTACAACTGTAGATTCAAACTTATGTTTCTGTAATATAAAGAGTAAGCACGCAAGAACATATTTTTCTTTGATGACAAAGCAAAAACTGTTACAGCTTGGCTGGGAAGTTCTGATTCATCCACCCTATTCACCAGACATTGCACCTTCGGATTTCCATTGATTTCGGTCTTTACAGAGTCTCTTAATGGAAAAAATTCAATTCCTGGAAGATACCAAAGGCATCTGGAATATTTTTTTGCTCAAAAAGATAAAAAATTGTGGGAAGATGGAATTACGAAGTTGCTTGAAAAATGACAGAAGGTAGTGGAACAAACTGTTGAATACATTGTTCAATAAAATTATTGGTGACAATGAAAAATGTGCCTTTTATTTTTACTTAAAAACCGAACAAACTTTTTGGCCAACCCAATACCATAGCATTCAAAATGTGTTCCAGGAGGAAGGATCAATTTATGAGAGATCATAGTATTGGTCATTCAAAGAAAAATGTTTTTATCAATATGTATCCTATTTAGTTAACGAGACAGATGTATTTGAATGTACAGTATTTTTGAATTTGACTTGCAATTCAATAGCCTTCCCTCCTGCCATAATGTGCAGAATTCCTGATCGTACTGAATTTTCCAAGATTTTCAATACATCATTGCTTGAATGTAGGACATTTCCCACTGCTCATGTTTCGTGTGAATGGACACATCAACAAAATTTGATGCACAATTAAATGTGTGTAGAAAAATTTAATAGATTAAAATAAATCGCCACATAAGTAAAAATAAGAATCATAAGGAATCACTTTGGAGACTAAATCAAGACTCGCTAGTGCTCCAGTCTCTTTGAGTTCACTGCGGATGGTCCCAATTCAACTGAGCCCATATTTGTGAGAGCATTAAAAGGATACAAATCTTCTTGCATAAACAGACTATGATAAAGCCCAATTGGAAACCATTTGGTCTGCTTGACACCAATTTCAAAGATGGTTTATGAAACTATGATTCACATTTTGTCATCTTGTTATCTGTCACTGACTTTGTTGCCCAATAGATCCATTACATTCCTCACCTAAATGATAAATTATATCCATTCTTGAAAAAAAAAAACCAGCAACCTCAACTTTTGTCAATTACGACAGAAACATGAATTGAAGGAGCTTCTAGTGTAGGACTGTATTTTCTGCAAATTTTGTTCACAAATTTGACATTTACTTAGGTTCTTAAACAATAAGAACTATTATAACTCAATAAGAGAACAGCAAAGCACATAACTAAGCAAAACTCACGGAGCTATTTTTGGTTTTTAATATTGGGAATCCCAGGGAGCAATGTTTGGAGTTGCATAATCAGTTGGATTCACCCAGTATATCCAGCTCAGTGAAGTGGGACAATATACAAAACGCACAAACAAACAGATTATGGCCCCTCAATTAAAAAAAAAAAATCAAAAATAAATTAAGAAAAAAGGGTTAAATAATTAATCCACATTAGCATTCCGCTTAGCTCGTAAGGACTAATTCTATAAAATATTAATCAAATTTAACTTGTGCAAAGACAATATATATAATAAGAAAACAGCAGCATACATAACTAAGCAAAAATTCACTGAGCTATTTTTAGTAGTTAATGCTAGGAATCCAGGACAGCACTGTTTCGAGTTGCATAACTCTTCATCAGTTGGATTCATCCAGCTCAGCGAAGTGGGACAATATACAAATTGGACAAATGGGCACAGCAATGACCCCTCAATTAAAAACAAAAACATCAAAAATAAATTAAGAAATGTCTTGGAATTGCAGTATTAGTAGCAAAAATAGCTCAGTGAATTTTTGTTTAGTTATGTGAGTTTCTGTTTTCTTAATGTGTATGTTGTCTTAACACACTTTAAATTTGATTAATAAATACATATAACTTTAGTTTAAATTCTCCAGAAATACGACAAAAAATTCTTCACTAATCCAGTTAAGTTGTTCTGCTCTGGTTAATAAGTCATCCTAAACACCAGGAAAAATTCACTTAACTTATTTTGTAATTTTTTATTAATACACGTTGCACAAATACACGTTAGGTATTTTTTTAAATATTTACGTTAAAGTTAGTGTATTCATTTTACTTGTATTACATTGTGTGTTTTTGAATTTATTTTTCAGAATGTTCAGTCAGATCAAGAAAGCTTTTGCGTAAATATTGAAGTTAGGATGTTTTTTATCATAATGACAGCCATAAGATAATATAAGACAGTAAACTGCTGACAATGTTCTGATATCTTGATTTAATGTTCCAGTTATTCATGGTTAAAATGAACTTTGTTGCGGTGTTTTTAAATACAATTAGGCATAAAAAATGTCCAGCTTAACATTAATTTTCAGATATACCTGTCAAGTACAGGAATGCTGTCGACTGCTTACTACTTCATGTATAGAAATAAAATAAAAAAAGTACAATTTAATATTCTTTAGAGATAAATTAGTATTTTGTAAGAGTTTGTCCAAACTTACAAAAAATTAATTTTTGAAAAAAGAAATTAATTTGATATTTTGCTGTCCAAAAACTTCATGAAATTAATATCCAGTTTCCCTGTAGTGCGTTCTCCAATGGCTTCATAAAAAACAAACAATGTCATACATAATGCACTGTATTTACCTACCTTGTTTCTTTTTAAGATGCCATTATAAAAAAAGTGTAGTTTGTATGTAATTTCATAGCAATGCGAATACAGAGTTTTACTGCAAAGATGAAAACAAAAGAACATATTTTTATCTGAGTCTTTATATAAAACAGATAATACACAAAATTTATACACAATCAAGTATACATTCTTCGGTAATAATACATTATGTACAAATTTTCACAGTGCTATCAAAGCAAAATTATTACTGCATTATTCTCTGCATTACTATATTTCCTCCTAGCTGCCGAAACAAGCAAGTTCAGGCATTACATCGAAATCAGTAAACTGTCTATAATGACAACATATCTTTTTACATTGTGAGACTAAAGCAATGAGTAAATTAATTTCACGCTTTCCTCTGCATTTGCATGGTTTCATATTATTGATAGGATTCATTAGAATAAAACTTAACTTCATGAATTTCAATTATTTATAGTATTTCTACTTCTAGATCATTATTTCTATACATTTGCTAATTGAAATGTTTTGTCTCTGTGTTGAGGGTGGCATGGTTGGCTAATAAAGATTGGATTAAGGATTCCACAATTTGCAGCAGTGCCAAAACTTACATCTTCTCTTTTGGAAATTAAAAATCTTTCGTGCAACAGATTTACACAGATTGTAATGGAATTTCCATTAAGCTGCAACAAGTTAGAAACAATTAAATGAAGTGCCTTTTATGGTTCATTTTGGCCAACGGATAATTGAAGAGAGATACTATTAATTCAACAGTCATGTGATAGCAGTACATGACATTGCAATCTAGGAATATTTCAGAAATTTTAATAATGATTTTTAAAAAAGGATACTAAATTAAAAATAGAAAAATTTACTAGGATGCTTGTCGCTGTAAGTTCACTGTATGTTTTATATACCACTTTCTCAGATTAAACTGCAATGGATTACTTCAGTTTATAATCACTAAATTTAATATAAAAAAAGTCAAGATTTTTACCTCACAGTTTCAAGAACAAAAAGATGTATATCTTTTGAAAGAGATGTGTTTTCTTTGATGAAGTTCTATAGGAAAACGCTAGTAATTTTAAGAAGTAAAATAATTTTTTTCCCTTCTTTAATTATATGAATTATAAATATAATTAATATCAAATATAAACTATACATGTTTACAACTACTAACAAATTGTAAATTGTATACTCTGAAATTAACAGTATTTTTAAGAGTTTCATGTGAGGAAACATCAAAAACAGTTTTAGAAAGTAAGATCTCTTTTCTTTACCTATATAAATTTAAAAAAAACAAAAAAACAAAAAGAAAACCTAAAAGCCAATGGCATACAGATGGTTCATGAAATCGTCTGAAAATTGCAGAGTTTAGAAACTTTACTTACTGATTTTGTAATGATAGAATAAGCTGATAGGAAACTAAACACAAATCACATGAGGGTTTGTAAATGACCAAAAAATCTCAGATTGTGACTTCCCTGAGAAGCTTCATATTTTAATGGAGTTACCGCAATGACTGCTATAGGAAGCAGGCTATTTACATCAGCAATATAATCCCACTAAATAGTAAACAAAATGTACATATGTGCAAAGATACTGGAGACAAAAAAGAGAAAGCATTTACCCTTTGCAGTTACTAACAGAAATCTAACGTTTCGTTATTGTTCCATAATCACTAATACATGATTGAATTCAAACCTCAGTCACAAATAAACAACCTCTTAAATCCTGTTCCCTTAAGCTGGGCGAACATGTAGCAACATGCGACAATATTGCTGGACAATATTGCTCATTTTTATTGCTGACAACCGTTATCACGCGCGAACACACAGTTGTTGCTACATGTTCGCCCAGCAAAATGGGCAATATTGGGCAATATTGTTCATTTTTATTGCTGGAAACGGTTGTCAGCAATAAAAATGAGCAATATTGTCCAGCAATATTGCCGCTTGTTGCTACGTGTTCGCCCAGCATTAAAGGATAAAAGTTTAAGCTTTTTTTAAAAAAAACCATCATTATTAGTAAAAAATTAAGACACTTTAAGTAGAAAGATGTATAATGGATTTGAAAACATATTTCTTTGAAAACCAATACTCTAACAATCACAGTAGCATTCGGGAGACCTTCACTCTGCTGTAATGTTAAATGTCTTTTACTTAACATGAATCTACACAAGAGGAAAAAAAAAATCCATGTGAAAATTTCATAGTAAAATTGATGTAAGATAAATTGGCATTTTACCTTCCCTTTGTATCATATTCAGAATACTAACATTAAAACTAAGGAGCAAGTAACGAAGCCTTTAATAATGTTACTGGTGTTATTTTTAGCATAGCTCTTCAAAGAAATAATGTGTTTGTATTAATATAAATTGTAAAATCGCAATAAAAGAGGCACAGAGAAAAGATACTAGAATTTCATGCCGATAGAGCAGATTCTTACAAATAATCTTGGAGAAAAGGACTGCTTGTATATTTTTGGTCCATACATATCAAAGAACATAAATAAATAATATTCGAAATTTCTATTGTTGACTGGATCAAAAACAGATTAGTTTTCAAACTGATTTTAACCTTAAAATCTTTGGGATGCTTTAATCCCTTCTGTCGTTTTGAGAAAAGCAAAGCTGATGGTGCTTTGTAATGCTACTGTATCAAGAGGTTATTAATTTTCTATTGAATCTTACATCCTTCTTTCTTGATCAACCCTTGTTAGAAGCCTCAGGTGATGCCTAACGATCAAGGAAAAGCAAGCAACAGGTGAGGACACATCATCCTTTGTTCTTTTACAGCATTTCCTTGTTTTGGTTTTCTTTTATTTTATTCTACCATTTACAAACACAGATCTGGAAGTGTTCAGATTTGAAAGACAACAATGCACCCAGAAAATATCCGAACGACAAAAATAAATGATAAAAAAATTAACTTCTAATCTCATGATGGTTGGCTGTTTGCAAAGTTTCGATAAGGTCTCCTGGAATGTTCCTGCAGACTCTTTATTAATGTAGCTTTATTATGTCACCTTTATAAATAATTATGCAATTTCAAGAGTATGATTTCTTATAAATTTTCTTTCTAAGATTTTAATTTAGTTACAAAAAAATGTAACATTAAGCTATCAATATGTTGTTTAAATAAAATTTGTAAAGAAATATATTCTAGTCCAATAGAAAGTATCTGAATGTCTTCACATTCTACATTATTTACATACTTTATATATTTATCATTAACTAATCTAATGAAATTTAATTTCAAATCGAGGCGTAACTTACTTTTGTGTATGTATGGAAGGTATATTAGGAGAGGAGAGCTTTCCCAACATTATTATTTGTGTATTTCTTTTAAAAAAAAAAAATACTCGGAAACATTACGCAAATCACCATCGCTTTCAATAAGCATTCTACAAACTCAGATCATCAACATAATGGAAATGCCGGTAACACAACTATTTTGTTACAAATAAATAATTTTAAAAAATAGATACACCCATATATAACAATAAATACAAGTTGGATTCAATTTAAAAATCACAATAAAAAATTAAACACTGACTATGGTGAGTTGCTTTAAGTAAGATTCATCTTGAGAGGATTATCTATAAAAGATATCCAAGGAAAGCTCTCTACTGTAACAAGGATATTAAGTGGAGCTGTTGTACATTACATTATGTGCAAAGTGGGAGGAAAAAAACGAGTGAGGATCAGTTATTTTTGGTTCATTCCCATAACTGAAAAAAGTCGAGATATGTATTTATGAGGAAAAAGAAATAAAAAGAAAGTAGTAAACCTGAAAGACTTGAAAAATACCATCTCATTTTACAACCAGAGCCCCCTGACCAGTGAGGAATCGATGGCATGAAAAACATACAAGGACCATGTCATTTCTTGTAGCAGGAGCTAAGAAACAAAAGAAAAAAGCATTAATACTTCAAAAGAAAGTCTGTAATCTAAAGAAGAGCAATTTTATATACTTTAAAACAACAAAAATAACATAATAATCGTTTTTATATGTAAAGAAAATGTCTAACTTCTGTCTTAATGTTCTTTCCCCTTTTTCTGTTTATATTTATCTTTGATAATGATTTTGCAAATTCAAAAAGCTTTTTCATTGATACTGGTGTAGAAAGAATTTTTCTGTGCCTTTGGTCAAATTGAAAGCCAGTGCCCTGAGACTCAGAGTAATATTAAAAATAAGGTAAGAAACACAATTGAGTAGCATTAATAAACAAAACAAAAAAAAAGAAAAAAGAGAAAAAGAATATAAAATCTATCATTGCTAATCCAGAAATAATAAACATGACACTTGCTTAGAAAGTATTGGTAGATTTTTTTTTTTTTGCATATTTTGCTGTGTGATGACTGATACCGTACATATTTACCAATGTATAGTCAATTTTTTTTTTGTAGTTCTTTGTACATATAAATTTCCATCCAAATACTGCAAAAAGTCTTTTTTTGACATCTTTCTCATACATTCCCTGTACAATATTTCTGCAATGCTGGAAACAAGGGATGGTACATTTTGTTTCTGGTATAAGATGATGAACTTAAGTTACTTAAGAAATCCGTCTCCTTCAGAATTACGATGCTGAAGAATGAAAGTAATGCTGTAAAACACTTTGCATTTCAGAAAAAATAAACCTATACATGAGGCATAAAAAAGTTGATTTCATGGTACAAAAATATATGATAACCTCACTAATTACGTGGAAAAACACACAGGATTCTTACTAATATATTCTGTGTAGACTGTAGGGGTTCCTATTTGTTGTAAGGCTTTGTATCTTTGATTTTTCAAAGGCATTCCTACATTTTATAACTTTGCCTTGTATCTTAATAGCCTCCTTATTTTATACAAATACTTGTGAACTGAAAATATTGTTATATAACCATTGTAACTTGTCACAAAATGTAGCCAATAGCTTCATTTGAATGGCGTAAGGGGTTGTGATGGAGGATCTTAAATAAAGGAAGAAAATCCAGTATTTCCCACTCTTTTTTCTTCTTTTCTTTTGTTGGTTTGATGGATCGTAATAAGTGTAACCTCCCTCCTTTCAAAATTTCTGGATTAGCTAGTAATACAGTGAATACTGCTCATCTGATTTTGCTTCAGCCAGCCACCACTTTATACGTCTTGATTAACAAATCACAACAGTGTTTTGGAGAACAAGATTTGGGGAAAGATACTGACAGGAATGAGGGGATTCTTCCTGAATTATTCAGTTATTCATAAAATTATTGAACTGGTTGCATCCTGTTGCTTGTTCGGAGTCTCATTTCATGTCGCTGTTCCTTTATTTTATAATAAAAATATTACCAAACTCACAAAACTTTTTATTCAAATTACAGCCATAAAATGGTAATTTGAATGTGTTTTCAGATTAAACGGTTGTTCGTTTTTTCGGGATCTGTCCCGCAGGGGCCAGATAAGGAGGAGTCTACTGTAATTTATTTCACACTTACAAAGTTCTAGAGTGTGTGTTCAGTAGATAAAACAGCCTTGATCAGTTAAAAATTTCCATTCTCATAATAAAAACTGCAAACTGTAAAAGTTATGGCTTACAATCTGAGATACCAAATGAAAATTCAAATTGCAGATATCACAGATACTGCAGATACTGTAGAAGTTTTACTGACAGTAGACAGATTCCAAGGTAGTTCATATACTTTTGAAAACACTTCTTAACAGATGAATGTGTATTGGTAGTTTAGAACTGATATTGGAACTGTGAAACATACAATTATTTTAATCTCAGTATTTTAAACGGTAGGTAATATTATTAATTAACAATGCCAAACACAATCTGAAAGACCAATACAGTTCAAATAAATAAATAAGTATTTCTGAAGGGTTGTGGGCAGGTATGACTATGCAAAGCTTTGAAATTCAAGGGGGGAAATGGGTTGAAGTGGAACCTGAAAGAAACAATGCTATCTATTGAAAACGCTTCCTACAAGGAATGGAATAACTGCAGGTACAGCAAAAAGCTGGGAACATTCCCTGAAAAATTATGGAGAAATGGATTCACTTGAGTAGAAAAAAAATACAAAAAGGAACTCTAATTTCAATAAATGGTAGCAAACAGTAATAAAAAAAAGGCATTTTTTTTTATTGCAAAACTTAAGACTGTCATTTCTTTGAGACGTAAGGGGATTCTTTTTAGTTAGCTTCTAACAGATGAAATTTCTCATCTTCGAATGTTAGGTCACCATAAAATGTTTACAATTCTGTACGTGATTCATTCAAAATGAACATTTTTCAATCCTTAAATCTACATTAATTTTTGATATTTTGCATTTCATGATTAATTAAAAGAAAATAGTAACTTACCAGTGACTCCAAGAAAAGATTTTGGAACTTTAATTGAACAACATTTAGAACAAAAGTGGTTGGCACAATTGCTGCAATCATACTAAAAAAAACAAAAAAAAAACAATGAAAAACGATTAAGTAAAAATAAAAGAATTTTTTTTTTTAAATATTTTCCATACCTCATTAAGCGTTTACAAAATAAGACTCTTCAAAAAACTGAATTGAATTACAGAAAAAAGTATCAATGAAAAACTCTTACCATCCTGGTTTCATATTTGATTAAAAAAAAATAAAAAATAAAATAAAATAAAGTACACTCTAAATAAACGTTGATTTAAATTTTAAAATAAATTTCTATTTACTTAGCTATTACTCACTCAACAACATCTGTTGTTTATTTCCATCCAACTGTCCTCGCCTGGTGCAATGCACTCTAGTGTGAAGCTCCCTGGCCAATTAAAATTGCCATGGAAATCAAACACCTTGTTCAGAATGACTCAATTCACAGAGCGGACCATTCTTAACGATTTATTTCCTTGGAACCTTCCAACTGATTGTACTCTCTGATTACTGAATTTTAAATCCAAATATCACCTAGACTTATCTCGTGCAAGATCTAAAACTGCAGTCGATTATTTTAATCAAAGTTATTTTTAATCCTGTCCATTGATCAACCTTATTTTAAGAATAATCTGACAGAACACAGTAACTGCAGATAGAAAAGTGCTGAAAAGCGATGCCGTATATCAAAACATTTCTCCAAGAGTACAGAAAACGACTTTTTTCTTCTTTCTGCTGAACTGCAAAATACTAATTTTACATATGATGATAAAACTTGTTATGGTGAAATTCTATCTTCACGAGGCACTACCATACAGCCGATATTGCAAATAGGCAAAAACATTAAAACTGTGATAAAAATATGCCAAAAGTTTTCACTGAGAAATACAGAACATGAAAAAACAAAGGGAAATTCTTTTCTAAATTTTTGTGTAATTAAAAAAAAACAGAAATAATAATTGATATTTCAGTAATCAGTAACAAATGTTTGTCAATTTATTTACAATATCCAAAATTAGTTAAAAAATAATCTAACCATATTCTGAAATAATAAAAAAAAAAACTGATTTTTTTTTTTTTTTGAAAGCTATTAAGGTTCATTTACAGAATATAGAATTTAAAAAATATAATAATGTTGAATCTATTCCCAAGTACAATGTTATTTTCTTCATTGTCATATTTAAGTGTATTATATAAACAGTCTGTAATAAGCATTCTTATTATAAATAAATAATAACAATAATAAGAAATTTAAATAACTAAAATTTCACATTTCAATAAGATAATTCTTCTTCTAATTATTTTAAAGTTGCTAAAATGTTTTAAAGACAGCTAGAAAAGAGTAATGCATACAGGACAAAAGAAGAAGGAAAAAAAAATCTACCTTGAGAGAATGAACTTACTTTTCTCTTTAGAATTGAAGAAAATGTAGCTTGGCATCCAGCACAAGTTCCTATTAAATAATGTTTAGAAAGAAAGTGATTAAAATGTATGAAATTGCATTGGAAAGTAAAAAAATAAAAAATAAAAAAAAAAAACTCTCAATTAAGGAAACAAAATATTACTTTTTGTGAACCTTTAAAATGATAAACTTTATTCTTGTAAGGGACTGTTCTTTAAAATTGTGCCTTTGAATATTTTTTTATTATTATTTTCATCATGACATGCATCAGAATTCAATACCTTTTAGCAAACTATAATTATTTTATAATGCACTGAAAACTCTCATTAATAAAATTTAAGGAATTTTAATATTAATAAATTAAAAGTGTGTGTTATCTGATTATTAGATAATACACAAGAACAGTGCTGCTGCAAAATAGAATGCAAATGAAACTATCCAGAAACATCCAATGCAGAACCCTCGTGTCGATATTAGGATTAAAATTATTTAAGTATTTAAATATAGCATTATAATTACTCTAAAACTGTGTTTGTGTAAATGAGCTGTAATTCACAAATAAATTCCAGTGGCATTTTGCGACTGAAATTTCGTTCTGAAGAATTGTGAGTAATGAAGTGACAGTAATTTCCTTTTGAGATTTCTGTAACGTGGAAGTTCATTAAAAAAGGATGCTTATCTGATTCTTAAAGTAAAATCATCGCAGGACAAACATTATTTGTTCATTATTCAAAGTTATTCATTATATAGAGTTCATAAGATAGAAGTTTTGGCTTAATAATTATTCTTAATTTTACACTACTGCTAAGCAGGGACAAAAATGTTTTTCCTTATATAATTTGAAAAACTAAATCCTGGGATCTGTGACTCACTCTGTGAATCTATTCCAAATAAAATGAACATAATAGCTTCAATAATATAAACCCTTGGCAGTTAATTTATCGGAAACATTTTTTTCTTTAAAAATAAAATAGTTTTCCAATAAAAAAATCAATTATGCTATTTCTTTTTTCTTAATCAAAATTAATATGTTAATAAAAAATAATTTGTACTAATTTTTTTTTTATATAATAAAGATTATTGTAACACATCATCAAATGAACATAACATACTTTTTTTCCCTCATGAACCCTAGAGATAATTTGTTTCAGGTTTTCATTAATTATTATTTTGCAAATTACTGTGTTACAATACATATTCTAGTAACACACACACAGACAGTGATTTGGGATTTCGAAAAGCTAATACCAAAAACCAAATCACTGTTTCTATGGAGATACGGCCAAATTACCTCCACATCAGCGGCGAAATTTAGAAACAATAAATTTAAAAAAAAAGAAGAAGAAAAAGACAACCGCAAATTTTTCCATAGAAATTAATAGATGAAACTAATATTATACCGTACTTCTCCTTACCCGTATTTGCTTGAACGTGACGTCGCCGCAGATCAATAAGTTTCCTCATGACATTAGTTTTACTTCGACTTGGACTTTGTTCCTCAACTGATTTAGTTTCCGTTGATTCTATGGATTCTATATCTTCAGTATCTTCTGTGTCATCCAACTGAAAAAGCAGAATTCCAAATGTTTAAAGGCTTGAAGGAAAGTCCATTAAACTAAATTTAATAAGGAAATCTTTCAGAAATTTATAACTTCAATTTTTACTTCCATTACTTTACTTCTATGGGAATTTTTTGTTATCTTCGTACACAAATTGCTCCACATAGATAATGCAGAGAACTGTTTAAATAGAAAAGAAAATGCTTCTCTTGCACATAAATATTCATGTCATGTTTCAGGAAAATTTAGTGTTTGGTTAAAAAGCTTTTAGAGGGGGGGACCTAACCACACCAGCCCCAATATGAAGGGTTGAGGCAGATAAAACTTAACAAGTTTGGGACCTCATAGTACGGAGATAAGCCTTCACCAACAATGCTGTTCGATGTGATGGTCAGATTATGGACAATCACTCAGCATCATATTTTCTGTTGCAGGAGGCTTCTGGATAGTTATTCCTGGGGACTGTGTTCCACACATCTCAATAGACTTTCCACAGGTCAGCCAGCGTACAATGTATGCATACTGCAAACCCAGATTTCAGAAGCCAATTGGAGACACATAAGGTGCCTTAACGGGAATGAACATAAACGGAATGACATGAATCCAGGATCTCATGTGCCTTTTGCTTGTAGTACATGACCAAAGAATCTGGAGTTTGACTGAATGTCTTGTCCATATGAATGTTCACCAATGGAAAGTTGTTGCCATAAAGCTGTAAGACATGGGTGTCATAGATTGGTTTCCATTACAGTTTCTTGGCATTAACGGATACTCTGATAAAAGTGGAGATGGTCACAAGCACAGTATCCTGTGAAGTCTTTAAAGAATTTCTTTTAGCATTCCTGCATGAAGTCTGCTTGTCCTTTCTCTCTGACATACCAAAAATAAATTGTCCTGGATTGGTTGGTACTGTCCAGGCACACCATGCTTCACCAATGTGATGACTTACTGTCAAATGTTACGTGGGCGGTACCATTTGTACAGTTTTCTTGCATTGGTGAAGCGACCCCGGATGTGCTGTTCGGTGAGTTTGTGACTGCGTGCTTTGTGGACCTTGTGCATGCCAAGGTTGTTTCGAATGACACGTCCCATGGTCTGTTATAATGGTCCTAACCTGTTTTCCATGCAATGTTGGGTGGTTGGGCTCTTAGTGTGACCATTGCCTTGATCTGTCGTATGGTAGCAAGTGGTCAGCTGATTTGTCAAAGTCATTGGGTTCCTGTTTTGGCAGTACCTTTGTCCTGAGGGTCAAGTCGACGGTTTTTGCAGTGTGTGTGGCTAATGGAATCACACTGTAGGACTTTCTGACATCGGACAGAACACAGATGTATCCTTCACAGAATGGCATTATTTTCGCAGACATTATTCAGTCTAATGTCTATCCAACAATTGACATATCACCTTTATATAATAGCAATGGTTGCATATGTACTACATCTGTGCGTACAATACACTACATCATGCAAGGTACAGGCCGGTTCGAAGTCTTTCAATTTTATCTTCCTTAACCCTCCAAAGATGCATTGCTTTTATTGTTTTGTTTTTTTTAGCTTTTAACTTTTTTTTAGGGAACTAGGCTAAAAAAAAAAGGATAAGTTATTTTAAAATGGAAATAGTGAGATTGAATTATTTTTAGTTATATTTACATGACTCATTTTTTTAAATATGTGCACAGATACATTTTCCTATTTTTAACAAGTCTTTAATATCTATTGAGAAATTTTGACAGAGAATGCCTTATGACCAAAGAAATCTTTAAGCTATCTTGAAGCTTTTAAATCACAATTTGCTTGAGCAAAATCTAAGATTTTTGTAAATGGTTTACTAAAAGACGATGGAATTAAAAAAAAAAAACGCTTTACAATTTTAATTATTTTATTACATTTAGTCCTGTTTACTGAAGTGTAAAGCAAAGAATAAAAGTCTGCTAATTGATGAAAACAATAGACTGCTTTTCTTAAAAGGAGAAAAGAGGTAGATTTACCCAGCAACAAGAGACACAATTCAAAACTACAACATGCTTAATGACTTTTGATAAAGCACAGTATTCAGATAGCAACCCTTTAGGAATGGGTATTTTCAGCTAGTCTTTCCATGCAGGATGTAAAAAAAGATAAAAAAAAAATAAAACAATTTTTCATCTTTTTTCAAATGTAGTTGATATACCCATTCTCTCCTCCTGTTTGTTGTGTCAATAAGTCACACCTGGCCTTTAACCCTTTCAGACCCTGTACGCAAAATTGTGTGGGTTAGGTTTTAATGTTTTTTTGTCCAAACTAATAATTGTGTGGGTCATAAATTATGTTGATAAAAATCAGAATAATATTTTCATATTTGTTTTGAACTCAAAGAATCTTTTTGAGTAGAAAATACACTGAAACTAAATTTTCAAGCATAAACTAGCCAGCAGGTCTGAAAGGGCTAGAGTACAATATATACTGTGTCTGTAAGCCATGGCCATCCTTAAAGGGTTAATAGGCAAGAAAAGTTAGATAATTTTGAGTTGCGTCATTCTTGAAACTGGGTTCTCAAATGGAACTTACATCGGAATCAGGTAGTTCTTCCACCTGACCACCAATACCGTCCTTGACATCTTCGAAGATCACAGTTTCTAATAACAAAATTAATTATTATTATTATTTTTTGTAAAATTTAATGCTTCTTAACATAACAATAATTAAAAAGTAATAATGTCTTTGTGTTTCACTATATACCTAATTTCAACTGCACATTGCAATGACCAGAATCAGGTCATTATTGGTGTTCAGTTGATTGGCAGGTAAATTATGTGAATATTTGATTTTTGGTTTGTATTCATACACTCAACTTACTCAACATTGAAAAAAAATCTGATAGGTGAAAACTCCCTTATCAATTTACAAATTTTATATAACCGATTTATAATACCTCAGTTTTGTATTCATTTCAACAATTAAAATTATCTGTATCATATAATAATTTGTAAGATTTACTAAAATTTTTGATCATTCATTTGATAGAATCACAGCAATTTACATCAAATATATCTTAATAAGAAAATTAAGATTTCAATTTGTTCTAAAATATTTAATTGTTTTAATTTTAAGCTATCTGTTGTCAGTTTATGTATTTATGACTGGAAATTTTTTTAACAAGTTAAATGAAAATAGAGATTTGATTCTAAACTTATTTATGCTTATTTTATATTTCTTAAATTTACAGTAAAATGGTTAAAGCTTACAGTGGTTAATAGTTAAAATATACCTTTGTTATTTATGCCATCGGAAGTGATAATTACTGAAGGACTCTTGGTTGAGGGAAGCTGTTCCTTGTTAAGATGTTCTTCAGTGGACAATTTATTAGTTGACATCCAAAGAATAAGAATAAGAGAAGAATTATTCAAAAGGAAAACAACCCAGTGAGGGTCAAGGAGGAAGCAAGCTGCCAACAAGCCAGTAATACCAGCAAACCACCTGTAAGTTAGTTTCATAGAAAAAAAAATCCTGATTAGAAGTTCAAAAATAATTTTTTTAGAAAGTCAAAACTTATAAATATTAGTTACAGTATTTATTGTTTTAAGAACACACTTATTATCAGTTTGTTTATTTTTATTAATTTTCTTGAAGCTTATAAAGCTGGGGTCAGCAATACGAGGCTCTTTTGGGCTGTGTGATCTACAGTTCCTCCAAAAAGTGTTTTTTTTTTGTGTGTGTGTTAGAAAGTATAAATCTTTTGTGATTTTATTTGGAGTACTGCAGCTGTTATTGCTCTGAAATTCTTTTTAAGTCTGAAAAAAGCTGTTCAAAAAGTAATATGACAGGTATCTCAGAACTCAAATGAAACATTTACTTGTCAATTTCTATGTTTTGTTTTCAAAGTACTCTACGTTACATTGTATGCATTTGTCCCAACATTTAGTCTATTTCTTGTACACCCTCAGTAACCTTATATTCAAGAGAGACTTCAGTAATGCCTCCGAAGCTTTGATGCAATGCAATCTCATAGGGGTGTCTTTAGTTCAGGAAACAATCAGAAATCGCACAGGGGAGAGATCTGGACTGTTTGTTGGAAGAGGAAGTACCTGGATGTTGTGTTTCTGAATGAAGCCAGCAACATCGTGAGAATTGTGTGATCTCACATTATTGTGATGAAGGAAAAATCTACCTTTCAGATGAAGACCACGGGATTCAATGTGCACAAACACATCAAACATGTTCAAACATTCAGAATGTCTTCCACACCTTCCCTCCCTTCAGAAAAGTTCTTATGCCATTGGAATACACATGGCCGTGACATTACCGCTTCACCGAATGCTTACTATACCACAAAATACGTTTCGTTCCAGATTTTGTAAGTTAATACAAAATTTAATGGAGTAAGATTGCCTCCATTCCACAACTTGTAGGTGACAACCATCACTATCAACTTCAAATGCCTGTAGTTCTACAACAATTGAAGTTAGAGTGACACACTTACCCAGTCATGTTTAATAATGGTTGCACTTCCTGCATGTCATATGCATTTTACTTCAGAGTTGTTAATTATTTAAAAGGAAAAAAAAAACAGTCTTATTACTTTTTGAACAGCTCTCATATATATATATATATATATGTATACAAAAAAAAACCTGTAGACTGTAATTGCTCTTATTTCCTGGAAAAATAACAAATTGTCAGTGTTTCTATAAGAGTGAAAAGTGTTTTTCTTCTCTCAGTAAATCAAAAGAACAATGGAAAAGCTCAGATTGTTGCAATGATGTGATTATATTATATTTTTATACGTTACAATCATTACTGTGTCAATGGATATATTTAAGGTTTAATAGAAGGTCAGTTATCAAACGGATTGCCATTCTGACATGATAGCAAGCACCTCCCATCACACACAAAAGAGAAAAACCACTCGGCACTAAGCAGTACAGCCCTCTATTGGATATTTCAGCAACTGACAGAATTAAGGAAACTCGTAAATTTAATTTCTAGCAGTTGTCAACGTTTTGTCTGATCAACTCTCGTATATACTATAACTGTTTTATCAAGATAGGAAAATATACAGAAAAATAATCACATACTCACACTAGGGTATCAAAATAACAAAAAAACCGTAAGTTTTGCAGCTGAGTCAGCCTTGATCAGGAGAAAGCTATTCCGCTCTGATGACATCATGCAAGATTACATATGAAAAGTCATGAAATTCCATATGCTTGAAGGGTTAATGAAATGATACATCAGAAGTGCAGCGGTGCCTCAAAGGAGAAATACACAATGAAAAACTCACCAAAGAAAAATTAGTGAGAAAATCCATGTGCCAGCACTGCACAGGCCTCAATTAATTTTTTTAAAGCATAAAAATTCAAACTGCACATTTGAATTAATAATAATGGTTGAATTAATAATAACAATAATGGTTAAAAAAGAAAAACAAAAAACACTTTGGATGAAAATAAATGGTATGGGAAAATAAAAACTGAGATTTAATGAATATCCTACTAAATTAGTGAATAGATTTCGTAGGGATTATTTTCAAAAGAAAATAAAAGAAAGTTCAAAAAAAGAAATCAAAAACATCATCAGAGTACCATACAACGTCAAAATTTCTAAACAGATAAATACAATTTGTAAATCTAATGAAATCTCGATTGTGAGAGTGGCAAATAAGAGTTTAAGATCTTTAATAAGTAAAAAAGAAGAGGAAATAGATAAATTAATACATACTGCTAATGTTCTATATAAGCTACAATGTAGAACATGTAATGGGGTCTATTTTGGTAATACAGAAAGAAAATTGAAGGAACGAGTGAATGAACATGTAGCTGCTTTCTGCAATAACCACCCGAATGTTTCTGATTGGGCCTATCATTGTATAAAATTAAATCATAACCCTGCTCCGATAGTTGAGATAATGTATTGAGAGACACTTGTGAGTTGAGAGACACTAGGTTCATCCTGGAGGCATGTGTTATAAACACTTTTAAATGTTTTAACAAATGTAAAGGAGTAGAAATTAGCCAAACACTATTAGATAAATTTAAAAACAATAGTAAAAATTTGAAAAAATTCCAATAATTTCAGTAATAATTTGTAAACAAAATCCTTTGTAATAATTTGTAAGAACAAAATCCTTTGTAATA
>JAFIDM010002131.1:91654602-91678415 GCA_023159025.1 Thereuonema tuberculata
CAAAATCCTTTGTAATAATTTGTAAGAACAAAATCCTTTGTAATAATATGGAAGATTGAAATGTTATTATTATTATTACCAAACTCATTATTGTAATAATATGGAAGATTGAAATGTTATTAATATTACCAAACTGATTATTGTAATAATATAGAAGTTTAAAATGTTTGAAATGATGTTAATGGTATATATTATTACCAGATTCGTAACTGTATCTTACGAAAAGTTTTTCCATATATTAAGCCTGATGAAGCAGTTAAAAGACAATAAACTGCGAAATATTGCGAAGATAAAAAGAAGATGTGTTTTGTATCATTAATATTAATAATAATGGTTAATGGAATCTTATGACAATTGCTAAAAGAATTCAATACAGAGTGTTGTAGTCAAAAAATTCAGTACATGAAAAATCTATATGGAAAAAATACTGGAAAAACTGAACTTCAAAGCAATTTGTTTTTTAATATTAGTAATTTTTTTTTTCTATTTATGAAAAAGAGTTTCCTTGAGATGAGGTATTGTTTAGCTGAATATCAGAATATTTTTACTAGAAGTTTGCAATTGACAGCAACAGGAAAATAAGACCAAATTGAAATTTTGCAGCCCCTGGCAAATTCATAAATAAATTGTAAATAAATAGATAAAAAGCTCATTACGAAACATGATCTACTAGTTAGAAGAAAAGCAACAAAAGACATTATTTACTTAATTTAATGCTCTAGAAACTGCCTGTTTTCATACTCACTGAAAAGAATCCCTTGGATTCTCCCATTTAAATATTTTGTAAATTTTTTCAAAGACCGAATTAGTATTAGCCAGGAACGTGTCAATCTTCACCAATCTGCAATTTAAAAAAAGAAAAAAAATTCTTTAGTATAACTTTAAAATGATCGTTTCCAAAATAAGTAAATAAGTTTCTTAATTCCTGATAGATCCAAAGACAGAGACCTTCAGCTGTTAATAAATTCTAGTAATAATTTGAATTTTAATTGAAACTTAATAAAAAAATCTGATTGAAATGTTTTGTAAGGATACTGTACTTATAAAACCTTAGACCTTACTAAATAAAATATTTATTTTTTTATTCAGAAAGTTATTAAAAAAATTATAAAATAAGCTCCCTTTAAAAAAAATATTTGTTACTGAAACAAAGATGGTAAGCTTCAAATATTTTTGTTTACCCTTGTGATTTTTTTTTCTTATTTTTTTTTTTTTAGACAAATCCCACATTAAAAGCCACTATGTAGCTCATTACCAAACAGACAAAGTTAATCTCACTGCCTTCCATAAGTGAGATCCTCTGGTTTTGAGTTAGCATTGATATGTATTTCACAAGAGCAAATTTTGTAGATGGAAGTAGTTTTAAGATAAATGTTGTTTATTCTATCTAATAGTAATTTTTAGATGAGATACTTAGACAATCAATGTTTTAAAATCTGTTTCACTGTATTTTCAATGTTACGTTATTAAATAAATTTTGTGACAAAAAAAAAACAAAAAACATTGAAGCACCATGAAAGAAGAGTCCAATTTGAATGAAACTCCATTAGGTAAGCAAATGATTAAATAATTAGTTATCAAGAAACATTGTGCCCATCTTTTGATCCATATCAGGGCCCTTAGAATCTTGCTAGACACATTCTCCTTCAAGGAACCATTATATTCACATCAATTTACCATCTTTAACGCCTTGAAGATCATATGAGCAATTACAGAACTTTGAGAAGGCCGCATTGTAGAACTACAAGAAGCCAGCTAGAAATGCAGATGAATGGTTCACCTCTGGGTCCTAATGATGCTTCTGTGGGAATATGGTGGAATCGATGGCTGCATGAGGACACTAATTCACATCACCAAGGCTCTGGTTTGCCTAACAGTATCATTCTACAGACAATCAGTTTGTTGTGAGGCAAGCTCTAACTGCTTGTGCAACTTTATTCTCCACCATCCAGAGATATGTGCATCCTGTAAGCAACAACTGGTATCTATCAGCACCATTACTAGATGAATTGTAGAAACTGGGCTTCATTACTACCATCCCTTACAAGGCCTGTCTTTAACAACCCAGTAGTGGTGGTGCTGACTTAGAGTGGTACCACCATGGCTTGCTTTCGAATGGTCTTGATGTGTTTAGTGATCGAGTCCTGCTTCTGCCTATCTGCCGAGCAGCACTCAAATCCTGAATCAAGAAGCACACAGTCATTTACAGCTGGTGTAATGGATGGAGAGCCATTTCTTATGATAGCAAATTCCTCTCAGTGATTAAGGGATTTTAAATGTACAGTGATACATGCAGAAAATCTTGCAACAGGACAACCTGTTGTCTTGCTCTTTGTGTCAACCCTACCAGCAGCAATTTTCCAATAGGAGTAATGTACTTTCACATACTGCACATGTTTCACGGTAGTGCCTGCAAGCAATGCAAATCCTTCTTTGGCTAGCCAGGTCAAGTTACACCGGAAGTAACTTACAACAACATTCCAGACGCAACCAAGCAATAACTCTAATGAAGAAAGGAAACGTTAATGCTTGGTTAACTGTGATCATGTGTCTTCACAGATATAATGAACGGAGTATAATCATGATGATGATAATTTACCAGATGTTTTGCTTACATTAACAATTAATAATCACTTTTCATTGGTCTCAAAACATTTTGAACAGACTGTTTCATTTATAAATATACTAAAAGGCTTCATAAAAAAAAATGAAATCAAATATATATCACAGTGTCCACAATGATATTAGGTGAGAAAATAGAATTTCAACAACATGCATACCACCGAATTATATTTACAGTTATCTGGAATTGTAGAGTGAAGACAATGCAATAAAACTTACACACATCGATATTCATCTAGAATCTTCTGTCTTTCTCCCCAGTTTCTCTGTAAATAGGACTGTAAAGCATTGGTTTCTAGATCTTGATCTGGGAAAAATTTAGTGAATACTTGGCTAAAATGATGAAATATTCCCAATATAGCCAGAATAAATACCACCATAAGACAAATAACAAAGGCATATTCTAGAGAAAAAATAAGAATAAAAAAGAATGGAATCATAAGACAATGACTTAAAATAACTTAAAATTTATTTTACTTAAATAAGGAAATTTTAAGACTTAATATTATATAAACTTAGGCAAATAAACCTGACAAAAGACCTTCCAATAAACTGATAAATTAAAACTTTGAGATTCTGAATTCAATACAGATGTCTAAAAAAATATAAATAAATAAATAAAAATAATCTGGTGATAAGAATAAAAATGAGAATAAGCTGCTAAAGGGGTTTCACCCTTTTTAAATGTGAATCTGCCCCAAGCAACGATTTGGACCAAATTTGACACACGTATATAATATAGGTACTTATTGGAAAATTTCTTTGACAAAGTTTTTGGCTTGAAAATTGCAGGTACTTAGGAATTATTCCGGAAAAAAAAAAGGGAGGTTTTTCCTTGTTTGGTTTTTTTTTTAAATTTTTTTTTCTCAAAAACTTTTATAAAAGATAAAACTATGACTTTATGAAAAAACATATCGTTCGAATTCGTATTTTTGCGGGAATTTAGGATGCTTATTTCCAAAAATTGCAAATTATGCCCCTAGCAGAGCATTGTACAAACTTTTAACACCAAATTTGAAAAGTTCGGGTTTGATTTAGTCTAGATCTGAATTCTGGATCATTCAGAAATTTTTTTAACTATGCTCCGTAACTTTTTAAAATTTTGAAATGACCTCCTCTAGACTAAATCGGAATCGAACTTTTCAAATCTGGTGCTCTACTAAAGGTTCGAAAGATATGTTTTTTCATAAAATAAACTACATCATGTCATATTTTAGCTATCTGAATCATATTTTTATCTTTTATAAAAGAACTAAAAGAACTCTACTAAAGGTTCGAAAGATATGTTTTTTCATAAAATAAACTACATCATGTCGTATTTTAGCTATCTGAATCATATTTTTATCTTTTATAGTTTTTGAGAAAAAAATTGTAGAAAAAAAACCCTCCATTTTTGGGGGTTTTCCATAATAACTCCTCAGCGCATGCGATTTTCAAGCAAAACTTTTTTCTAATACGTACCTATACGTGTGCCAAATTTGGTTCAAATTGGTGCTTGGGGCAGATTTACATAGAAAAGGGTGAAGCCCTTTAAAAGGGTACAATTTGTCCTTTTCTTAATAGTATTACCTGTTCAATGGAACCTGTCTTTCTTGTGGTCAATGCAAATAATTTCAACTGATCTTTTGTAAATTAAAATTAAAAGAATACTTCGAGATCTCCAATTGTAGCCATTTCAGAAATTAATGAATTAGTTTGCAGTCATTATAAAAAATATGAAATACGAAAGTTTTGAAATCTACTTCAAAATGATATTATGCATTGTAGTAAAACCAAGTCAATTCACAGTAATTTTAAAAACTGTACAATTTACAGTCTATCAACTGCTTGTGTTGTTAAAAGACATTACTATTGAGCTGGCACACAAAACTCATTTATTTAAGGATCACGTACGATTTGAATCGATGACTGCATTGAGTTCGTTCAGTACATCTAGACCTCATTTGACAGCATTTCAGCAATTCTGAGTAAATGGTCGAGGGTATCATTATTCGCTCTCAGCATAAGTCCAGTGAAGATAAGAATCCAATTTTGTCCAATTATCACTATTTTGCTGACCTGGAAGTGGCCTGGACCAGAAATTGTATTTATCCTGAACCTCCAGGCCAGGAGGAGTCCAACGAGGCATGACTCACAGACTCTGAGTCTCGGCTTGGGCTGTGGAGAGCATTACAATACATTCGCAGTCATGGGGGAATCTTATTAGCTCCTCCCTATGAAGTGCGTCTATGAGCTCAAAGGTATGCATTATAAAGAAAGATTCTGAGGTGGTTTCCCATTGCATTCCTCAGGAAGCTTTTACTCCTCCCTAAGGGATTGCTAAAAATAGTATATCATGAAGAAAAACCTGACTGCAGAGAGTTTGCACTTCAAATTAATTTAATTCTAAGCCTTAATTTTACTGATATTTCGATATTGGTGAGTTAAGTGTCAGCAAAAAAACTGTTGAACAAAATTTTATTGGATGCTAAGTTTTAATGAAATAACTTCTAATAATTCTATATTTGAAAAATAATAAAAAAAAAACTCTCATTTTGAAGTAAATTAATCATCAAAGAATTATTTAAGTAAAAGCCCTGAACAGAAGAAAGAATCAAAAGTAGAATAACAAAGCAGAATATAAACAATACATCTACTTTAGAAAAGAACGGAGAAAGTTCCAAGAAAGCTTCAAAGTCTCCATCTCTATAGAAGTTATTAATATTAAAAGATTCTCTTCAAGTCTCCAAAGTTTTGTTCCATCCTTTACACCAGTGCTTCTCAATCTTTTTCCCTTCACGGGAAATTTGTATTAGCAGAAATCCTGCGCCCCACTAACCTTTTTTTTTTTGCATCACAAAATCCATTGAAAAACATCTGAGATTTACCAAATTAACAGTCTGTTTTGACATAAAAGATACCCCAAAATAAAAAATTCTTATTTGAATGAGAATTGATACTTTATTCACCTTAATTGTTAAGAATGAAACAGAACGTACTTCCTATTTCTGTCATTTGATGTATAGATTTTATTCTAGTTGCAAACATATGAATGTATCTAAATGTTGATTGTAGTTGAATTCTGAGAATTTTCTCGTGGCACACTAAAGGCATCCTTACAGCACACCAATTGAGAAGCACTGGTTTACACTGAAGATGGAATGCATTCTAAAATCATCAGAACATAAATGCATGTTATCTACATTCCTTCTCATTATTTTACCAATTCCCATTACCTGTCCCCTGTATTAAAAATAAGTGATAATAATTTTCATAAATTCAGCTGTTTAATTATTGATATATTTTCATTGCAAAATATCAGCTTCTATTGACCATATTAACAACATAAAAAAATTAATGTTTTAAAAATAATATCATATATATTACAAATCAGTCAGGTACATGAATTTTTAAAAATTACAAAAATTAAGCTTTCTTTGATATCAACTAATCAATCGACTTACCTGAAGAAATTGCAGCCGAGAAAAAATTTATTGACAACCAAATTACAAAAGATATTTTGGGATTCTTCCACCTAAACAGTAGAAAACAAGTAGATGACATAATTTTGCAGTGTATGGTTTGTTTGTATTAAGTCTGTGATCAGTTTTAGCATTAAAAAAAAAAAGGAAGAAAAATTAGGGCATCCCAACTTTCAAATAACATATGGTAAGATCCTAAAGAGGTAACAAAGGCTGATAACAATGCAGTAATATAAGAGCGTGACTTAACTCAACCGTGAAATAACAAATAATTCTCTACCACCTTTCCCTATCATTCAAATCTTATAAGCTGAAACTTTAAAGGTTTGTTAAAAAAGGAACTTAAGTTCTTGAAAAGTATCTTGTGAACTTTAAGCTTAACTTAAAATTAAAGGATAAGAAAATTATATAATTATGAACATGTAATCTGATAAAAATCATTATTTTTAAGAAATCTATAGAAATGTAGAAAGTATCAAATTGTAAAAGTAATACAAAAACCCTTAAAATTCAATTTAAAAAAAGAGAAATGAAAGTTACTTACCTTACTACATCAAACCAAAACGTGACAATTTTAATAAATGGATTTGTTAACACTGAAAAACTTCGAAAATGCCAGAGAAATGTGGCAATGTCGAAGGATTGAACCATCTCAGTGTCTTTTTGGGCCATTTTATTTACATTATATCGCTTGGACTTCGGTGAATTGTTTCTTAAAATCTGAAACAAACCAAAAATAAAAGCCGAATCAATTCAATTTGTTATTGCAAAAATCTTGTATTTATTTTGTTTAGGTGTGCTGTGTTTTTTCTTTTTGTTAAGACACAAATTTGCATTAGTTTCTGTTTTTAATTGCAATTGTTTGATTAATCTTATTGTATATATAATAACATTTAGGAAACAGTCACAATTTTCGGTTTTTTGGTCTTAAAGGTAGAATGTTTTTAAGCAGGTTCTCAAGAAGAAATGAAGGAAATTTATTTTTAAGACATAAGATTTATCAACATGCATTTTTGAAGGAAAAAAAAAAAAAAAATAGGGATTATTAAAATATACGTAGATGATGATACTACTGCAAACTGTGAGACTAAATATAATGTTATAAAAAATCGTGCCTTTATGACTGTCTTTCTCACATTACTAATTAAATGCTTACCTTAATTGCAGCTTTTAACCTACATCCTGTAATATGTATTGATAGTTAGTTTTAAAACTAATTAGTTAGTTTTATATGTATTGATAGTTTTACCTTACTTAAAAAATAAAGCCAATATTGGGAATAAAGGTTGTAGTTTCCAATAACAATGGTTTTATGTTTTTTGTATCGTGTTTACATATTTTGTTCTCAACTCTTTTGTGTTGAAGCACAGGTATGAGTTAATTCTGATGAACATAAGTTCAACACTGCTGCTTCCAAATTGAAGAAGCATTTTCTTTATTCATTGGAATCATGGCGGGTGTAAAAGTGAGCAGGTTATAGCAATAAATGGAGAAAAGCAAATTAGAATGGCTTGAATGCGTTTGCAAGTGACACCAACAGTGTTTATGCAGCAAGTAGCACCACCAAACAGTAGCAGCAAATTGGTGTGGCAACCTGGGAAACTTGAAATTAGGCTAGCCGAAATTAGTGCCAGATTAGTGATGGTCAACCTGTATTCTAATACAGGGATCTGCAATTTCTCTTTGAATGATGATCTGCAGTTCCCAACATTGATAATCTTTTTAATTTTTTTCTGTTTTCAGTCTGTTTTTTTTTTTTTTTTTTTTTTAGCTATGATGAGGGGTCTGTCACTCCTGGTATTTTTGATTTCACTTAATTTTAAAAAAATGGCTTCTCATAGCAAAAATGTTGTCCTCTCTATTCTACTATGAAAGCTTATGCTAAGTGGTTACAGTAATTTATAATTAATTACAAGTAAATTGTACTTCATTAATATGTCACTTTATAATTGTACTTATATTGTGTACATTGGTGACTCATAGCTCGTGAATATAATGATATTAACCTTGTTTGGATATCATCAGATTGTATATCAAGTATATTATCATTTGAAACTATGAAACTTGTTGATGAAATCAATAAGTCAAAAGCAGTAAATCAAAAAATGTAATAAATACAAATTTTGTTAAGCTTTAAGAAACCAAGTTCACATAAGCTAAATAAATACAAGATTAAAAATTTAATTTAAAAACAAAATTTTAAAAAGGTTAAGGAGAAGGTATAAATGACATTTAGTTACACCAAATAGTCAACTCAATCTGTGAGCCATAAGTCCAGTACTCAGTTGCTCTGAACTAGAAAAAAATTCTCATGTCACTTAAACATAGTGAAAAAGATATTGTTTTTCATCTTTGTCCAATTAAAAAAAATTACTACTTCATTTAATGATCAATTAGCGCTTAAATTTTATAACAACATAAATTCAAGTCATTCTTTGCTAATTGAGAATGGCTGAGAACTTCTGCAGTACTGAACTATAAGATTTAAAATAACCAATTTAAGATTTATGTGCGATTCCAAAGATCTGATTTACAATGAATACTAATCTGGTAAATTACTTGTTTTTGTTTATGTGTATATTTGTTTATGTAGTCTGTTGCTGAATCAGTGAAATAAATAAGTGTTACTATTAAGAGAGATTCTTTACATGTCTTAAAAGTCTCAAATAACAAACAACTTAAAGATATTTGTTTTGATATCTTTCCGAAGGGGATTAAACTGCTTTTATTGTATCCTGATATTATCACTGAACTTTGCTTTCTGAAGAGAGAGATGCCTGTTTACAATCTTCCACACTTACTTTTGTGAGTGAACTTAATAAAGCTTATTAATATTAAACTTTTTGTATTTTAATTCATTTAAAAAAATACACACAAATGAATCCATTCGTTTTCTTTTCAGCACTCTCAATTATTTTAAGACATTCTATTGTAACACTATACCTTCTAAAAATATATATTTTTATGAGTCACTTTCCATTCATGGTGAAAAATAAAAACCTTTTATTAAGAGATAAAAATAGTAAGTATCGTGCATGTAATAAAAATTTCTCAAACAAACAAGTCTAGCGAAGGACTGCAGTTAACTTTCGTTAAACCTTTGTTGATGTAATATCTCTAAATAATTAAAAATTACAGATAGCATTTTTAGCAATCAGTAGCGTTCTTTTTTTTTTAATCTAGGAAAAGTATATAAATATAAAAATAGAACTGATTTACGACGAATGTTGATCATCAAACGTCACTTGATAATCGATTCTTTCTTACTTCCACTCTATTATCTATTTCGAAATTGCATAATATTCCCAATAAATATTACTTACAATTCTAAATAGCATCTGCCAAGGCTCATTAGCTCAGTATCACATCATTTCAGTTTATTTTTAGAAAAAGTTATGAAAGTCGTAAAGTCTTCAGTCATTTGCCGCTTTCTTTTTTTTATAACCGTTTACAAAACTATAAAAAGGACTAATGCTTCATTAATTCCTTCAGGAAAACGGTAAGACGGCCATGAACCGAAACGAGGAAGAGTTGTTTAGTCAAATAAATCTCGTAAAAACATTTGAAGTCGCTGACAGTAGTAAGTCATGATAATTTTGTGGTGAATCGTCGATCCAATGTTTACATTCGTTCACGTTCCAAATACTGCCTCAATCACTGATATTTCGTCAAAGGGTGAGGCTAGAAAGGTTAGCCAAACTTACCGAAAAATTTCTAGTTAATAAAAACTCAAAAACTGTCAGGTATTAAAGCACATCAACTGCAATTTCCTCGACATCATTGATAGACGAGGAGACATGTTTGGCCACCATCTTAGATTTAATTTTACGGCGCTAAAACTGAAGGAAATCGCAAATTATTCCAACCAAATATTTTTAACTTGAATTGTAGGGCTTAAAGAATATTTCTCTAAATATTAAATTAAATATTTTGTCTCTTGTTATTTGTTTTTAAGCTGCATGATAATTTCGGACGATATTATTAATCTTTTTGTTGAGTTTAATAGTAGCGCCATACTACGAAGTGAAAGTGATTTTGTTGGATTGCCATAAAAATTTCAAAACTGAAATCTCATTGGCTAGCGTTTGTTTTGACGGAGGATACCGCCCTCCAGTGGCAACCAGAAAAGTGAAACTGAAAAATAAAAATAATTAGAACATTCTTTAGAGAAGATCATCATCCAATGCAGTCCTAAAACGAAGCTAAATAACACAGTTTCCTGAAAATAAGTTTTTTTATATGATAATTTAAAAAAAAATAATTTTTAAATATACAGGAAGCTACGGGAGAATGGAGAAGGCGACACAACTCCGAACTTTATGAGCTTTACAAGGAGCCCAATATTGTTGGGGTGATGAAAAGTAAGAGACTTCAATGGGCAGGACATGTGGTGAGGATGGAAGAAACAAGGTGGCCCAAACTTATATTGGATTGGACCCCAACAGGCAAAAGACCAGTGGGAAGACCTAGGAGGAGATGGATGGATGGATTGAGGGAAGACTTTTTGCGACTGGGACTTTGGGAGAGCTGGAGACGGGTGGCTGAAAATAGAGACAGATGGAGAGCCTTGGTTGTTACATCGCGCGGTCCCCTGGGCCTGATCGCGTAAAGTAAAGTAAAGTAAGTATACAGGAATCCAAACCCTAAGGTCGGACGACTTTTGTACCTGTATTTGAAAAACAGTTCATGACTGTAGCCAAATATGGACATAGATGTACTGCCAGGATATGAACATACGATGTGACAAAAAGTAAGTGGAAAAAAGTTTATTTGCAAAAGTCACAAATTTACGAAGAACTGATGTGGAGAATGGATTTACAGTGCTGACAGATTACAAAAGGAGAGACATGAATATGGTCACACCGAACTGCGATGCAGGTCGCACGACATCGTGGCATACTTAGCACCAGGAGTTTTTGAGGCAACTTGGTCCACTTCTCCTTCAGAGCTCGAATGAGTTCCTCCTTGGTTTTCGGAGGGGAGTTTCATGCAGCAATAAGTCTCTCCATTGCTTCCCAGACGTGTTCGATGGGGTTCAGGTCTGGTGAGCAGGCGAGCCAGTCGATGCGATGAATTGCCTCAGTCTCCAGAATATCGCAGACGTTTCGCCACAGTTGATCGGGATATTCGCGTTCCTGTGCTGGAATGGAGAGGACTCGCAAATTGACTAGCCGTGGTGCGGCGATTACGTTTATAGCTAAAAATCTGTCTTTATGCGTCGTTGTAGAGCGAGGACGACCTCCTTGCATGCGTCTGGAACTCATTCTATTGCTTTGAAACGCTGTCCAGAGCCTAGGGATGATTCTGAACTCCCTGGCAACATCAGTTACTCTGTGGCCATCTTCCAGATTTCCTATAGTTCTTCCCCGCATGTAATCATCTAGATGATATCTTTGTGATTTCATGTTCGTAACTTTTTTCCTTCACGTCACACGGTACCTTCAAATACAATTCACCTACAGCTCCAAATTGCCATTTAACCGTTTCAATGCTGCTACCACATGATCTCTGTGCGCATAATTCACAAATTTGCTTGTGCGGATAATTCCCAAATTTGCATGTGCGCCACGTTTCTACTGATCGTCCACAGGTATGCAAATTGCCACAAGCTCTTTCGTCTGATTTTGTGTTTGTAACCAATAGAACTAGTGGTTGTCCTTAGGTTTTGGACGCCTGTTTACTTACTTATTTATAAACGTCAGTGAATGAGACAAGTGTTTACTAAATGACATGCTAGAACAGTTGTTTCATGCTCTTTGACGATCATCAGCTAGGAGTAAATCTGTACAGAGATCTCAGTACGGAGGATAATAGGAACAATTCATTGAGGATTGTGGAAAGCTGGTATTTGAATTTTTTAAACTTATTTTTTATTGTGAATTTCTTCTTGTTTATTTTTTTTTTTTTGAGGCTCCACTTTGATTAATGGTTGGCTGGAGGTGATCAGCGTTTCCTGCTAGTTTGGATTTTGTTGAAATTTTGAAAAAATGGCTCTAAGCCAAAAAAATAAAAGAGATTTAAAGTTGAATTTATTGGAAGTAAAACAATAACATTCAAGTATTTAGAACCATTACCGATGTATCGCGCGTTGCAGCTGATTGTGCACGCGACATCAATTAAAAATTAGAGTATGTTTTCGGAATTGCAATTGTTCTGAGCTGAAAGTCAGTGATGCTCCGACGGTCAATTCTGTGGTGATTTGCCAAAAGGAGTTAAGTCCAGTAACAACAGTTGGGAGAAAATGAAGTCTACAATTGGCCATTTTGAGATAACATGTTCAGTCAATCCGTTTTAGATGCATCTATGATATGCCAAACTGATCTAAGTCCACTGTACATAGTTAAGCTTCTATACGTGAATAAAACCTTGCATTCTGCACTCTGAATTACACAACTCTGACTTTCTTTTTCATTTTCTCCCAACCAGTGCCGTAGCTAGAGGATTGGGGGCCCCGGGGCAGAGCCGGCGCTAGGAGGGTGCGGGGCCCTTGACAATCCTATTTTAACAACCAAAAAAAAAAAAACGACAATCCTATTTTATCCTCTTTTTTCTAAGTTCGCCAACCCCTAACGCCGGCTCTGCCCGGGGCAACAAGTGTTATGGTTTTGTAAAAAAAAAATCCCATTCGTTCGGGGGCCCCTTTGCTCGGAGGCCCCGGGGCACTGCCCCGGCTGCCCCGGTGGTAGCTACGGCCCTGCTCCCAACTGTTGTTGCTGGACTTAACTCCTTTTGGCAAATCACCACAGAATTAATCACCTGTTCAATAGTTCTAACAAGACGATAGTTTCAGTAGGACAATGTTGGAACGACAGACCCAAGTGAAGTTCTTTCGCATTGTGCCTGTAGAGTGAAAACGAACCTTGCTATATGTTGGCTCTACTGTGTACCAGAAGCAAGAAATAAAGTCAGGCCTAATGGGAATCCGGAAGGAATAATCCGGATACAGAGGACCGTGGATCGAAAACACTCTCTGCCTCTGCAATTACCAAGGACTCCTAAGTAAACCCAGAAGCGAAGTAAAACGCAAAGTAAAAACTTTTTTATATCAATCTAAGTGACCGAACTCTCTGCAATCTCACATTCACATATCCCATTCATATTCTACGAATATTAGCGTAATCTATTTCTGACAATAAACCTATTCATTTCTAATAGAATTAATGATAAAAATTAATGTTAAAATTAATTGTAGAAAACAAAAGAGAATAAGAAATTATAAAAACATATTATAACTAATAGTTTATATGATCTTCATCAGCCATATCTCGATTCTCACACTCAAATGTAATTGAGTTTACTGTAAAGTCTCTAACACAGTGGTCTGTATCCGTGGACAGACAAATTCATGGCATTTTCTTTTCCCCTAACTCCCGTGCTATTCCATTCGTTCTTTAATTAGTTTATAGCACAGTGTGGGACAGTCAAGTCGCGATGTCCAGGAAGTTTGGAGATCGGACAGAGAACGAACCCAGTGCTGTTGGCCTAAACCACTCAAAGAAACATTGGAGGAGCACGCGAGTTTAGGGGGGAAAGAAACTTGACCGTCCACAGATCTCCGACGGTGTATTCTTTGCTTTATCCATTTTGTTTGTAATTTTAACTATTTCTTCAATGATATAATTAACCTTTTCATATTACTTCGTAAATTCGTATATAGTAAGTTCTCGATTACATGATTAATTAATTCCGAATGTTTCCAGAGAAACTGACAAATTGCTGTTGAATTGCTCTTAAACGATGAATGGCTAGAGTGCAGAATCCGGTACCACCAATAGGAGGTTTCGTAAGAATACATCACTGACGGGCGTTTTACCGCTTTCGATTCCACGCAAGGATACATGTTTACCCACTTGCTTTTTGCCCATGTGTATTCTGAAGACAGCATGGCGGTGCAAGCACAAGCTGAATTGACAGGTCCGGAAAAATTGAGAAAGACAATTCGCTGCTTGTGTGGCAGAATTTATGTGACGGAGAAAGTATAACTACAAGTACCAGGAAATGTTCACGACATTTCTGGATGGAATAGTTACAATATATTCGCAACAAACAAGCGACGCCGTCACATAAGATAAGCCTAATTTATAGTAAGCCTATTTCTTAAAAATAGGGTTAGGCTGACCCAGGTTAGGCGAGGAGTATCAAGCACAGGAGCCGAAGGCGAACCATGGGAGATACGGCGCGATTGCAATGCAGTTAGTCCAAGATCGCAGTTAGCCAGATGAGGGTTAATTTTTCTAGTTAAAGATCGTGCGAAACGATTTTTAAGTAACTTTGCCTATCCACCATCAACATGAGGAATTCTTAATTGTTCAATCTATACAGAAGAGCTCATTCTACACAGGAAGTTCCAACATCAATATCCGGCTCTTAAAAATAGTCCCAAGACAGCCATGTTCTCACAACTCAAAAAAAATAGGCCAAAATCACAAGTACTGTAAAGTACACTATAACCCGATGAATTTTTGACGTACTGTATACTGTATATTCGTTTTAAAGGATAATGAAAACTGAGCAGTTTCTGATTACGAACTATAAAAACAGAAAATGAAACGTATACTTACAATTGTCTTAGTGCAGTAAAAAATCAGTACGGTACGAGAAGACATCTAAGGGGGTATGCGAAAAACAAAATCTAATTGGAACTGTAATTCATAGTTGAAAAAATATTTGACAGATTAATTTTGATTTGATAACTTTTTATAATACTTATCCTGGCGCTACAATTCAGCTGTAGCTTTGTTCATTTAATAATTTTTATACAACAGAATATAAGTACAGTAGAATCCCTCTCGTTCGCCACTCCGGTTGATCCGACCTGCTCGAGCCGGCCGAACTTGTCCCCGACTCGTCGGTGACTCACCACCCGTCGCGCCATTGTGTTGTTTACTTGCGTATACAGTGACGGTATATGGTGAAAACGCTCTTAAGAATCGCAAAACATTGAAAAAACCTAAACTTGAACTGCTTGACAACGCAGTAAATCCGTATATTTTACTGTATATCCGTATTTTCTGATAATCCGACCTTTTTGCGTTCCGACCTTACCCCCAGTCCCAAAGGTGACTGATTAGAGGGGTTCTACAGTAATATGTACTCATATTTGTAAAATAAAAACATTGTTTAATTATTAAACAATATTTACATTTATTGGATGTAAATAATTTGTATGTAAATAATTTATTTGAGATGTTTGACCCATGTTCATGAATTTATCTACATATTTTATATATTATTTTGAGTTATACATATAAGATTGGAGGTACGCGAAGAAAAAGAGTTGAATACTGGTCTAGAGCATAAGTATACTACGTTGAAAGTGATGGTTGATAGATGGCGTTGCAAGTCTGGAGTCGAAGGACCACATTCGCGCATCTGCTGTTGATCCTGCTGTTTAAAGGTTGTAGTCGAGGAACTGTTCGTCCCTTACTGTAACCTTTAAAATATCACAACCACAATCGAAGCAAGTCAATATTGAAACGCGAAATGCTTTGTCAAACGAAGGGATATATGAAAGGACGCTCTTTCACTGATTAACGCAGTATTTCTTTCCTTTTAGTTCTACAATGACTATACTGAACCCGCAGAACGGATAATATTTGCAATAATTTATGTTTTTAATAAAGGAAAAAATTAAAAGGAAAAAGTGAAGAAGAGGAGGAGACACAGATAATTGAGCTTCTAGTTGAGTTATTTTGAGTTAAATCACAAGATTTTTAAATATATTAAGTCCTCATTAAGTTCCTGAAGCTGTTTTGCTTATAAACTGAAACCTTGTCAGCAGAGTAACATATCAATACGGTAAGTTTCGCTAGCAGGCGAAATCTAGCTGTACGTTGGCATATCGGCAACAGCACAAACAGAATCTTCAGTTAATTACAAAACAGCGAAAATGGAAAACTTAAAAGTAACACTACTTACACGGCTCTTTCTCAATGTTGAGAATATAGCATATGTTCATGATTTAATGAATTTACGAAAAATAGATGCATCTAGTTCTAATTCCAAATATAGCAATCCTGAACTGATCTCTGTAGCAAGGATACGCTTTCAGTTGTACTTCAAAATGCAGTTGTTGTTGCTATTGTTGATTAATAATGCTTCATTCGTCAACTAGACTGCAGTTCCGTGTGAACCTTGGCTTATCAACAAGTTTTCATCAATCATCTCTTTGAGCTGTAATTCTGACGACCAAATCTCTCAACATCCTCTTTTACTCCATCAGTCCATCTTGATCTTGGTCGTTTTTCTCCCCCATTGTCTTCCCGGATTTCCAAGCATGACCTTCTTGAGAACTTCATAATCCTTCAATCTTCAATCTTGCTGATTTTCATATTAGTGACTGTCTGGATCCTTATAAAACTGCAGGTAGCGTAAAGCTCTAGGTTTTATCCATTTTCACATTTAGATAAGTTTTCGAAGCACCTTCCTTTGGAATGCATCCAGGATTAGCATCATCGTTTCTATTTAATAACATAATGTTTAGCAATGCTTAACCAATTAGGCTTTTAGTATTCTCTGGCAGATAGATCAAAGTCAACATTAGTTTGCTTGAGTCTCCTGGGTAATGAATTCAAGTTGCTAGCGATGATTTCAATATGGGATTGATGTATAAGATCCGTTCCAGAACTTTTCCAGAGTATTAAAGCATTTATTTTAAATTTTATTTTTATTTACTTACTAGCCGGGTACCGCGTCGCTTCGCTCCGGAACGCTTGCATATATAGCATTAAAAAGAAAACCTTTATTTATTTAGCAAATTAATATTGTGATCGTCGGAGAATATATGACTTCCTAGCCCATTGTGGCCTTCTCCTCTTAACTTTGTTGTATTGCGGGTTGGCGCAACACACCTGGGGTTGCGCCACACACATTTTTGCATGTATCTTGCAACCGCAGAAACGTTTGTGAATGACTGATATATCGTTCGATAGAAGTTTCAAATACCAACATTTTCTCAATATAATGTTCTTTTCCAACTTTTATACTTTTCGTTTAAATTGAGAAAAAGTCAAAATTTGACCCCTTAAAAGGCGACATCTTGGAAACCAAAAACTTTTTTCGAAAGATTTTTGTAGCATTTTGTTTGTCTTAAAAAGCTCTATATTTTATCCATTTGCATGACCAATCTATCTCTTATAGTTTGCTCACAAAATTGGATAAACTTAAAGTCTTATGATAGAAGAATAACGTTTTTATAATATACTAGACGGGTACCGTCGCTTCGCTTCGGAACCCTTGCATGTATAGCATTAAAAAAAAAAAAAAAAAAAAACCTTTATTTATTTAGCAAATTACTATGAAGATCCGAGAATACACGACTTCCCAGCTCGTGGTGGGCTTCTCCGCTTAACTCAGTTGTATTGCGCGTTGACACTCACACAGGGGGTTGCCACAAAAACACTTCATTTTTGCATGTATCTTCCAAACGCAGAAACGTTTGTTAATGACTGATATACCGTTCGATAGAACTTTCAAATACCAACATTTTCTCAATATAATGTTCTTTTCCAACTTTTATACTTTTCGTTTA
Source organism: Thereuonema tuberculata (assembly GCA_023159025.1). Classification (NCBI taxonomy): domain Eukaryota; kingdom Metazoa; phylum Arthropoda; class Chilopoda; order Scutigeromorpha; family Scutigeridae; genus Thereuonema; species Thereuonema tuberculata. The sequence continues at coordinate 91,672,216 of JAFIDM010002131.1, forward strand.
AATTGAGAAAAAGTCAAAATTTGACCCTTTAAAAGGCGACATCTTGGAAATCAAAAACTTTTTACGAAAGATTTTTGTAGCATTTTTTTGTCTTAAAAAGCTATACATTTCATCCATTTACATGACTAATCTATCTCTTATAGTTTGGTCACAAAATTGGAAAAACGTAAAGTCTTATGACAATGACAGACAGAATAACGCTTTTATATAATATGATAATTTATTTTTTGGCTTATCATACCTTATCTTCAGAGATGAATTGTAATGGAAATCTGTCTTTAACTATGAAAGATTCAGAGATGTTATGAAAATCATTTCTGATAGACGATAATTACCAAAAATTATCAGCAGTTGTTTTTCTTTTTCCATATAATCAAATATCCTTTATTGCCTATGTTCGAGATTCGAATGTACAACTTCTAAATTCATTTCTGGCTTACCTTAATTACTGCCAAAAGTTACTTTTTTTCTGCTTTTCAGCACTTTAAAGATACTTTCTTTATTGACAAGTCTTGGGTAAAATCACTAAGTCTTATTATCTTTAGTTCTTTTAAGATTGCCAAACAAAATAGTCCATTACTATTTAGCTTCTTCTCTTAATTCTCTCATTTTTTTCCTTCTTAACTGAGCTTTTTGCTTTCAGCAACACTGCCTTTAGGGAGCGGATTAAATATGATTTCAAAATATTTCCATTACTTAATGGAAAACTGATAAAAACATCCAAATTCAGAGGGTTGATTACGCAACAAACGGACGATTTCAATATGCAAAATCTCAGGTCACGTGAGATGCACACCCGCGATTTGTGTATGGGTTATAAAGGCACCGTAATAGCTAACATTCCATTAATTGCTAATAGTGTGTCGGTTACAGTGCCACCAAAATTAGACCGATTTTCGGAGGACTACATTACTGCCCGTTCCGACGCCAAAATTTCATATTCTGAGATTATAAGTAGGTTTTCCTCGGGGATTGTACTTTTCGAAAGGAGGGTAAACAACGTATTAAAAAAAGAAAAAGTCAAACACCAGCAACGTTGGACGAACCAGAAACCTTGAGGCAGAAACCCACATCTTGTCCTATTTCGGAGATGGTGGTAAAGTGAAGCGTTCGTCATGGGAGAGAATCCGAAAACGTAAAAGTTTGTTGCAAGACAAATAGAATGTCTGAATCAACGGTAGACTACATAATTCATCAGAAACTGCAACTGGTTAAACGTCACAAATCCCGTGTGCATAAGCTGCTGTCGAGCCATGTTGCAGAGTAACGCATCAATTGCCGAAAATTATATGAATGCTATCTTTCCGACTATAAATGGAAATTTGTTGAGACTTTGGACGCGGCATATGTGTACCTAAGTGACTGTAAAAAGCCCAGAACAATATATTATAGGTCAAGGGGTGAAAAAAAAATATCACAAATGGTATCGAAAACGTAGGGAAAAGTTTCCAAGAGGTTTCATGATCACCGCTGGATACTGTTGTAAGGGAAAATTTCAGATTGGGAAGTGGTGACCAACTTAACTTAACTTAAGGTGTCAAACTTAACTCATTCTACTATCAGAGAAACGTTCTGGATTAATTATTACGCAAAAATATTAATTCCCTGTATGGACCAGACATAAATTAAGTTTGGGTATATTAAGACAAGATTTCCAATCATATCTCTAAGTCGTGGATGACTTAAAACTCCTTAAACAAGAAAAACGTTAATACGTGAAATTCCTTTTTCTGAGATTCCGGTCAAATACCCCAACGCATCCTCGATGAACTTTTGTGGGTTTAGGTTATTAAAATGAGCCCTTCGAAGTAGGCGACCACGTTCGTTGGACTGTTTGTGGAAGCCTGTACAAGGACTAGGAGGTGATTGATACGAATTCTCTGAGAAGAAGTCTTTTTGAATGGAAATTGCGATGCAGGCAATAGTTTGAAATAAGGACTATCAGATAGAACAGGATTGAAAGTGGCGTTTTCCTCCTGTTGTGAGGGTTAGAAATCGTTCACTTGTGACATAATTAATCCTCTAAACAGGCTAGAGTTTGCTGAAAGATAGGTGCGCCCTAGCACTATTGTCTCACCAGTGTAATTTATCAAATATCGTCTTGAAACAAGATCCGCGAGATTTAAGACGAGACTCCTTTTTATCCAATCAGATGAACTTAGCCTCAAGCAAAAGCTCTTATTAAATTCCTTTTTCATGAAGTTAAAAACTGCAAAAACTCGATATAAGGTTACCCGCATATAAGGTCACCCCCACATATAAGGTCACTTTTCTAAAGTCCCGGCTCATTGAATAGGAATTCTATGATAGGGATTATCGGATTTATGGTCAGGTCTTAATTACCATAATCGCTTATAAGGTCATTTTTGTCTGTGATTTCAGTGCCATACTGATTCAATTCCAAGAATTTTTCCATGGGTACGATCTGTTATCGGCGTCATTTCTCCTCCTGACGGAGGGGTCGGCTTTTTCACAAAGCACTTCATCCCTTCAAATTCCAGGAAAAAAGATGATGAAGACGATATTCCTTTATCTGTGTTAATAAAAGATGTCAGAAATCGCTATAGAAGTGGAAAGTGAATATGTGAGAATTGATGATGAAATTGCTACCACTTCTCAAGCTTCGATTTCCGAAATTATTTCGCAAGTTTTAGATTCCAATGCATTAAATGTGAGGATAACGGCAGTGATACTGAAAGTGAAGCGGTGACACAAGCACAAGCACTCAGAGCATTAAATTTTCAGAAACTACGAAACTTAGAAAACATTGTACAAGAGATGAAACCAAAATCGCAACAGTCCTGTATTATGGATTATTTTAAGTAAGGTCAGTTGTATATCAGTACTTTGCTTGAGCATACTAGTACTATTTGTATAAAACTTTATTCCGAATTAAAATTTTTAAAAAATAATTTCTTTCTGATTCCATTAATTTTAAGTGGTTCAACCAAATTAAATTATTATAACCTAATAAATTGATATTTTTGTACATACTAAATTTTACAAAGAATTATACTGTATTTATATAATGCTTATTTATTGACAAATGCATATGAATCGGTTATAAGGCCACCCCGCTTATAAAAGTAACTTTCGCGAGGTCCCAAAGGGTGACCTTGTATCGAGGTCCGACTGTAGTAAGATTTTGAAACACAAATTTGCCTGTAAAAATCCTACAATCCAAATGAGGATTATAGGTCGTGTACAAATCTGCGGAAGAAACCTTTAACCGTCCGTTTGTTGACCAGGTCTATATGTCTGACATTATTTCACTTGATAAAAGAAATATTTCACGGAGGCTGAATCACAGCATGTGATGTTAGTTTTAGCTAACTCGTTGTTGCTTCCCTGCACGAGACCTTTGTTATGCAGTGAAGCTAATTATTTTCCTCAAAATAACAATACCATAAAAGAAAAAAACTGGTAAATTTATCATAGCAATGCCAGGCTGCTGGTTATTATATAAAGTTATTTCAAAACATTGCTTCTGTAATAAAAATAAAATGGCGCCAATGCCATTCATTAATTGTTTGCATTTTTTTTTTCAGTTTCAAGCTAAGCGAATTTAGAACAAGCGTGGAAATTGCCACCAATAAAATATCAGGATATGCTCCGGTAAGTAAACCAAATGATGATATATGTAATGATAGTCAAGATAATATAAATTTCTATTTTTAAGATAGAAAATGTAAATTTCGTTATATAACAGTTAAGCTCTATCAACACCCTCTACATAAGATGTAGATGTTTCTTATGTAGGGGGTGTTGACTATTCAATTTCTGTCCAAACGAAATTTATCCACGTGGTCTGAACACAGTCTATATGAAAAAGGGCGTGAAATAGAGATATGTTTCTCATATAGACCGCAGTGCAAGATTTTTTTTCTTCGACACTAGAGTCATCTAGCGACAGATTTATAAACTATATTCTTTCCAAATCTTTTGAAGATGGGTATATTCAAAGATTTTTCTGATCCTCGGCCGCGCTGAATAATAGAAACTTTTGAAAACAGCGTGATGGATATTAAAAGGCAAAGTGAATATTCAGAATTTTCATACTATGCTTTCAAAAATAAAATAACTTCAAAGGCTGTATTGTAGTTACGTATATAATTATTAAAATAGTTTTGGTAAAACAATTTTAAATTTGGATCAACGATCGATTATTATTTTTCAAGGAAAAGTTTTAATCAATTTTGATTAAAAATAAACAGTATTAATCTGAAGTAATTTTATCTAACAAAAAAAAAATAAGAACTTCTTCGTCCAGAACGATTTAAAAAATTTCCAGCTTTTTCAAAATAGTAGGTTTGGTAAATCGGAAATTGGCTTGAAATTAATACTAAAGAATGTAGGAGTTTTAGCTTCTAGTTGATTTACTGTTTCTTTTAACAAATGTTTGTGTGACAAAAAACAATATTGAATTACAAATATTTCTCATTTTTACTATAAAATCTGATTCCGTATTAATTATGATGGGTGATATACGAATCCTTTTCGAAATTTACAATAGCATGTCTCTTTTGGAATAAAAAATATCACATATTTTAATTAAAGTTTGTAATTCTATACTTTGCAATCAGTAAGTCGATCCGGATCAATTTTCGCTTTGAATCTATTTAGATGAAAATATTCCAGTTTAATTTTAACATCTTAGTACTTATAAGGAAGCTTTGTATATATTATTATTTTTGTATATGCATTTGTAATTATATATTGATTAATTAAAAAAATTAAAAATATAAAGAAAGCTTGTATAGTAATACGTTTCTAAAATAAACAGTAATATTTATAGCTAACTAGCTGTACCCGGCGTGCGTTGCAATGCCACTCAAAGAAGAAAGTGTTGTGTTTTAATTCTGTTTATTGAAGTGCTTTTGGATGCACAATATTTTTTGTTTTTCCGTCTGGTGCATACAAGAATAAATCAGAAGGTTTTCCGACACGTGAGCAGGCCACATACAGCTGTCCATGTGTGAAGCATGGATTTTCCAAATTTAGTCCACACACTTGTAGCGATTGTCCCTGTTGTTTGTTGATGGTCATTGCAAATGCGAGTCGCACCGGAAACTGCAAACGTTGAAACCGGAAATACACTCATTTGTTGAAACGCCTCGCACACCTGATATTGTAAAATGGTTCTACTAATTCAGAAACCTTTGCGGGCGTGCGCACAACAACTCACCAAAGTTTCTTCGTAATCTGATGAATGGTATAGGAACGCATACGGGACAAACAAACAAAGAAACATTCAATTTTATATATTAAGATTATTATTGTATATGAATTTGTGATTATGTATTGATTAATTAAAAAAAAATTAAAAAATATAAAGAAAGCTTGTATAGTAATTTGTTTCTAAAATAAACAGTAATATTTATAGCTAATTAGATTGAATTCAATTCAAAAGATTTACACCAGATCGCTTTAGTGACGCTTTAGTGATCGCTTTTAGTTAAAAAAAAAACGAAGTTTATTTTTTTGTGTTTGTTAGCAAAAGCTTGCATCAGCTTAAACCAAAATTCGTAACTTCAGTTCTTTTCAGCCAAAGAAACTATTTGTAATTCGATTTTTAGCTAATGTTTTTCTTCTCTTTTGTCTGGGTAATCTTGGTTGGTAATTCACAAAAAAATCAGCAGTTTTTATATTAAAAAGAAAAGCAATCATAGCTAACACATGGCTGGCTTAATCAAAACACTAATCTCATTTGCTTACGTCGATTGTTGGATTCATAATTAATCTTGGCGCCTGTATATGATTATGATCTTTTCCAGTCTATCAAACCAAGAGAATAACATAGGATTTTTTTTTTTTTTTTAACCTTTAATCTCCTCAAAAATTAAAAATTCAGCGAAAAAAAATTGATATTATTGTTTCGTCTCATCTAAGCAATTACAGATGGTATAGGAACTACCCTTATTTATTGGACTGATGAATAATAAATGCAATAAAGGTCTTGTTTTAATTTGCAACTGTACAATTTCAGCTCCCTCGGATATATTGTTTTGGGTAATTTCCTATTTGTATGTTCGTAAAATCATTAGTTTCGCCTGGTATTGTTAACATAATTATAAGTGTAATATCGTTAATGCCAGGCAGATAATCTAACAATTAACTAGTAAAAAGTAGAATGCTTATTACAAAATGGTTTTGCACGACCTTTTACTAGAAAAACTAACCCTCAATTGGCTAACTGCGAT
>JAFIDM010002131.1:91678425-91734877 GCA_023159025.1 Thereuonema tuberculata
ATCGCAGTTAGCCAATTGAGGGTTAGTTTTTCTAGTAAAAGATCGTACAAAACCATTTTAAATTAAGCATTCTACTTTTTACTATTTAATTGTTCGTTTCACATTATCTGCCTGGCATTAAATTATAATTATGTTAACAATACCAGGCGAAACTAATGAATTTATGAATATAAAATAGAAAATCACCTTATTTTGATTTATCTTAATCGGACAATATGTATTTCGCCTTAAATTGTAATCAAAATGTTTATCTTCCGATCTCATTTTTTTTTCTCTTGTGCTTCTGAAGAGGTGTCACAAACCGTTAGATAAAACCTATTCTTTGATGCCTCATCATCATGAAGTGCGAACTTCGTATTCGAAGGGACGCGGTCTACGGAACCCTGGTGACCCCCCGTAGGGTAAACCCCTAGGAGAAGCCGTAGATAATCTAGGGAACAGATACTGGAGTGGTTTCCCGTTGCCTTCTCCTGGACGCCATTACGGAATGACGTCAGACCGAAGAGAAAGTGAAGAAGAGGCTGACAAACACAGGAAAGGAAATTGAAAACATTGAAATTGCTCTCGACCGGAATTTGAACCCGGGTACCGGCCACATGGCAGACCGCCGCCTGATACCGCACGACCACGCCGGCACGACCTTTGATGCCTCTTAGCCATTGGATAATAGCAAGAAGTTCGTTAAAGAACACAAAGCCTTCTTTCCTTAAAAAAAAAAAAAAAAAGTTTTCCATAAAGTTTCTTCGTTTTTCAATTTTTTTAAAGTTGTGAAAACAAACGAACTACATTTGTCCTTTCAAATTATAATATTTTTACTGAATACAAACAGTACAAATTTTTCATTTTCTGAAAATATTTAATTAAATCCGCATTACTTGTCTAATTGTAATCATAGCAAAACCAAGCGCAAATTAATGGATTACTTAAAACGATTACTACTCACCATAATGATATCGATAGAATTCAATTGTCGCCCTAATTTCTCAACACGGACCCACTTTCAAAAGATTTTCAATATAAAAATTACATCGTCCCTACTTCTTCAATATGCATATCAAGTTTCAAGAAGTTCCATGCAGCAATTCAAAAGTTATAGGGAATCAGACAAATACACCACACACACATACCAGACTGAGTGACTTAACTTTCTTAGGAATGGCGCCAAAAATTCATTATATGTACTGATTTTGTTAGTTTTTATTTCGTCCCACAAAGTTCTGTAGAATCACCCTTTTTCTTTCCATAAATATTTTTTCGAAGTTTTTAATTGTAAGAAAATTTAATTTTAAGTGTAAAAGAAAAAGGAAATTCAAAATAATGATAATAATAATAATAAATAGGCCTAATAATAATGTTGCGTACACAAAAATATTTTTTTTTTTAAGCCAAAAGATCTTATTGCAGTAAGTTGACAAAATAATAAAGAGATTTACTAATAGCGAAGAGCAGAAGTATGTAACAATGTATCTTTATTTATGTTTTCGGGAAATTGAGACACGATGTATCCATTTCCCAATTGAGGTGTGGGCGGCAGAACGCATGCGCAGATTTCGATCAATATCTCCTCAACGACCGACCATAACAAACGCGGATCCCAGCAGGGAAAAGGGAGCTACTATGTCCCATCACTGGAGAAGAAATTGCAAATGAGGACCATTTAAAAACCAACAAAGTAAGTATCTTTTGATTATCCACATCAGTACTTAAACTCGTGTTTTGAATGTAATGGGACGCGATTTACTAACGAAACCAATTTACTTCAGTCGCCCCAGATAAGAAGAAATATTTGTCATCGAATTTTTTTTTGTAAGTTATTTTTTTTTTTTATTTTATTGCTGTTATTATATCTCCTACTGTGTTCTCCGTCTCCACGAAGTGTGGCAATCGAGAAGTGGTGATTTATCTTTCTAACATGGCTGCAATGCAAGTTACTTTTTGCGAAAATATAAAACGGAAGAAAGAGTTTTAACAGAAGAAAAGCAGACGTAAACAAAGAATTGGTGAGAGGACCGGCTTTCTCTGGTAGGGGGTCTCACCTAATTCAAATGTCAGAATATACTACCGAATTTAATACTTTTTAAGTTCCGTGTTTCCTTAAAAAAGTTACATCCCCTTTTAAATATTTCAGTGCAAATGCCTTGTATATGAGTACTTTTGCAGCGTTTCTTTTGTTGCGTGCAGGCACAATTGCCGTGTAATAATACTCTATAATTTATTTACCCATTTAATGAGCATTTTACAAGATACTGATACTAAAACTGTTAGTATTCCAGCTGTATTAATTTTATGGGAAATTATCAGTTTTGATTAAAATATAGTGATCCTAAATATATTTAGACTTAGAATTTTTTTCATAATTTTTAAATAGCTTCTCTAAAAGTAATAGAATATAATTATTTTAGATTTTATTGGAAAAAATAATGCAACAGAAATGTTTTCCACATCTATAATTAGGTCAGTATGTAGTTAGATCGGCATTCATATCTTTGGTACTTATTTATTCAGAACTGTATAATAAGGCACGTTAAATTTCTTTTTACATATAATAAATACTTGTTCTTATATATTCGGGGCTGGATCTAGCCTTCACAGAAAGGGCCCATTTTGAAATCTTTCTTTTTTATATAGATTATCTAAGTTCGGACCTCAAGTTGAGTACAAAGAGTACAAAGTCATTTTTGAAATGGATATTCGAAATACGTTCTTTAAATCGGACATTCATAATTCAGTATTTTTTTTTTTTCCATTCATATATTTTAGGTAATTTGACGAAACGATATTTAAGAGAGAGAGAGAGCAAAAAAAGTAAATCATTGTTGAAAAAAGTACAATTATTTTTGACTGAAAATTATTAGAAGACCTATTGGTTGAATTTAAGAGCCCGCTAACAATGGTGCATAGATAAAGAGACGGACCGTACATTTTTAGTCACGGAGAAAGCAAATTAAAAACTATTGAATTGCTTTAAAGAGATTCCATTTATATATCAGTGCTGTATTATTATAATAGGTTTAATTTCAGATTCTTACTTAGTTAAGCCTGTATTTTGTGTTTTTTTCTAAGTCATTTGTGATCTTAAGTAGCTCAGAGGTGCTTAATCAGAGGACTGGAGGAGCTCAATCGTCCACCTCCCCAGTGTTCTACGTGCAACGTTATTTTAACTATTCATCATATTTTAATTGACTGTCCTGCTTTTAATCAACATCGTCGTCAGTGCTTTTATCCTCTTTTTAAATTTCACGTTCCTTTTCATATTTCCTTACTTTTGAATGATAATGAGTTGTTACCTATTTCCGCAGTTTTCCGCTTCATTTCTCAATGTGGCCTTGCCTCTCTTTTATAATTAACAGTTATTTCCTTGTTTTTGCCCATTTTATCTTGATTTACTTCGATTATTTTGCTTTTCCAATGTTCTGAATTTTACCTTTCTTGGCGCAGCTTAGCCACTGCTGCTTTTGCGCCATTAAAATACCAACAAACAACAACAACAACGACTGGAGGAGAATATCAGGAAATTTTTCCCGGGTTATTTTTCTTCCAGATGGTTCGTAGGGTTCACGCAACTCTTTATCAAATGTGCTTATATAGAAGTCTATATCACTAAAAGCTCTGTCTGTATCCATATGCCTGCAGCTCAAACTGAATACAGCATTCGCATTACAATTGCAAGTACTTTGGTAATTATTTTATTTTAGGGAGAATTTAAATATTTTTGATGAAGATTCGAAGTGGAATTTGTTGGAGAATTTTTCATATTTTAGGAATAAAATAAAATGTGGTAAATACGTAAAATATAGGAAAGAAAAGCCTGAATCAATAATTTACCTTAATTTTATTCTGAAGTGCTTGAAGGAGGAGTAGAACAAAGCCTCTAATTATGAATGTCAAATTATGTAATATTACACCATGTGATTCAATTTACGTAAAAAATTCTGAAAAGTAAGAAGAAGAAAAATTAATATAGAAGACCTCTGTAAATAATAACTTTGCATTTCCTGATCGTATAATATTCTTTTTCTAATATTTACTCAATTTCTGAAAGGGAATGGCTGATTTCTTAATTTAGTCTACTTCTAATACAAGTGACTCGTTAGGAAATAGGGCTTCCCTAGAAGAGATACAGGTAGGGAATCCTGGGAAACCTGACAGCATCTGCTTGAAGCATCCTCGCTAAAATATAAGATTAAATAGATGTATAAGAAATTTATTAAATTGTTGTAACAAAGACAGTGATTATTGTGCATTAGGCCTATATTATTAAGAGTTAACAAAATGCTCTCATAATTATGGGAAAAGATTATAATAATTATTATATTATAATAATTATTACAAAAAAAAAGTAAAGACATATTGGCAGTTACACTAGAACCTCGTTGATCCGATCAGATTTGTAGACATTTTTTTTTTATTTAATGTTCACATACGTAATAATTTTAACTATGATAACAAGAACATAACTATAAGTACGCCAAACATTCGCTTTTTATTTTGATTAAAGTGTCCAATTCCTGCATAGATTGTACAATAAATTATGGTAATAAAATGCTTTTTGTCGAGTTTAAGAAAGCTTTACTAGAGTGTCACAGGGCGTTGAAGCTATAAAACAGTCTTTTATCGTAATAAACGGTAAGTCTGTTTATTTAAGGATTTGTTTTGCTTACTATCCATATAATCCGGATTTTCGATTTTCCGGATTGCCTTTGATCCCAGTAAGTCCGGATAAAAGATGTTGTAGTGTATATCTATTTTTGTTTTTTCGGTGTTGACAAAGTTTAATTTACATCATTTCAAATAAATTATCTTTTTTTGGAAAATGTAAGGAATAAACTAAATGTAACGACGATCATGAATCCCACAGTGGTTATGGACTGCTTTTTTTAACTAATTTAGGACAGACAGTAATGGAGTCACAGATCTTAATTTTATATTGTTAGGTTTTTGTTGTAGCGTTGATGCGAGTTTTGGTTCCATGTTCAGATTAAATTGATTGATTTTTTTTATCACTTTCGCACGCATTTTCTTAGTTAACAAGTTAATATTATTGCATAAAAGTTATATTTCAATTCAACTATATTCTAACTGTTATAATTTTCTATATGGTTTCATCATACAAATGATGTATATAAAGATTTCTTATGGCGATGATGCAGTTGATATCAAGCTGACCCCTGTCGTGTTATTAGAGAACTAATATTAGTGTTATTAAGATATATGTGAAAAGACGGTAGTTTGTCCTGTGATTAACCTTATTCAGAAACTATTTATCTTAGGACGCTAAAACTTTTTAATCGAAAATTTAGTCTATAATAAAGAATGTTTCTTTTGATTTGGCATATAGCTAATATGTAGATAAGAGGTAATTTCCTATTTTATGTTCGTAAAAATCATTAGTTTCACATGGTATTGTTAACATAGTTTATAAGTGTAATTTCGTTAATGCCATGCAGATAATGTGGAACGAACAATTAACTAGTGAAAAGTAGAATGCTTACTTCAAAATGGTTTTGTACGATCTTTTACTAGGAAAACTAACCATCATCTAGCTAACTACGATCTTCAGATAACATGGTACCCCTCTAATGGCCGGCGACCGTTATTAATTGGTGAATACTGTTATCTCATTTTGCGATGTAAACAGTAATCCCTCAATAACTTAAAAACAAGAAAATAAAAAACGGCGGTCCCAGTCTCAGCTCGATTCAAAAAAGGCCTTCTTATTTGAACTGTTATCTCAAGTTGCCAGTTAATGGTTAGTTTTTTAGTATAAGATCGTGCAAAACCATTTTGAAATAAGCATTCTACTTTTTACTAATTAATTGTTCGTTTCAGATTATCTGCAAATTACGCTTATACAGTAAATAATGTTAACAATACCAGGCGAAACTAATGATTTTTCGAACATAAAATAGGAAATTACCGACAATAGGCAACTTAAGATCTTCGCATCCTAGGAGATATTTAAAATTATAAGATAATTCTCAAAATTTGCGTTCGTGTTAATTTAGGTACAAATTCTACACTTAAGTGTGGAACTACATTAAAAGTTTTATAATAAATTAGCATCTAGTTCATTTTGAAATCAGCCTGTTCGTACAACTCTTTTGAAGTCTAATGAAACGAGTATTTCTGTGTGGTACGTTAATTATAATTTTATTGTTTTTAATTTCCAATCATTATTTTCACTTGTCTATCTTTAGATTCTATTGTTTCTGTGCTGAAGTCGGTAGAATTAACTAAATCTCGTCTTTAATCTTATCAATTGAAATGTTTGTTTTGCTTTTGTTTTCGATGATCCCTTTTGACAACTTCTGTTGCTTACAATTTTGGAAAGCGTCCATCTTATCTCTTCGTTGAAATACTACTGTAAAAACTCAGTTATCCTACACAATTATCTCGGTATTAAAGGAATAACTAACATTTAAGCCTGTTCCCTGCTCGTTTCAAAACTTACATCCGATATTCTGCTATTACAGTTGAAGTAAAATGGTTGCCACAGTTATTTGATGTTTTTTTGTTTTTCGTCAGTTACATTGTCTTCCGCAAGGATTGTTGGTGGCGCTCAGCAAACTTACATTTCGTCAAGATAACAACGATAAAAAAATAAAAAAAAAAGAAGAAAAGAATTGAAAGGAAGGATCTGAAAAGGAAAGAGATGAAATAGTAATAAGTCAAACATCCTCCTTGTGCGAAAATAGGGGGAAGAATATTTAGGTTCCTGTCACTTTTCCAATATTTCCATTTTCTTTTTTCCTTTACATTTTTTTTTCCGTAACGCATCAGAAACAGCGATCTCCTTTTTTTTTTTTTATTTTCTTACATTAGAGAAATGAACAAATGCATTGTAGGGTTCCAGATCAGATACTCTCTTTATTTACGGTTGGTTATTTTAATGCTTTTGTATAAAGTAGATGTCGCCAAATGTCTTTTTCTTATTTTGCGTTAAATCTCAGGTATGTCATCTCATTTGAAAAACTCGAGATGTTTTTCGTACCCCTGACCTTTCACAGTGTGTTTATGTTCGTTTTTAGTTGCTCTCACTGTCAACATATTTTAAATGTTACTATTTTGCTGACGGTACTTCCTGGTTATGATATTCATTTCCAATTACAAATAGGATGAAGATCACGGAGAATTCGAAAAGGGACAGAAAAGGAGGCAGAATTAAAGTTTTTAGTTATTTAGAACAATTTTGAAAAGTTTTAAAGGAATCTATATTACTAAAAAATCTTTTATTTCTCTGTCTGTCCGGCGCAAATTTCCTTTGAGAATGGAAAATAGAAGTCATTTTTACAATGAAAAGTCCGCGACGGGAATCGAACCCGCAACCTTCTGATCCGAAGTGAAACGTCTTATTCATTAGGCCATGGGGACTTCAACTCTCTTCATATTGTTTTTTGACTTATGTTTCCTTCCCCCCATCAATGATGAATGTATTCAACCTTTTTTTTTTTTTTTTGAATCTCAAGATTGTTTATTTATTTCCCATCCGTCTGTTTATTTGTAATTCGAAAATGACAATTAGAACTGTAATTGCCGAAACGTTGCAATATTTTAAATATAATATTCTTACTTAGCCAAATTCTATATGATATAGAAAAACAAGCACGTGTACACGGGGGATGGCCTAGTAGTTTATAAAAGCACTGAAAGGCTACTTCAAGTGCTGATTTTTTTTATTTTCCTTCAAAAAAACCGGAAGCAATACAAAAGACAATTTGTGCATAGAAGTAAATTATAATGCTGGCCAAATATAACCCACCCTCCAAAATTTCAATGTTTTGACGATTTGATGAAATACCAAAAATATACAATAAGTCGTCTAAATCCAATTACTTTTAATCAACTAAAAGAATAGATTACCGTATCACCATAAACCTTCACTAATTGCCATCAGTGAGAGTTAGTTGTTTTGCTTCAATGCTTCTCATTTATCACCTTAAGGCACAAATCTCTCCATTGAAGAACTTTTCAAATATAAATTAAAAAAAGTAGATTGTTGATTTGCAAGTAGGCAGGCCAAATTTCAAGAAGTTTCCATTAATTGTTCAAAAGTTATTAGGATGGATTTTCAAAATCCTAGCATAAAATGTTCCAAATTTTTTTTCTGTTTTGAAGTTATTAAAACAAAATTTGATAATTTAATATGAAATCCCACAACAAACCACTACTTTGTAGTCAGAGTGCAGTGAAATTACAAAAATATCTGAATTTTTTTTTTTATTTAGATTCTCTAAGAATTTACATAAATATTCATAAAAATGTTTAGGCTTTTACAGGAACATTCTTTTTCATTTTCATATATATGTGAATAAATATATATTGTATATATATCCTTAGGCAGTTTTTTTTTAAGTTCTGCGAGATCTTGCGATGTGATTTCCGAGTCCCCTTTTAAATAAGTTTATATAAAAGTGACAGATCCTATTTATTTATCTAATTCTGTCTGTACCATAAACCATCGAATTAAAAAACAGTATTTTTATTTACGCTGGAAGCCTTAAAAATATTAAATCCTATAATAATAAGTAAAAGTGTATAATACATTGGTATATCTAAAACCGTCTTTGTGTCGAGCTAATAGTAAGCAATTACTGTCCAAAAGACAGCACATTGACATTCACTTCCAATATCACGCGATCTGAAAAGTAAATTATCTTCCCCATAATACATTCTTCTCAGATGAAGCTGTTTTCTTTTCTTTTTTTTTTTTTCAGTTTTCAAGCCTCCTAGAGACATTTTCACGTCATCCACTTTTAACTTTTCTTTTCACTGACTTATTTTTTTTATTTCTTTTTATTAGTTTTTTGGTGATCTTACTAAGGATAGTCCTTAGTTAATTCCACAAACACTACATCTTGTTATTTAAGATTTCTTCGACAGTTTTCCATTCAATAATTTAGGTTCCAGGGTTACCTCACTGCTAAGCTCTGCAAATTGTGATCGTATTTACCCGCGTAATTAACCCCTCCCCTTCCGTTCGGGAAAGCCTCAAAGGGAATTGATATTCTCTTTTATCCTTGTTATTTCACCTAACTTTCAAGGCGGCGTTCGTAGGTAATCCACATTCTAATTCTCACGACTCATTACTCCAGTCATTAGCGATTTTCTATCCACGCTACCTTGTTAGCATCGCGTACATTTTTAGCCTCTTCACCGTGGAATATTGATGTGTTTAGACTTCTGTGGAAGAGTATCAGAATCAGTTGGGTTGTAAAGAAGCGCTGGAAATAGGAAAAACAATTGTTTTGTTTATTCTGTGCTGGGCTTAACAGACATTTTCAGTGAAATTTGTCAGCACATTAACCCTTTCTTTTGCAACAATGGTTTTTAAGTTACGAAATGTTTGTATCCGCAGAATGAAATGGACCGAATGCGGCGGGAAGGAATTCGTTGCTGAACCGTAATTAATATCTCGCTGGAGGAGTCAGAAATGAATGAAAGTAAAGGTAACCACAAGGCCTTAAGTGCATTTCAAATGGGAACTAGTGAAGTTCTCCGACTACATTAGCGAGATGCTGCTCACATTGCAAATGCTCTAAATGGTTAGGAGAATAAACTTATTATAGAAAGGAAATTGTGATGTAACACAAAACCAATTAAGAATACAAATAAAATAAAAATTGTGAAAGTAAAAATGTTAGCTAGATATTAGGTGTCCCGTGTGTGGGTGTGTATAACGCCCTTCACAGTTAAACCAGGAGACTGAGCCCCATGAGACACGTCTCGTTGTACTCCCCATGACCTAGAGGTTTGGGGAATATCCGACTTCGACGTTTTAGGTGGCCACTGACCGGGTCAGAGAAAGAATGGAAATTGGACAAAATGGGAATGCAGTTACTACAGTGATTCGTACGCTGAGAACGAATGTGATAGCCACGACCTAAAGTTACCACTTCCGATTCAGGGTATCCACTACCATTTAGTTAGAGTCGTCAAGATAATACAAATTGTAAGGGATCACTTGCTTTTGTATCAACTACAAAACTGTAAATTGACTTGATTCATTATAAGCAAATATCATCCACATTTTTTTTTCGGTCTGATTCTCTTCGAGTTAGTTATTTCCCCATAAAGTTCTGAGAAAGAAATTCAGGAAATTCACTTGAATAAATACGGTGTCTTATCAGTGAATTGGAAATCATCATTCTGCCATTGATGCCTCGCGAAAAGAAAGAATTTGTCAAATACAACATTAAAATCCTGAACAAAATACGACTTGGTGACGGAAGTAGGCCTACAACTTATTCAACACAACATGTTAGTTGAAATAAGTTTTAAATTGATCTCGGTTTATTTGAAATTGAAAAATAAATTCTTTCGATGGCGGTCGTAGGGTAAAGCAACTTGAATTCATAATCTACCGAGTTCATTCAGCTTATATTTTTAGTAATAGATTAATGAAACTAAAAGAAAAGGAATATAATCATAAACTTCGTGTTCTGTTGGAAAATAATATTCAAGATATTTCAGATAAACTAATTTAAAAAAAAGAAAAAATATCACTTCCAGTAACTGGGACAGAAATGAATCAAACTTATTTTAGAACTGAAAAGAATAATAATTGAAAAGGTTGTTGTTTTTAAAGAAAATAATAATAGATTATTGACTAAATAAATAAATAAATAAATAAGGTAGAAAAGCCATCATATTTTTTTCTTCTTACGATAAGACAATGATGCATGCACCAAGTTCTAAAAAAAATATAGGATAATTGAACCAGTTTAAATAAACAATAGACATTTATTAAAAATATTTTGTGTGTTTCTCAATATGAAAAGAATAAATTCTAGCCACCATAGACAGTTCTAATTTAAATACATAAATAAAAATACAATAAGATGCAAGTATTTTCAAGATGGACTACACCTCATATTCCGCTTGAACAGGGGATGTAGACCATCTTGAAAGTTCTTGCATTTTATTGTGCTTTTATTTATGTATTTAAATTAAAACTGTATGGTGGCCAGAATTTGCTCTTTTCAATGGACATTTATTCTTGCATAATTTATAATTCATGGCTTCATACTGACTTTAAAAACATGGAATTGTAGCCTAGCGTTGCGCTGCCGTCTGAAAAGCTTCGACTTAAGTTTTTGTTTGTTTGTTCTCGTCGAGATCTCGTATATCGTGAATCGAAATGGAATAAAGTGTGTCATCCAGGAAAACTTGAGACATGTTGTATAGGAAAAAAAAAGTATATTTATTTGTTATTTTTATTTTATTTATTTATTTATTTTTCTCAACTAAAATCGTAATGCAGGTTTTCATGAACGAAATGCAGGTTTCCATGAACGAAATGCAGGTCTTTCTGAACTTGAGTCGTTGTGAAGCAAACGACCATCGCATAATCGTTTTCTAGCACTGATGCAATTATATCTAGAATTAAAAACAGGTGAATTTCCTAAACGAGCTGAGCGACCGAAGGTCTGATTGGAGATGAGCAATATTGGAAGATGTTTTTGACATGCGCAGCACTTTGTTTAACGAACTTGCAATTAATGTCGTAAAGAGGAGTAATTTCGTGATTGGAGACCTTCAGCAGTCTATTAATAACAGACTAAAGTTTCCCAAAACATCATTGAGGGAAGCTTTTATAATTTGTCATCTTTATAATAAGTTAAAAACTCTTCCAAAAAACGCCATTGGAACGTTTCCCCATTCTCAAGTGAATGAAATCCAAGACAGACAAATAACACATGAAACCGAAACATTTGTATGAATAGAAACATTGTTTGTGATATCGCGCATGCGCATTTCCTATTTCTGATTTATATTCCTAGAAACATGTTTGATTTTGAATTTTCTTTTACTAAAACCACAACCATTATGCACCGTTATCACAAGTGACAAACCATCTAAGATATGAAAAATGATACAGTGCTGATTTCATATTCACCTTGAGGATATTATCAACAAGAAAATAAGCCTTAAAAATAAATGGTGATAAAACAAAAGCATGTTTAACAAATTTTCAAAGTCAAAGGCTAAAACTTGATGATAAGCCAATAGAAATAGTTTCATCGTTCTTATATCTTGAGTCAGCTTTTTGATATGAATAATGACAAGTGACATTAGGAGAAGAATACAACTGACATGGAGCTCATTCAACAAGCTAAACAGTATATTGAGAAATGATTGTCCAGTTGCTTCCAAAGAAAGGTCTTCAATCAGTGTCAATTACCAGTGCTAATTTACGGATGGGAAACACTTACAAAAAATGATCCAGATAACAGAGAAAAATGGAAAGGATTGAAAGAGAAATAATTGAATAATGGCTCACACTAAAGTTACAGTATCTAAATCTTCAAAATGGAGATGGACAGGACATTTAGTTCGAAGAGAAGACAACAGATGGACCAGAAAAACTACACAGTGGACACCAAAGGGAAATAGAAAACAGGGTTGCCCAAAGACAGTTAAGGAAGTTGGAAAGGAATGGAAGACCCTGGAGAAGACCTTCGCCTAGCAGTGGGCAGAAAACGGCTAGGAAAAAAAGATCTAAAATTCAATGATCGACTAATTTTTTTATGTCTTAACTTTTCTAAAAAAAAAAAAAAAAATACGTTTTATTTAATTCATCAATATTGAAACTTTTACCTATACGAATGTCGAACTACAAGTGCCCTTTAATAGCATCCCTTTATATTTTAAATTAAATGAGTGAAGTCTGGTAAGTAATACAAAGTTTATAAGCAACATCCATCCAACTATTGTTAAGTAAATTTATTTGAACATATTTTCACTTTTGTCCAATTAATCTTGTTACATTTCAGTGAAATACCTTTGAATGTAAGTCAATTATCGTTTTATGGATCTGGTGTAGTTCAAGTTGTAGAGGAACCTGAAATGGATGAAGAGGGTTCTTTTTCGGCCATTAAGGCGAGCGAGTGTCGGACTAGCCTTTCGATCTCTTTGAAATTCATCGCTTAAGAATGACGACCCCGTATGAGAATGCCAAGTTAATAAGAATCAACTAATGCTGTAACCTGTAATTTAAATGTCACGGACGTTGTCCAACGTGAGGAAAAGTAATAGAGTGAAAACACAAACGTAAATTTTTATTTGAGTTAATCCTAATAATTGACAAGTCATACAGACAGACAGACCAACATGGCAGAATTCGTAGATGCTTCTTGCGAAATGTCCAAACGCGAATTGAAATTTATATTTAAAGCAGAGGTTCTCAATTAGACCCCACCCTGCTTGGTATCAGTCAAAAATTAATGACCTCCCTTTCAAATTTAACATATTCACAAATATGAGAACAAATATACGTATGTCATGCAAGTTTTCATATGATAGTGATAATTAAATAAATTTGACAAAAAAGAAAATCATAAATTAAGATCATTTTATATACCAGACGTAGAGTTTTGTTGTGGTTTTTTTTTTTTTTTTTTTTTTTTTTGTATAATAACAAATTAAAAAGATATACCTAGAAATTAATCTCATAATTATCGCTGTAATATGTAGATATTTAATATCAGAATTACTGCTTTATTGATAATAACGAATTTTTAAAATTTTTCAATATTTTTGAAATAGTGCTTTTTAAAATAATTATGAAAGAAAACAGTCCTATATTAATTTGTTCGTGTTCCCTTGGATGCAGAGAAGTTTGGGAACTATTGATTTAAGACGAAAAAAAAAAGAACTGGTGTCAGTTTTTAGGCCTATTTTACAATAACATAGTAATGTCAATGAAACTTGACAAAATTAAAAACTTTAATGAGCTTAAAAGCATATTTTACTAACACACCTCGCAGAGTGGGGAATTGACGATCGTTAGCTTTCACGTAGATATTAATTAACATCACATCTTGAAATATTCATACCTCAAAAGTCTAACTTTTTTTTGTGTCCAGGCAATGTAAATTACTCATTTGCCATTGTTTACTCTCAAATTATAAATTACGCAAAACGTAGAAATTGAGCGATTATACCTTACTTATAATTCAAAAGCGGTCTCCTCATTAAATTCACTTAGAAAAAAAAGTGCAGTTGATGAGTTAGCAGTGGTGAGTGTTTTGTCAGTGTTAACTGCAAGTAGCCTCTGTAGCATCGATCGCACGAGAACCCAGTGCTCCACAATTAGATGGCGACGCCAAATGAGGACAACATTAAAAATACAAAGAAATCCTCTGATTAAATTAGGAATATTAAATAAAAACTTTCTTGGCTGGGAAACGTTGCCAGTAAACAGAAGGACGATTTGTCTTTCTAAACTCATTACAATTCTCGCCACAAAATTGATTACATTTGGTTCCAATAAAAGTATTCTTTTTATTTTGCTGCCTTTCGTGAAGGAATGGAGACTGAAATGTCGAAATGAATATATCCTGCTTCCATTATTATCATCTCTTGCTGAAAACATCGAAAAACCAATTTAATGAAAGTCAATATTGTTGACATTAAATTAATACGGATTGGATGTCAATTTTCCAAACCCTTCTTATAAATTGACTTTTTGGCTACTTGTGCAGAAATCCATAAAATCAGCATGTGTGGATGTCTACTAATAATTATGAACTGGGATTGGATCTTAATGAAACGACCGTATATATTAACGGGACAACATATGATAACAATACTTGATTTTTTTTTTCCTTTTAGATCTCTGGAAAATGTTTGGGTATGAAAGATACAAAAATTCAATAAATAAATTTCTATAGATGCCTAGCAATGCAAAGTAATTATTAATCCATGACATTTGCGCATGTTTCAATACGATTAAATTAAATTTAATTTAGACATTTTAAATAAGTATTTGCAGGTTTAATTAATAATTTTAATTTGAGTATTTATGATCAGTCTTCATTATAAACCATATATAAGAGTCGTGTATATGCATTTTTATACTTACACTAGGGGTCGATTAGTGAGGTCGAACTCATAAAGGAAATTGCAAGTCAGAATATTTGCTCATTATGACGTCACGGAAAACATCCGCTGCATTTTATTACGTAATATCATAGCTTGATAATTTATAAGCTCTTGTATATAAATTAACTTCCAGATTTACACATTATTGATCCTATTAATTTTGGAATATATTCGAAACAGGATGGCCACCTGACATCAAATTTAACTCATTCCTTCCGAATAAATTGATTTCTAATTACAATTCGTCGGAATCAATGTGGGAGCCTAAAAGCTTAAACAAACAATACAGAAATTCACCAAATAAGAAATCTGTGAGAAAATTCATGTGCCAGCTTTTCGCGGCCACAATGAATTTTTTTAGCGCATAAAAAGACTAATTATTAAAGAGCATGTAAATATTAATAAATAACAATGGGCGAGATCTAGTGTTTACAAAGTGACATCCTCGCTGTTTACTGGTGACTGCTCCCAGCTGATGATTGCCATATTGTAATGGTGTTTGTAGGAGAGTCTTTGGGATCCAAAGACAACGAGTGAAATTCTGGAATGAACTGAATTAATTTATTAAACATAAAACATTGGTGATACATAGTGTGATTTGATTGGTTAAGTAATTAAAAATATACATAATAATTGGACAAGAACATAACGAATTTAAATTAATTAACTGATTCAACGGCTGCAACGGAAAAGAATTTAAAAATAAACAGAACATCAATAATTAGGAAATGCAAAGAACTAATAACGGTTAAGGATAAAAAATGAATAAAGATAAATAAATGATTTCTGAAAATATTTATCTACAAATTGTTACAATATTAGCGTGAAACAGCTGTTTTAGGATGTCCCTTTGTAAACACTTTGTCTCACCCATTGTTATTGAAATAACAATTTTGAAGAGTTTTTTTGTCAACCAGAAAAAGAAAATCAACCAGACTCCGTTGATGATCTTAATAAATGTTAATTAATGTTATTCGTAGACACTTTGTAAAACTGCTCTAAGAGGTAATAGAGCAATCATACACAATATAGATTCCCGGAACTGAAATAACAAAATATTAGTATTATGAGGAATCAAATGCTACCTGGACAGAACAAGTGGGTTTTAGAATAGCAGAACAAAGAACAATTAACAAACAAGAAATTCGGGAAGTAAATTAAAGCTCGTAATTTTTATTAAACGTTCCTTTAAATTTCTTCTTATTTATTTATTTATTTTTTTGTAGAGTTGTGTTTTTACACCGCCAATGAAAAACAACGTTTATATCTAAATCATAATATCTACTGAATGAAAAATAGTTTTCAGAAAAACAAAAAAAAAATTCACATTACTCTTAAATTGTTTAAATCCAATAGCATATGAAAATGGATTAATATCCATTGTTTGATATCATTGCTTTGAATCTGATGTTTTAATACGAGAATTTTTGTCATTTTGATTTCTCAACAAAGAACCATACAGAAAAAATGTTAGGTATAAAAATTAAATCTTCACCTGTCCTTAAATATGCGTTCAAAGTTTCAAGGAGACCTATCTAATGGCTCAAGATTTGTTAGTGGATACACACATACCGACTGAGTGATTTCATGGGCTTTGCTGTCCTAGGAAAGCTGATAACATGCTTAGATGTCATTACGTGAATCAGAAATTCCATATTGTTTAAGTAGATTTGACATTCTGATTTCAATGAGTTGGAAGAAGTTGTTAAATTTATATTTTTTTTTCTTATTTAAAACTCAATATCTTATTTATATTTCTTCATTTTTGCAATTTTTAAAGATTAATATTTAGGTTTCTAAGAAATTCCCATTTCGTCATTTTTATCGCAATGTTATGGGAATTCAGTTTTTCTAATTCTTTAATTAAGAGTCAAAGATCGCATTGTAGATTGGAATACGAAAAGACCCATAAGAATTAATTTATATATCCTCAGAAAGCCTCTTTAACATTAAATCCTTATAATAGTGTTTTGTAATTATTAACAGAATCAACGAATGTCTTATCTTTATTTAGAATTGAAATCAAAAGCGTTATAATGGTTGCTTTGTCCATTTTCCATCTAAATCTGTTTATATCTGCTTACTTTGCAAGTTAGATTTCAGTTCTCAGATCATATTCTTAACACTTCTCACCAAACTGACTACAAATTAAATGATTCCTAAAATTCACTTCCATCACAGCTTGTAACAAAGTTTGTTCAAGAAGTTCTTGAAGGAACTTTAAAAGTTGTGTGATTTGTTTTATAAAACTCTGAAATGATAAAAAAGAAGGATCGTATCCATATTTGTAAATACCAAAAATATTTGCAAATACCAAATTTGCAGATATAAACACGGTACTTCCTGTATTTCCACTTGTGAAAATACTTCATCTCCAAATTTTATGGTAAACGGTCTGAATCTCATTAATCAAATTGAAGCACGCGCCAAACTTAGCGTTTCATTGATATCCCGGTTCAGAGTTGGACTTCAATAGAAATTCGACTCAATACTAGAGCCTATCACCAAATTGAGAGCTCTGACTGCACTTTTGAGGAAATGACTTTTAGGCAGTAGAGGTTTTACTAAGATGTTTCAGAAAATCGTAGTGTGACCATTAACATTCCTTTGATTATAATCCTCTCATTGAAAAAGTTAGAGAACTTTTTCTAAAACGGAACTATTTTTTTCATGCGTTTTCATATTCTCCATGGAAGTCTGTGATGTAACTTACCCTATACTTTATTGCCTTTGTTTACAAAGATGGAGGATTCTATGTATACAGGCAAACCCTGTAATCGATGCCTCGTTTAAACGATCTATTTCGTAACGTTTCGATGACCGACCCCCTCTTATTCTCTCAATCGACGCAGCTCCGGATCAAGAGACGGGATGTAGGGGCGACCACCGATGCGTTATGCTTAATTCATAAGTATCAAAAAATTAAAATGACTAAAATGTTGTCAAACCAAACTAAATATCAAGTAGTTAACATATGTTTATACAGATGTTCCCAAACTATGCCCTATGCCGCAAATGCATAACTTGGGCAACTCCGACGTCCTCTGCCAGGACCGCCTCCCAGAGGAGGCCCTATCTATACCCTGTCTAAATCGACGCAATCTTTATTCGTTCAGTCTCTTTATAGAAATCATTTTATATATATTTAATAGCTGTGCCCCGCGGTGTCACCCGCGTTAAATTCGGCCCTTCTCGGTAATGTTCGGTTGTCGTCGTGCGGCCAAGCCGCCCCGCCGCCTCCGTTGGTTGACGTTTATGTTTACTGCTCCTCCGCTCCTATTGGTCGTAGCGTGATGTTATATAGCCTATAACCGTCCCCAATTAACGGGCTATCTAACGCAAAAAGAATTTTCAAATCGGACTGTAGTTCCTGAGATTAGCGCGTTCAAAGATTCAAACTCTTCAGTTTTGTATATTAGGATAAGATTTATTTATATATGTAATGTCTATAAACAATTTATATAAACAGATTGAATATACTAGAATGAGTTATTTACGTTTTTCAGCTGTCAAAATGAATTTGAAAGCTAAATGAAAGCTATGCATCTTTATTTGACGATTTTCACTAATCGACTGTGCTTTGGTCCCTAACTAGTCCAATAAGCGGAGTATGCCTGTACATGCAGTTCGTCGAGAATTTATTATTAAAATTACAGCATTTCCTATTCAAGCATCAGCTATTATGTGGATATTGTAATAAAATTCGATAAAAACATTTAACATTCTGTGAAAATGTAACCAAAAGTATACATTAATATAATGGAAAAAAAAATTGTAATTGTACATGCCTAGATGGAAATACAATCCTTTTAGATATATATTGTATTATAGAGCAGTTTTCTTAGAAAATAATTAAGATAAGTTTATGATTATTTTGTTATTTCTTGAGTAAGTTCTCATTGTTTTGGCTGAAATCATTTTTAGGAGCGAATTCCAGATAATTCTGTAAAATAAAGGTCAGTTAAGAGCAACTGTTTATTATCACCATATTGCTCAGTTATTCAGAACTTAGGCCACCTGTGTCGAGACACTTGTTCCATCTTCCCACTGAGACCGGGCTGCAAATGGTGCACTAAATTTCGTCAATGTCACAGTCCCACGCTCAATTGGGCTCGTTCCAAGAATCAGGCAAATTCTCATTACTTCAACCGGTCTTAGTTTTAATTTTCAACACTAGGGGTAATCAACTTTTACAAGACAAAGACCATTAAACTCAAGTTCTAGACAAATGTTAGAGGATAAGGATTAACAAGCTATAATTAAATATTAAATTTTTAGATATCAGATTTTATTAATCGACAAATCGATTCATAAAAAATACACAAATCGACTTCATATTTAAATTTGAAATTTCGTTGCTCTTTTGTTTGCAAGAGAAATAAGCAGCTTTATTTACTGCTTGTGAAAGTCGTGCTATCAATTGGTGGATAGAATTGGGTCTTAATGATGCGAGGATTACTGTGCTAACACAACCATTTCCTTTAAAACAATTACTCAGCAGATCCTCTGAATCTTCGAATTTAAAATGCTGTTTGACAAATTGTAATAGTTAACAAAATGAAGCAAATGCAATTTCCAATTAGAAAAAGTACATATTTAATAATAAACAAACAGTTCTTGAAAAAAACTTAAAGCTGACATTCCTTAAAAATTTTCTTCAAAATTTATTTATTCTTTTAAAGGCGTGAAAATCACAAGAAGAAAAGTTTACGTTTACTTTTAAATTATAACTGTTGAATACAGCAGTAGACATTTCCGTTTTCTGAAAGTAAAAGAAAAAAGCTAACCCGAATTACAGTAGTATAAATTAGATTAATTTTAATCGTATTAATTAATGGATTAGATGAAAGGATTAACATCCATTGTAAGACGTCATTATTAGACACAAGTGTTTTTTCTATAGGAATTTTTGTCACATTCTGCGCTGATTTATTGATAGTGATCACACAGATAAATGGTCTCTTAAATAATATACTTATACGTATTCAATCAGTCGACAATAAACATTTTAATATGAATTCAATTAACTTCTTCTTTAATACGATATTTAATTTCCTTATACAGGGCATTCCTTCAGGTTAAGTGAGGACAGGAAAATCTTTTTCTTCCTCTTTAGAATTCATTAATAATCTATACTATACAGTAATAGTATGTCTCACATTTACTTAACTATTCTTTACTACGACCTAAATCTTGACTAACAATTAAATCTTAGTAATAATAGGCTGCCGTGCTGGCGTGGTCGTGCGGTCTCGGCGGCGGCCAGCCGTGGCATCCAATGCGCCAGTTCCTGGGTTCGAATCCCGGCAGTGGCATGGGTGTTTCACTTTCCTTTCTTCTGTGTTGTCCGTTTCTTCCCTTGGGGTTGGCGCCCCCTTGCGGTATCTAGCCTAAACTCCTCTGGAGAGCGTCCATACCCAGTATTGGGTGTTACGGGCGATATAGATAGATATAGAATAATAGGCTAATGACAATTCATAATAGTTTGGTTCTGAAGGAGGAGTGCGACATGGTACTGATAGATCCTTGTCTGAGGGGATTTTCTCACTCCAATTCATTAATATGACATTGATCTTTACTAATAATTAAATCTTTATCTCTTCTCCTTTAATATAGATGCGAAATTTCAAAATCTTCACTAGCGGTTGAAAAATTATTAGAAAGGCACAAACGCAAACATAGACTCAAAGAGTTACTGAACCTCACTTTCGTAGCCTAAATAGGGTAAAAAGAGGATTTTCTTCATGGGGACAAATTTATAGTTGAACTTTCAATCATTTTTAATTAAAAAGCAATAATAAGTAAGTAATAAGCCGCAGAAAATAAATTCTTACAGCAATCGCCAGCTGATGAAAAGTATAAATTCCAAAGAGCATTGAATAAGCTTTTATTAAAATAGATTCAGTTTTCACATAAGTGCACTACTTCTCTAAATTGTGTGAATTGTTTAGAGCGATATGATTTTACGGCCAAAGGTTTTTTTTTTTTTCCCAAAAAAATGTTTTTATGGTACTTCAGGAATCGCAAATAACCAAAGTATTTAATAAACTGTGTTAATGAAAAATATCTATTTTCTTGTTTAAAAATGAACCTTAACAATTAATAACCTTATTTCAGACTTAAACTTTTAAAAAAAAAAAAATGATAATCAAATTTCCCAATTATTCCTATAATTTTCAAAATAAAAACAAAAACAGGAAGTTTGAAAGAATTAAAGCTCACTAAAATGTCATTTCTTAAAATTTCTTTTCTTTTTCCTTTTTTTTTTCTAATTAGTGAAAAACGGACAAAAAAGAAAACAATAATTCCAAATTGTAATATTTACTAAATACAAACAATTTCTTTTAAAAAAATCGCATTATTTGCTTATTTTGTCTCAATACATAATTTCAATCTTAACGCGCAATGGATGAAGATTTAATATTCATTGTTTAAGATAATGAGAGATTGATAGAAATAGGATAGAAATCCATTGTTTAGATTCCAATGCTTTTCAAGGGGAAATTTTGTCAACTCGAACTAATTTCTCGACAGATCCATTTGGAGATGATTTCAAATATAGAAGTTAGATTGTCCATATTCCTCGAGTGTGCATACTAAGTTTCAGGAAGATCTTCATTAGGGGGTTTGCACACAAATACACACAGAGACAGACTGATTCGATGAATCCTTCATTTTCTAAAAAGGGAAATGATAACCAAGGGAAGACGTTGTTTACCTGGAGCAATAGCTTCCTTTATTATTATTACTAGTTGCAACCCGTGAAATATTCACGGAAGTAAAACAAATACCATATTTTTGAAATACTGTACCGTGAATTTTATCAAAACACTGGAATTCTTTCTACATTTATTTGCTGAACTTGTGCTATGGCAATTATACAGCGCTGACCGAAAGACCATCGTTATACGATTCTTGATTTCTTAATATCAACATGCTTTCCTGGCACTTTCGGCGAAATAAGTTAACCTTCTGCCCTAAAATAATAGGCTCCTCCAAATTGAGCCTATGAGCCCACAATGCCTTACAGGGCATAGAAATTATTTCTAGTTCATTTTGTTTTATTATTCACAAAATGAATAGATGCAAAAGTTTATACTAATTTGTTTATTATTAGTGTATTTTAAAAATGAATTAAAAATACACTTCTAAATATTCTCTCTCCGACTCTCTCCACTTTGATGACACACAAACAACATCCGTGCATCCGTTTTTTGCCTATTAATAGTATGATTATTATTATTATTATGAATTAACATAATAAACATTGTTAAAAACACAAAAGCTTGAGAATTTTCATTTTCATTTACTTTATCACATAAAACTTCCATTTCATTTTATTTGAATCCAGAAGAAATAAAGGTTTCTATGAATTTTCAATCAATATTTTTATCATTCGTTTATGATTTCTAAAAATAATTAGAATTCCAAAATATGAAAAACTACAACGTATTGTTTAGTAAAGCAGTGAAGATGAAACAAAATGGCGACGGAGTCTCTGCCCTTGAGAGTGGCTGATTAGGTTTGAGATCAACCAGTGATCCAATTCGCGCTCGTTTTATTGGAAGTAATTACCTAAACTACACTAAAAAAAATTGCGGGAGAAAGAATCACGTACCTCTAACAAACAAACCATTAAAACCGAATAGCAAGCGTAAATCAATGTAGGCTAATATTTACTTTGGTGTGAAGGATATGGCTTAATATTACTGTGCTATCGGACAAATTACTATCTAGTAATGAATTTTTTTTTTTCTTTTTTTACATTTCTGTATTGAATGATACGGTGAATTTGTATTATTTAAAAAAAAAAATTATCTACTATTAGACCGAAATTATTTTTTAAATAACAGCATACAGTCAAAATATTAACAAATGACTTTATTTTCCATCTTAGATCTTTTTTTATAGCATTGTTAAGACATAACAATGGTATTGACGAATGATTTTTTTTTTAAGGTTATCTCAACAATGAATAAATTCCAGTTAATATTGTTGTATAAAGGAAACATGTATCCATGTTATCGCCTAACAATGATTCATCTAAATGTGAAATGAACTCCATTTCATGTCTGTAAACGAAATTAAATGCCATTTATAAAAATTTGACTTACGGAGATAAAACTTCGTCAAAACAACGCTATTTTTTTTTTATTTATTTAATTTTATTTCATTCTTTCAGTGTGAAACTAAAACTGAAAAACGATTGAAACACACAAAAATAACATCCCAAGATCAATATATATATATACACAAGTCAATATTACATTAGAAAGTTTATCTATTCTCTTCCCTCAACACATTTCAGAATCATGAAATCATGAAACTTTTTAGCATTCGTTTATTCGGTGACTAGCCTCCTCACACCTGAATTGTGGGCTACTTTGAGAATAATTTTTTATTTTGTTTAATGGAGTACCTTGCGAATTTGTCTGATGGCAATAAACAAATCAAGTTTAGAATCAATATATTTTTTGATAATTTACTTCATCCCCTGCTGAACTAAATTTTCTAATCACCTTTTAAATTTATGATTTACAAACGAAATTTCAGTAAATTAATTGTAATTTTACTATATAACGTTTTTTACTGAAATGATGAAAATATTTTCATTTAAAAGGTTTGATACTCCAATAAATAAATACATAAACCACATAATTATGATACAGGAAACACAAGGAACACAAATTCTTCACCAAACATCACAGGAAGTAGCTGTTTCTGCTTCTTCAGGCATAATTTATCTTCTAATTCATACAAAGCAATTTAAACAACAAATACAGTCAATGTTAGGTATCAATATACGGCACAAAGCTAAAGTTAGGATTCGCACCTTGAGTTGTCATCGGGAAGAGACAATGTTTACAATTACTGAAAAGCTTCATTGTTCAAAGGTTTGTTTATTAAATTCCTTTTTTTATCTTTCTGTTGAAAAACAAAACAGTAAATTCCAAAGAACAAAAAGCCTACTTTTCTGAAAGTTATTTCCCGAAATTTCTTTCTTTTTTTCTTTTTTTAAAGCCGTGAAAATGACAAAAAGAAAAATCCTACATTTCTCTTCCAATTCTAACATCTACTGAATAAGCCGTAACAAAAATTCTTTTTTTTTTTTTTTTTTTTGAAGGAAAAATAAATCGTAATTTGTAAGTTGTCTAAATGGTATTAGTTTTAATCGTTATCAAATCATGCGCAGTATGTTAGTTAAAAGGAGAATTCTTAGTCAATGAATTATTAAGAGAAATAGGATAGAAAGTTATTGTTTAGAGTCCAGTGCTTTTCTGTGTTAATTTTTGTCGTCTTCTCTCAATCATTTCCCGACAAGAACCTTTTTTTAAAAAAGGATTTCAAATATTAAACTTAGATAAAAATGGGTGAGAACAAATTGTTTACCAAGTGACATCCTGGAACAGCTGTTTCACGCTCTTTGGCGATCATCAGCCAGGAGCAGTCACCAGTAAACAACGAGGTCTCAGTACTGAGGCTAATAGCAATGATCATCGGAAGCGCAGTGGTACCTCAAAAGAATTTTTCTTTTCTTTTGAGGCATCACTGCTCTTCCGATGATCATTAGATGTTCCTCGTTCTCAGTTATGCATACTATGTTTTAAGAAGATCTATTCAGGGGTTCAAAAGTTATTAGGAGAGGATAAATTGATCAGATGAGCTTGTAATTTCTAGGAATGTAATTAGAGATTAAAAAAGCAATAATAATTTCAAAAAATATTAAATTTTATAAAAAAATAAATCTGAAAGTGCATAAAAATAAACAAAGGTTTCTCGCAACCGTTTTTTTTATTTTTTATTTTTTTACAAAACTTTTATTGTGCACGCATAAGCTTTTTATCTATCTTAAATTTTTTATTATAAAAAGTGGATCTATCTAAGTCCCTATGAAAATTTCAATTAAAATTACTCAGTGTTTAGCCACCCACTTCCTTCAGGATAAATGTTTATTTTTGAATTTGTCCCTCCGTAACATAGACGCAAAGTTGTAGCTGTCATAAATCATCATTGACGTACAGTAGAAAAGGAATGAAGACTTTGGTCCATTGAGTAGTTCCAGCTGTGCAGACAACAACGCCTTCCTTTCGAATTGTGTAAGATCATCTTCGAGGGAAGGGATCTTTGCAACTTCATGTTACTCTTTGGGATATCAAGTTACGTCGTCATTTTTCATGTCACCGAAGCTTTTAAGTATTGTTACTATGCATTTTATGTAGGTATATCCTTAAAGAATTTACATTTTCTCATCTTAGTGGAAAATCTTACAGAATTCTGTACACAACCAACTCAATACAACAATTCTTTATTTCCCCATTGAAAGTTTTATTCCGTTATTACTCTATTTTAAGGTTAAAATACATTTTTTCAGTATAGCAATCCTATGGTTCAGTATTAGGTTATTTGTTTTCCTGCTTTCTTTCTGTAGGTGAGTTACTTCAATGATGTCTTTCTGTTTGAAACATAGTCTTCAGTCATCTAGCTTATGATTATTCTATAACTTCTGTCCTGTGATTGGTGGAGAGTAGATTAAACATTTTTTTTTTAATGTTTAATCATCAACAAAACACATCCGCGAAGCTAGAAATCCAGGGATAAATGTTGTGTCATAAACCTTGAATTGGGACTATTTTCTTCGATGCGTTACACAAAATAGTAATCTCTTGCAGGTCCTTCGTGAAACGAAAAATTATTTTATCCTGCACTTTCTATAAAAGAGTATCGCTGTAGTTTTTTTTTTTTTTTTATATATATATAAGGGTGAATCTAAATGAAGTAAAAAAGATTAGATAAACATATGACCGAAAGTGCATGGTTGCTGAGTTATTCCAAACCCAAGAAACGAAGACTACAATGGACATGAATGGACAGTGCAAATGTTAGATGCTACATGACCGTATTTTCGACGTCTGTGAATCCATCCGCAATCATCGGGATCTATGAAATGCTACGACAGTCCAAGGTCCGTCGTGTCCATGCGTGCGTTGAAGCATGCGGAAGGGCATTTTGAACATTTACTATGACGTGTGCGATGATCATATTGTGCTATTTACGAACTACATACTACCAATAAAGATATTATTCATGTCCATTGTTGTCTGGCTTCGTTTCTTTGGATTGGCATAACTCAGCAACCACGCACTTCCGGTCATATATTTATCTGACCTTTTTTTACTTCATTTGGTATGGGGAACCCACCCCCGCAGTTTGTCCCCCTATTTTAGATTCACCCTACATATAAACAAGGAAAGGATAACACCAAAGAAATTATACTTTTGGTCTAATCAAATATCGTTTATATTTTCTCTGTATTGGACAGAAAACAAACTTAAATTCCAATTTACTATTTTCTACAGGAATTCATGAATTATTTGAATTAGGAAGCTGAAAATGTAACTGTAGGTTTAGGTTATCAATTGTAAGATCAATACTAATTTTGGTAGGTTTTGGACGCTATCCCTAAGGAGCTAAAAAAATCATCACAATAAACTGCTCGTAAAATACTGTTACGATGGTAACTCAGCAGGGATTTCCAGGAACTTCCAGAAAGTTCACTTTCCTCTTAAAATGTTATGTTTTATAATTCCTTGGTTTGTTATTTTTTTTGGAAGTCGTGAAAACGACATTACATGAAAAGCCTACACTTACATTCTACAGTGTTACCTCCTTTAACGGACACTCCGAATAGCGGACACCTCTAATTAGCGGACATTTTTGGGAGTCCCAGTCCCTGAAAGTAGGACATTCCACGTTATCCACTCTGAATAGCGGACAGTTATTTTAACTGTACAAAAATTATTTTTATTCGATGAACATTTCGACAAACACATCGTGGTTGTTGAATTAAATTTAACATGCATACAAGATTATTACATATTAGTTATGTTCGTTTCTGTTATGTAACATCGTTGTTGTATTTACATCGGTGAGCCACACATTGATACATTGTATCGGTGTCCCATACATTGATACATTGTATCAGTGTCCCATGAATCAATGCACGAATCTGAGGGCCTTTTTTTCACTGCAGTTGCTTTGTAAATGTCAATACCTCGTAAAGATATCCTATAAACGTGTGATTAAATTTAGTGCGAATTAAAATGGCGTCAAAAAGGAAGAGATTGGCACTGAAAGAAAAAAATTGATGTTCTTGATGTTGCTGAAAAAGAAAAGCTAAGTGTGCGTTGTCTTGCTGAACGTTTTAAAGTTGGAAAAACTCAGATAAGTGAACTTTTGAAGGACAAAGATGAGATTAGAAAAATGTGGATGGTGAATTCAAACGAAAATTCGAAGATTTTGAAGTTTCGTAAAACTGAAACAAGCAAAATCGACGAAATGGTGATAAAATGGTTCCGCTCTGCTCGTGCAAAGAACATTCCTATAAGCGGTTTTTTGCTTCAAGAAAAAGCCAGAGAAGTCGGTCAAACTTTAGGATTGGACACATTTCAGGCATCAAATGGATGGCTAGAAAAATTCCGGACACGTCACAATATTTCTTTCAAATCTATTTGTGGTGAAGAGAAATCCGTAGACCCAAATCATGTTACAGATTGGATTGAGAAACTGAAATCAGTGTGCCAAGGATATGATGATAAAAACATATTCATTGCTGATGAGACTGGTCTATTTTAACGCATCCTTCCAGACAAAACACTGTGTTTCAAGGAAGAGAAATGTAGTGGCGGCAAAATTTCCAAAGAATGTCTTATCATTTTGTTGTGTTGCAACATGCTGGGAGAGTTTGAAACTCCACTTGTCATCGGAAAAGCTAGAAAACCAAGATGTTTTAAAAACATTGACGTACGAAAACTTAATGTTTCTTGGAATTCTATCAATAAAAGCATGGATGACGACTGAAATAATGAGTGATTGGTTAGTAGACTTGGACAAAAGAATGAAGAAGCAAGAAAAATTCTTCTCTTCCTGGACAATGCTACTTCTCATCCTGACGATTTAAAATTTAAAAATGTAAAGTTAGTCTTTTTCCCACCTAACACCACTTCTATGTTACAGCCTCTTGATCAGGGTATTATCCGCAGCTTTAAAATAGGGTACAGAAAGCTTCTTCTCAGACATGTTCTTTCACAGATTTCCTCCTGTAAATCTAGTAAAGAGCTAGCCCAATCTGTCAATGTTTTGGATGCAGATCCTTGGATTACGTCAGCTCTTAAAAAGGTGGAACCTGGGAGCGTCCTAAAATGTTTTAAAAAGGCAGGAATTGCAAGTACGAGCGAAGTGGTATCTGAGAGTGCAACAGATGAAAACGAAAAAGAGCTTAATGAGCTAATGACACATTTGGATTCAAATGTCCGTGTAGAAGATTACGTTGAAATTGACAAGGATTTGTGGATTGAGGAAAAGGACTTGGATGTTACAAATTTCATTCCTCAAAACACAACCGAACAATTTGCTCTTTCCGACGATGATGAGAATGACTTCCCGGTGAATGAAGACGATGTTTGTAAAATTAAAGCATTTTCGGAAGCACTCAGATACAGTGAAGAACTGAAAAAGTTTTTTCTGTGCAAAGGGGACTCTGAGGGCTCTTGCAAAGTTAAACGATTTAAATATTCATATTGAGAAACATGTTTTTAATGCAAAAAAGAAATGTCAAACTCTGTTACCTGATTATTTTAGTTAATAAAATTAATTTTCTATATACTGTAATTAATATTGTCATTATTTTAAGTAAGACAAACGGATTAGTACTCATCGAAAAAGGGATATAGTAAATACAGTAGTTTGCAATTGTTTATATTCTCTCATAGCGCAATGGTAATTGTAGAAATTTAAGATTGTATATAATTTTTCATTAAATCACATGCTATAAGCTAAAAAATGAAAAAACGATAGTCCTCCCCAATAGCGGACACCTCCCAATAACGGACGAAACTTCCGGTCCCGTGACTGTCCGCTATTCGGAGGTAACACTGTACTTCTAATATTACTGAAAACGAACAGTATAAATTTCCTGAAGAAAAAGTGAATTCAATCTGCATTTCATTTACTTACATTGCTTAAATAGGATTAACTTTAATCACAGCAAATCCATGGGGAGTGGATTAGCGAAAGAATGATTATAAACAATGCGATATTAATGGAAATAGAATAGAAACCCATTGTTTGGATTCCAGTGTTTTTGTGTGGGGATTTTTGTCGCATTAATTTCTCGACCCATTTGGAAAAGATTTCGAATATATAAAGTTAGGTCGTTCCTAATCCTCGAATATGCAAACCAAATTTCAAGAAGATCTGTCCAATTGTTCAAAAGTTATTAGGGGGTAAACACACAATCTGACTGATGAGCGTCTCTTTCCTATTTGAAAGCAGGTTAAAAACTGTAATTCCTAGAGAGCTGAAACTTTATGTATTACGACTTTCATTGGTTTTTACACTAGTAAGCTTAGAACGAAAAATAATCAATATATGATTCCCGTCAAAGAGATTTAACATCAACAACTAAATATTGGAATAATTAAAAATTTAAGTAATTATTCCATAAATCTCTCTAATTCTCTTTCTTGTGTACATAATTATTAAAATTTACACTCACCTCCTCAACTCAAAAGAAATAAATACGATATTCATGTAGAATGGCGAATTTTCGGAATTTATTTCGTTAATTCCTTTTACTAGCCTAATGACTCAAAAACTGTGGAAAACAAAGGATGTGCATGAATACAAAACAAAGTAAAGGAACAAATGTATGATATAGATTGAAATAATAAATACAAAGCCAATACATCAAAGGAAGACATTATCGTTTGAACAATATACATGACTAAATACTAAAAATTGTTGATAACAAATGATAAGAGGAATATAAAAACAAAGGAAATAAATTTACAAGTAAATAAATCACATGGTAATAATGAAAAAACTCAACATAAAGCCAATTCATCAAACGAAGCATAATTGTCTGAACAATCAAAATTTGATAAATACCCAATTAAAGAAATAAATCTATTATCTAATTTTGCTCCATCACTGCGGTTTAGATTCCTCCCCCTAGTGTTTCGAATGATAATGCTTTCAACAATTTTCCGGGTTTTGGATTCCTTTTCTGTGTGCAGAATATTCACTATTGAGCTAATCCGGTGGCCGAACTTTATAGAATGTTCCGCTAATTCTGAAATGTCAGT
This sequence comes from Thereuonema tuberculata, assembly GCA_023159025.1. NCBI lineage: Eukaryota > Metazoa > Arthropoda > Chilopoda > Scutigeromorpha > Scutigeridae > Thereuonema > Thereuonema tuberculata. The sequence continues at coordinate 91,708,452 of JAFIDM010002131.1, forward strand.
TTTTTTGTTTCTGATGTAACCCGCGTGTTCTCGAACACGTTCATGGATTGTTCTTTTTGTCTCACCCACATAAAAATTGGGGCAAGAACCACAATTTATTCTATATACTAAACCCATTTGATTTTCCTTGACAATCTGATTAAACTTTTCACATAATATGTTCTTCAATTTGTTATTATAAGAAAAACCTAATTCAATACCATATTTATTACAGATTCTTTTTAACCCTATACTGTTGCTGTTTGAATATGGTATCATGATCCTATTGGACTTATGTTCACATACCTCTCTTATATTAAATTTATTGTAATTCCTTATCGAACTGTCAATAAAGGAATCACTGTAACCGTTCTTCCTCAAAACATTTCTCATGTCAGTCATGCTATTATTAAAGTCTTCTTGAGAATTCGTTGTCACATCAATTCTCCTAATGTAATTTTCAATAATATTTCTTTTAATTTGTTTACTATGGCCCGAATTGAAATTTAACACATAATCACTTCTGAAATTCTTCTTATAATGTTTTAATCGAAGATTATTACCAACTTTAGTTAATGTCATGTCTAAAAAATTTAGTTTATTATCATATTCCATTTCCTTCTTAAAATTTAAAACTTTATTTTCATTTAACAATTTATAAAAACTATCGAATTGTCTGGCTGTGCCATACCAAATAATAAGAATATCATCTGCATATCTATAGTATTCAAATTCAAATTTGGGATTCTTTAACAATTTTTGTTCCAAACAATTCATAAAGATGTTGCATAGAGTTCCCGAGATAGGAACCTTTAACTTGTCTAAAAATTTTGCCTTTATGAATAAAATACGTGTTACTGGTTATCATTCTGATTATATCCATAAATTCATTATTGTTTAATTTGTAAAATGCAAGTAAGTCGTTGTTTGCAAAAGCCATTTTCTCTAAAATTAACAATGTTTCATCTACAGGGACGTTTGTATACATGCTTTCGATATCTAAGGAAAACAAATGAAACTTTCTCTTGTTGTTATACAAATGTGACAATTTACTGACTAAGTCATGCGAATTCCTAATAATTATATCTTCTCTGGGAAGTTTAAATCTGGAAACAATTCTATTCATGAATTTTGCAAGACCGTGTAATGGACTGCCATAAGCATTAACCACTGGCCTCATTGGGTAGTTATCTTTATGGATTTTAATACGTCCCTCCAGTCTAGGTGTTCTGCAAGATTCTTTTAACATATCCATATTCTATATCATACATTTGTTCCTTTACTTTGTTTTGTATTCATGCACATCCTTTGTTTTCCACAGTTTTTGAGTCATTAGGCTAGTAAAAGGAATTAACGAAATAAATTCCGAAAATTCGCCATTCTACATGAATATCGTATTTATTTCTTTTGAGTTGAGGAGGTGAGTGTAAATTTTAATAATTAAAAATTTAATCATAGTTTTTCACTATCTAACTAACTATCTTTTAGTTTAATTTTTTTGGAGTTAGTTATTATAATTTTTATTTACAGACGGTTCTTGACATACGTAAACCGTATGTAAAAAATTTTTCGACATAAAGTGTACCTTGAGTGTCAAGCAAATCATTCAAAAATAGGCTAATTAATGAAGTAATGTGTATTTGAGCAAAGTATAGTCTAGTGTGCTAGTGTACTATAGTATTAGATTTTAAGGTGAGTACAGTACTGTATGCGTCATAGTGCACTGTAAATCATTTTTTTTTATATTTCAATTTATGTTTTAGAGATGCGATCTTCATATTTCATTCAATATGTCTTTCTGTCAGAATAGTATTTAATGTGTCTATTTTTTAATACAGCATTGTATGAAATATGATCTGCACAGAAACTCACTGCAGAGTTGTGGAACATATACAGTTCCTAAGTAATTAAGGACATTACGAAGCTTCTATCACCTTTATTTAGATATCCTTTATGTATTGGGAGCACAATATTATAACTATTCATATAAATATTATATATTTTGTTGAAATTTTTTTCACGTAAATATCTTTCAGTTAGTCCCATCGAGATCAGTTCTGTCCAGTAAGTAACATTACAAAAAGCTCGTAATGAGTTTTGTGAAGCCTCGTAACCAGAACAAACATCAAGGACTGCAGCAACCAGTTGTTATGATTAATTTTCGCGTAAACCTCGTTAGGATTCCAGAAAAATCCACATAATAAACACCATCGGTTGCTGGGACAGGTTCGAGATGTTTATCTCCTCTACGTCCCATATTATAAACTGGTGATCTTTGAAAAGCTGATTCTACAAACTGTATTTCCCTTGGGTTTGCTGTAATTCTTGTTACTGATCATGACTCTGATGGTAGATTATACTCTTTTTATTTTACCTAATTTCACTGGTGCTCTTAACTGAATGTGCTGATGGTCTGTAGCAAGAATAAGTCTTTTCTTTTATCGTAAATCTAAGTAAACAACATTTTTAACTAGTGTTAATCTTTTAATTTCGTCTAACATAAGTACAGGTACAGTGATTGCATTATAAGTGAAACCCAATAGACTCCATTTGGCAGTTTTGCTGTTATATACATTGTACGTTACCAAGTGGATTGTTTTCTTTTTCCTCAGTACTCGTTTTAATTTTTTTCCAAGATGGAATTCAGCGAATATACAAGTATTTCTAGGTATAAGATTTTTTTTTTTTATTTTATTGCTTTTTTTTTTTTCTTCTTCAAGAAAACCAAAAAAAAAAAACCACTTCTGTCATCACGAAAAATTGTTATATACATTCATTAGGAATTCAGAAATAGTTCCCCAAGTACAAAAGGAAGAATGAGATTTTCTTCATCTCAACAAAGAAAAGCAAAGTATAGAAATATTGAGTAATCGATTCTTCACGCCATTCTCCCGAGCATTATTATTTATATTTATTAATTATTGCAAGTATTTTAATACTTTTTTTTTTAATGAACTGCAGATATAAATTTTCGACCGTCGATGAATCGAAAGAGAAAAAAAGAAATTCTAGCAATTTAAACGTTTTATTCAAATGTGAGATTTCAGTTCAGACGTAATTGATCGGCCAGGTTATGCCCAATCTTAGCGTCACAAATTCTATACTAAATTAAGTTGCTTTTGAAGCAGAAAGCAAATTTACTATTATTACAGACACTGGATTTGTTTTGTAAATGAAATTTCTCTCAATTAATTAAAACTAGCTTTTTTTTTTTTTCCCCCTACCAAGCTACAGTATATTCATCGGATTTGATGGTTACTAATTATTGAAATCGTCTAATCTTGAATTAGTTCACCGTTAAGTTTTATTAATTAAATGGAATTGAATCCATTAAGTTTCTGACGCTTTCCAGTTATGACATACAAGCTAGTTTCTACTTAGGCAAATTTACTTTGCAATCTGTCGGTTGGAATAATATTTGCCCAACGAGTCTCTCCTTAAACAAACAGATTGAGAATTACTCTGTGGATGTAAAATCATTCGGAAGTTGCTCTTTTGTTTATTTTACCTCACAAATTGGATGCAGTAATTATCTATTGTCTTGGAGGGAAAAACCGTATTTTTTTTTTTTTATTAAATTTTGTTTCGTAAATACTGGCGAAAAAATATTGCTTTGTGTAAATTCCGCAAAGAAAATAATCCGATTTTAAAGCTTTTAATAGAACAGTTATCTGTTTTTTTACAGCTGATGTTGTGTTTCATCTTTTATCAATCAGTTAATTCCAGTCTACAATTTTCTTATTCATTTTGTGACGTAATGAAATTTGAATTTGTATCCGCCAATCAGAGAACAGGAAATTTCTGAACAGTTAGGAGCGGAAGGATTAGTGATTTCAATTAAGTATTCGATAGCAGAAAAAAAAAAAAAAAAACAGATCAACATGTAGTAGACGTTAAGCAGGTTTTTCCAAAAACAGTTAGAAACATATAGTTGTTATTACAATACGTTTTCAATGGAAAAGAGTTGTGATTATCAAGTCCCGCTGTGTACGTTAAGATCTGTTAAGTCAAATTGACTTTAATGCAATTATTACATATAAAACATATATATTGATTTGAACATAACGAAAAAGCAGTTCATGTAAAGCGTGATAGCAAAACCCGAAACAAGATAGTTGAAGTGCCAAATTTCGTAAGATCTTGAAAGAAAAACAAGATGATAACAATATGTTCAGTGACTAATAAAACCGAGAACGAAATTAAAAAAAGAAGCCGTTTGATATCTATCGAAAATTGGTAAGCAAGAAAGCAAACAGTGGAAAGACAGTGGGAGAAGAACATTGCTAACTATACAGGGAAACGAACTGTGTTTACAGGGTGATTCGGGAGGAGTTACCGCCACTTAAGGAGCTCAAAAAATGTCATATAAACCCGAGTCCTCTTTCTCAATATTTACAGAGTTACAATAATGTGAAAGTTGGTTAAAGACCTCTTTCATGAATTGGAGGAATAAAGGAGAAATAAAGAATGAACTTTTCAGAAATAATGTTTTCTTTTATTTGCTAGTATGTTAAAGTCGAAAATGTGTTGTGAATTGTTTAATTGCATCGTACATAAATTTGTATCAAGTTTTAACTACAACATTACATTATTCTAACGCACTCATCAGAACAATTGTTGCAAATCACACCAATTCTATCGACTTGACTCTTGTTACGGGCGTTGTTCATAGTAATGCGTTTTCAAGAAAAGAAAACATTATTTCTGAAAAGTTCATTCTTTGTTTCTCATTTGTTTTTACTCCTCCAACTAACGAAAGAGGTTTTTTACAAACAACCTTCACATTTAAATCAGTGAATGATTTTCTGTTCAAACCATTCTGCACAGACCGAAACGAGTGGAAGTCAGATGGTGCGATATCCGGTGAATATGGTGGCTGTGGTAAGATACCCAGCCAATCTCGTGCAACTTTTTGCGGGTGGCCAAAGACATGTAAGGCCTCGCCTTGTCTTGCTGGGGCACAATACTCTTTTGTTCGCTATTCTGGCCTCTTCTGTTGAATTTCTCCAACTGGCTGCAGTAGACATCCAAATTGATCGTCTGATTGCATGAGAGTAGCTCATAGTAAAGAATGCTTTTGAAATCGTACCAAACCCAGAGCACAACCTTCTTTGCATGAATATTCCGCTTCGGTATGAGTGCTTTGGTGGTTCATTAGCCTGACACCAGGATTGTATCCGCACTACATTGTCGTAGACAAGCCAGTTTTCATTTCCTGTCATTATTCGTTTCAAAAACGGGTCCATTTAGTTGCGTTTCAGGAGCATGTCGCAGAGGGAATACCGGTCAATGCAGTTTTTCTCAGACGGGTTATGTGGAACCGAAACATCATAACGAGAAGTGTGCCCAAGCTTCACCAAATGTTCATGAATAGAGAACCGAATGTTAATGAACAGTAATTCCCGAGTCGTTAATTTTAGGTTGGCCTTCAGGTGTACCTCTATGTGATCGTCGTTTAAAAAAATTGCTGAAGGTCTTCAAGGGCGATCCGCATTTTCTAAGCTGAAATTCCCGGCTTTGAATTTCACAAACCACCTCAGAACTGTTGATTCACTAACATCACGCTCTCCATATACTTTACAAAATATTTTTGTATATCTGTGAGTCGTTTTCCCCGTTTTATAGAAGAATAGCATCATATACCGAAAATGCAACTTTTGCTCATCCATATTCGACACTATTGAAACACATCTTCAACTGACCAACCTTCACTGAGAGAGGCAGTCACATGTCACCTTGCACGTGATACCAACCTATCACGTATTTTCAAACAGTAAGGCTGTATATGGAACGCTCAAACATTTACCTGTCAAAAACGCTCAGAACTTTCCGGACAACCCAATAGTAGTAATAGTAGCAGTGTAGGGTAAGATGATGAACTTAAGCTTCAAAGATTGTCCCTCGGCTTAGTAAGTGGTTTAAAAACCCGAAATTTGAAAGGACACTTCTTGTAACCTTTATGTTCAATAAAAAAATATGAAACGGTTTTACCCTCTCGAATTATGAAAAATATTTCACCAAAAAAAAAAAAAAAAGAGTAATTTTCGTCATCTTACCCCACCTAAGAGGGTAAGGGGGAAACAAACACTTCTCGCAAAACAATCTTGCCCGATATCCTTTGCAGTGAACTTCGTTACTAACCACCTGAGTCTTAGAAATTGCTTGGACAGCTGCTCCTATCTATGAATGCATCGGAGAAATACCGAGTTCGACATCTTACACTCTTCGTCATCTTACCCGACTTTCCCCTACATAAAACAATAGTAGTGTCATTTTTAACAACTCATTTGTTTGATCGATCCGGTGTCTCTTGGCTTTTGTTTAGTTCATAATTATAAATTAACTTGTTTTTTAGTGTCTCATACACGAAATTGTAACGAGAAGGAAGAGCAGTTCTTACGTCCGCTCAGTCGGACAGACTTGAGTCATACTTTATTGGAATCCTAAGACTTGTAGAGTTGGGGGAAAATACGAGTTTCATTTTACTCGATTACTTTCTGTCTCTCAGGAAGTGGCAGAAAATGAAATATGCAGAGAATTGCTAGGGTTTCGTGTCTACTAGGAAACCAGTTTGTTTTTTCCCTAGATCAAAATTAAGTAAGTACCTAAGGAAAATGCATAAAATATAGAATTACTATTAAGTGCTTTTAAAAAAGTGTTTAACCCCAAGCGTATTCTATAAGCTCCCTTTTAATATCGTAAAGAACGTAAAACATTTAACTTATAATCTAGGTTATTGGAAGAAAGGAATTCTTGTTAATGTGTAAAAGGAACATCGTACTCTGCAAGGTGATAAAGAACATACTGTATGTTTCAACAGTTCTGGACACTCTGCAAAACAAACTGATTGAAAGGTGTAAATTTATAGCCTTTATTTTGGCAACATGATGGCAAGCTGATACGCTTGTGTCATTAGCTTATGTTTCGCTACTATATCCGCCATTGATAAAAAAAAAACAAAAAAACACCTAATTTTTTTCCCGAAATGCGAATTTGAAGGTGTCATTAACAACTTTTAACAAAAAAAAAAGAGAGTAAAATTACTCTTGAATTATGCGGGTTTTACGAAACATTATTTCTCTGTAGTATCACCACATGCTGTGAATATACACTGCATTCATGTATAAAATGCATCCACAATGTGTATCAAATCACGCAATACAGAAACGATAGCACTTAATTCAGATTAATCTTCGTTATTTGCTAGTTAGTAATGTAATACGAACAAGGAAATTAACTAGTGTGCCGATCTCTATTGTCTGTGAACTAAATTTGCCGTCGAACGTGTCGGTTTCATCGATTTTATTTATTTAATTTTTGGTAACCAACTCCTGTTTGTCGTCTCTCCGCTAACACACAATCCTCTATTGTTTGTTTCTGACACCAGATGTCCTTCCGTGATCATCTGCTTCTTTTTTTAATTCTTTCTATCAAAGCCTTTGTTTGTTGACTCCAATGACCAATAACTATTTTCAGCCAACATCAACACTAGAATTTTTTTTTTAATTCTTTTCTTTATGGAAAGACACACTGGCTTCTTTCCAATCAATTCGAAAGAGATCTTTTGTTCTTAAGTTAGTTCAAACGTTGAAGAAAATCTATTTGGATAAGAACATTATACGATTTTTATTTATTTGTCATTTTCCAAGTTTTACCCGATGTTAGCCGTTCATTTGTAAACAATTAAACGCTACGCTGTTGTTCAGATCTAGAAGTTTCTTCGAAGAATAAGGAATCGTATTTTAAGATTTTTGCTTTTACAAATTACTAGAAATAATTTCTGATAAAAGGAATGACTATTTTCACGAAAAATGTTTGGATTTTTTAGATTTCTTTGCTTTAAAGTCATTAAATACAAAGAAATCCTACCAATTTGCAAATTGTAACCGCTTTCAATAAGTCACGTGATCTACTGATTTACATTTTGAAGGTCATTCAGAAGAGACGCATTCTTAGAAGCTGGTAGAAATTCTTTGTTTGCCATCAGTAAGAATTATTATCGTCGCGGCCAAAATTGGACCCGCGAACACATTATCATTGACTAATTTCTCCAGTATCAAGCCGTAAGCTCCGCAGAAAATATCAATCTCAATTATCAAAAATAGGAAATATCAAAAATCTCACTTACATCTTATTGAAATCGACGAGCAACGTTAAGAATAATTTCCCTACTTGATTTTTGAGACCTTTTCCTCGTCGAAATATTGAATGTTAATCAACGACCGCCATTTTCTTTTATATTTGGATGTGACCGACAGGCCAGGAAGGGAAAATCTACCATCTGCGTTGCATTCTGGGAGGTTCAAAACTCGTCTACTATAATTATTTCCTTTTATTTTCTGAAATAATTTTCGACATCTTCACGCTCAAATCTCCCAAGAAATCTGCATCGCCTTTTGTCCCTAAATAGGCATACTAGATTTCAAGCAGATCAAAAGCTATAAAATTCTTGAGGGGGATTTTTAAGCCTAAATCCCCTTAGTAAAATAGGATTACGAAATTGCTCCGATATATGACTGTCATTCAAACCATCACTTATTGATTAAAGATTGTGCTAAGTCCCTTTCAAGTTTATAAAAATGCGTGGGGCTTAATGTTATGTAAAAATCTGCAACGCACAATATGCTTGTGGCTCAAGACAAAACGTAGATTGTCCATGCTTAAAAACCTTCACTGTCTTCGCGCTGTGATTTAAGAGCGTCAAAAGACATGATATTCTAATGAACACTTATTTATTATTCGGCATTTAATATTAGAATCTTACATTTTCTTTATATTTACGCCAACTAAAAACTGAAAAAGATGAACTTGTTAAGTAACGTCGGTTACTTTCAGAATGTGTGTGTGACTGCATTGGCTTCCTGCCCATGGCTCTATTAATTTTTGATATGTATCTGCATATTTCACAAACGGGGGTTCTCGGAGAGAAGCCTTTCGCTGTTTTCCAAAACAATGTCGGAATTGCTAAGTGCACTGTTGATTTCAGCACAGAAGTTGATGCTTCTCTAAGAATTGGTAAGGAGTTAGGCACCAATTTGAATTTCTACGTTTTTTAATAATCCTAATAAGAGTTTAAAGAGAACGAAATGCAATTACATCAAACAGAAATGCAATCTTTGCGAAGCTTTCATAGTGTTTTAGTTACTTTCCCTACTAAGTTTTACCTTGAAAAAGTAGCCCTTATAAACTAACATACACCAACATCTACCGTAATCAATGTGTTTCCCCACAAACAAATGTTTGCTGTATATGGGCGTGATCTGGCAGATTACGCCTGGACTGCAATATCACATTTGAACTGTTAGCAGTGGAGGGTCACAGTTTTTATCTGCAATTCAGGAAAAAGCTTATATGTGATAATAATTATATAAATAATATGAACATCTTCACTGTTCTACAATAGATAGCGCTCATAAGCATGTCCTGAACAACTGATTATATATTATAAAAATGTTATTTTGTCTGTCATCCTGTCGTAAGACTTTAAGTTTTTCCAATTTTGTGACCAAGCTATAAGAAATAGATTGGTCATGCAAATGGATAAAATGTAGATCGTTTTAAGACAAACAAACTGCTACAAAAATCTTTCGAAAAATTTTTTTTGGTTTCCAAGAGGACGCCTTTTAACGGGTTAAATTTTGACTTTTCCTCAATTTAAACGAAAAGTATAAAAGTTGGAAGAGAACATTATATTGAGAAAATGTTGGATTTGAAAGTTCTATCGAACGATATATCCGTCATTCATAAACGTTTCTGCGTTTGCAAGATACATGCAAAAATGTGTGTGGCATAACCCCAGGTGTGTGGCGCCAATCCACAATACACCTAAATTAAGCTGAGAAGGCCACAATGGGCTGGGAAGTCGTATCTTCTCCGATCTCAGTATTAATTTGCTAAATAAATAAAGTTTTTTGTTTTAATGCTATATATGCAAGGATTCCGGAGCGAAGCGACGGTACCCGGCTAGTTAACCATATTATTGTTTCTATTAATCCTAAAATTAGTACATTCTTCAATTTGAATTTAAGTTTCAGTAGTGTGTTATTTACCGAGGTGTAGAAAGCAATGGTTAAATTCTTCTGACCTATTAAGTAGATCTATAATTTCCAAAATTTAATCAAATCTAGATAATAAGACGAAACATGTATTAAAAATGAAATATGGTCTAAAAAAGGGAAAAAAAAAGAAACTGCATTAACATATAAGATATGGATTAAAAAAAAAAAAAAATCCGTCAGATAGCTGACTTGAACCAACGACCTCGAGCTTCACAATCCATCAATTTACCAAGCGAGCTATCACTGAACTTCCTGTTTCGACTTATGAGGCAGGAAGCTTTTATGTGTAAACCACAAAAACACACCAAAAATCATCAAATATCTCCAAAACGTTTGAGAGTTGGACCATAAAACCTGGTATATTTTTGAAGTACTTCATGAGTACTTTCATCTCCCAAAAGGGCATGAATATTGGTGAGATACAATCTGTGACTGTTAAACTCTTTAAATGCATGTTTGATATATATCAGTAGGTTATTTTTTATGTTATCGCGTCCATAATAGCACAGTGATATTTCAAACAGAACGCCTGACGCACGAATATTACTAGAATAAAAGTTTAATAATAGTTGGTCTTTAGCCTGATAGTTATCCTATCCTCTATAATAATTTTGATAAATTATTGAATAAAATTATTAAAAAAGCGTTCTTTATTTGTATATTTACGTGATTGCCGTATCTTCTTATTAGAATTGTAATTAAGAAATTAAGAAAAAAAAATTTGAATAAAGAGAAGATATGTAGTCTGTTTTAATTCAGATTTTACTTATGTAAAATTGATATTCAATTTAAAAAGGATTAAGACCAACACACCAAATTACAAAATTTAAAAGTTACATTAACACATTTAAAACATTAAATTACCTTTCGGCTGGGCTCTACAAAACGGCTTGATTGGTAAACGGCTGGTTGAGCCCAGCCTAAAAAACTTAATTTAATCTTTTAAATGTATTAATGTAACCTTTTAAACTTTTTAATTTGGTGTGTTGGCCTGAATAGTCTGTTTTAATTTGTCAATAATAGACGTTATGTATCTTTTCGTCTTCCAATTTTTAAGTGTTCCAAAATTTCCTAAGACTTCGGGGTGGAAATAATATTATGTAAATATATGTAAAAAGTTACATAAGTTTAAATTAAACTTTCACACGCCATAAATCCAAACACAAAGCTTTATTTACGTTCTGAAATGAAACTATTTTCTGCGCGGAATGATACAAAATACTGATTCTACCAAGGTCTTCGTGAAACGAAGAGTACACAATTTTTTTACCGAATCGGAAAAGCAGAAATCGAACTAAACAGTCCAACTGTGGGGATTAAACCCCAATAGTCCACTTTTTAATGCCCTTAGAAAAGCAATAAGTCACAATTACCATCCCCAAGAGGTGTAGTGATTTATCTTCATCCCTTCCTACACCCCAACAGTCCTTCAAGGAGAAAGTTGAACTCGTTCTTTGAACTAACACAGAATCAAGACACGACTCCTTTTCTTCCCTGCTTTTTCTTACGTTTCTCATTCGTAAGAAAGTAATGGATTGAAAGCCGGAGAGGATCGCGTGAATTATTTAAAAACTGAAGTCGAATATTTGCCGACAGGAGAGTCTTGTTGGATCAACTTGAGTTCTGAGTAGTATTGATCAATTAAAGGCCAATTAGAATTTCGCCCAAGAGAATCACTGAAGTGCTCTCGTCAAGAATCTGGGCCTCATTAAAATTAAACCCTTCATTCCATCGATCTCTACCGACATCCACTCAAATAAAAATCCAAAATTCATCGCCATGCTACGGCGCAGTAAAACGCTTCTTTTTCAAACTTCCTAACGAATTATTAATTTAAAACCTACCATAAAATAACTCCTTCTTGATACTTCCAAAACGATTTGCTCCCACATTTCTGATTTACTGCTATTTTCCTTAGGCTTACATAAAATGAAGCGCTCTCCATTGATATTAATGAAGAATTTAAAATCAAATTCAAATTTTAAAGTCAGTAACAATTCTTAAATGTTTGGGAGTTCGCGTTTATCGTTTAAAACGTTACAGTGACGTACTTCGGTTTTGTTTTTGCGCATCAGAAAATAATCCGTAAAATAAATAAATACTTTAAATAAGTAAAATCACAAAAATAAAAACTATATAAATGCACAATACAAAGTTATTATTGTTATGTGTTATACAATAAGGGGGAAAAACGATCACGTGAGGGATCATTTAAAATATCGATAAAGTGGCCTTATTAATCGATTTCAAAGAAATTAATTTCAAAATCAAATTCTTAAAGGAAAACCTAAGCTTATACATTGTGAAATTTAATATTCTGTTAAATATTTTTTAAATATTCCGGTGTTTTTTTTTTAATCCCTTAATCATTTTTTTACCAAATTCATTAGGAGTTTTTTTACTTTCATAACATTAAATAGGAATATATAATGAATTTATTTCTAATTTTTTTTTTTTTCTATACCGTAGTCCTGATAGATATAAAACCATGTCTGAGAGTGCTATAGTAACATTAACATCATAATATTTCAATACTGTATATAAACTCAGTGCAATATGTCAAAATACAAAATTCTGTTAGTAGATCCGATAACTAAGTGGTAATGCACTTAACTGATGGCTGAAGGAGCTGGGTACAATCCTTCGCGGAGGTCAGGGATTTTCCGACGCTGAATTCTTTACGAGACGAATCCTGGATCTCCCCAACTCTCCGTAGAGTAGGTAGCGGTCTATTTTTATTTATTTTTTTATCCCAGAGGTTAAATGCGGATGTACGTTGGGCTGACCTCCCGACTTCAACTTAATCCCATTGATCAGGAAACGTGGGAAGCTTTACTTAGGACCATTTAGGCTATAGTGGGGTACTGTTAGTTTATATGTAATTTTAAGTTGTTTATATTTATCAAGTCAAATATGTATTAATTTTATTTTATGTATATAAATATATCCTTTTCCTTTGTCTGCATCCTAACAGTAAAAATCACAAAATAAGACAACACAAACCAAGAGACTCCGTACAATTGCAGTCTATCAAACATTTACTTTGTTAAAAGTGACACTAAACTTATAGATTGTGAAAAATTCATATATTGAAGCCGTTGTACTGTAAGGGTCAAGTAGATTTGAGATAAATTGAGTTCATTTAGTATATCTGGATCCTATTTTGAACCATGCGGACGACTCTTTGAATAAGATACCAGTGGCCACGTTGGGTCTAACATATTATATTCGTTCTCCGTATCGTCGATCCAGTATGGATGGGCCCCAGTTACCACTACTTTTATGACCTGGTCAGTGGTCACCTAAAACAGGAAGCGACCTGGACCGGTAGTCATATTTTTTTGTTAACATCAAACGAGATCTGACTCATGGGGTTCCGACTCCCTGTTGTAACTGTTCTAGGGCATTACTCACACAGATACGGGAATCCTGCAAGCTCCTTCATACGGGGTAGCTGAAAATAAAGAACGCAACATACCGAGGATAACAGTAGGCCTTAAGTTCGTTCAGGAACATCTTGTTTTTGAATTAACTCATTCGTTAAGTTTAATTTATACCGTTTTGATTAAATCTGAAATAAGATTATTTGTTTCTCAAGTCACAGTGATGCGTACAAGAGAGAGAAAGAAACAGAATTTGTTTCTTTTTTTTTTTATTTTACAGAGAGAAAGAAACCATTATGAAGTGACGTAATAAACCCGATGACTGTTATTTGCTGTGATGTTAGAACTCACTTCGCTGTCGAGTTGACATGTCGTGATATCGGCACGGAAGAAAGCAAAACTAAAGAAAAAGCACTCGGTGATAAACAGAAGTAAATATGATGTTTCTAAGTTTAGCAGACACTTAAACCTGAGAAATTTATCAAAGACGAATCTCTCTCTAATGGTGGTGGAAGTTTTTATCTGTCTAATGGAAGTGAAGGCAATGCCTCAAACGTTTTTATCTTCTAGTTACGTGAAGGCCTTCTCTGTTCCCTGGCGGAAGATCTCCACTTCTGTTTTTTAAATAAGCTTTTCTAACATTTGAAGTGGGATTGGAAATTAACAGATAACAAACAGTTATAAGTCTTATCCTTTTATAGATCTATCGATAAGATTTAAGCTACTTCAATCTGTGGTTTTTTTTTCTTTTTGATCTGTCTCAGAAACTAAGTTCAAATTTCTCGAAGTTCACATTATATTGTATCCACAAATACTTAGGCTACGTTAAATTTTTAAATTCATCAAAGCACGCGGATATTTAAAATGGATACAAATTCATAATTAGATTTGAATAGAAATTTGCTGTTTACCATCAGCGAGAATTAGTATCTCTTTTAATGCTTTTTTTGTAGTATTTTCATTATCTTCACACTCAGATTTCTCCATAGATATCAGTAAGAATAAATTTCAAATTCAAAAGATTAGTTCATGTCAATAAAATATACCAAATTTCATAAAGATTTATTCGCTGGGTTAAAAGTACGGAGAGGACAGGAGTTTTTTTGACAAAAGGAGTTATCGAGTAAAGCCCGATGGGCCGGTGTTGCCTTGTGACCAGCCCTTTTCTGGTAAATCTCTTGATGCCAGAGGTAAAAAGGTTGATGTCAGAATAGGAAGGGGAAAAAAAAAAAAACGCCAAACTACACCTGAACTTTTTTTTTCCTGCAGCTCCAGTGTTCTTTGCCAGTAGCTTTAATTTAAAAAGTAAAAGGAAAAAGGCAATTACAAAAATCTATCTCAAAACTTTCATTAGTTTGGTGGTTTACTAAATTACCAATTGGTTTAAAAAGCATTATGCAGTTGAGTGTTTGCAAGATCAACAGCCCTAGCGGAGATATTTTACAACAATAGACAGTGGAATTCAATTGATTATCTTACAAAAGTAAATCACAAACACTTGTAGATTTTCCCTGGGTCTTGAAATAATTTAAAACGTTCCACACTATTCCCCTTTCTTGGCTATGCAAAGTTTGTTCTTTCTTGATCACGCTAATGCGATCGCAAAACGACGCCATCTTGGACTGACTGCGCGGAATTCAAGTTGATGACGTCATGACTGGTGACGTTTATTCCAGACAAAATCGATCGCTACGTAATGACCATATATGGCAAACCCGTTTTTTTTTTGCAAAATACTGTAGTTTCAATTCACGAGAGAAGATAAATGAATAAGAAGCTGGAAAGACCTTAAAGCCTACCTTCTTTAAAAAGTTTATTTAATTTATTTATTTTTTGTAAGTCTTGAAAAAATTACAAAAGCGAATTACATGTATATTCCAATTATAATATGTACTGTTTAACAACAGTATAAACATAGCATTTTCTGAAGAAAAAAAATAATGAACGAAATCCTCATTATTTAGTTAATGACAATATTTACATTATTAATCAGTCCAATCGGATTAATTTTAGTCGTATCAAACAACGTAGTATTTCATATTCAGTGTTTAAAAACAATGAGATATTAACTGAAATAGGATAGAAATTCTCTGTTTAGATTCCAATGCTTTCCTAAACATCAATTGGTGAAACCAAGTGTTTACTAAGTGGCATCGTAGAACAGCTGTTTCACTCTCTTTGGCGATCATCAGCTAGATGTAGTCATCAGTAAACAGCGAGGTCTCAGTGCGGAGGATAATAGGAACAATCGTCGGAATCAATGTGGAGCCTCCAAAAGTAAAAATAAGCAGCAATAAATTCACAGTAAAAGATAGTTTGAAAAATAAACGCAGATCTGGTGAAACGCATACACACACAAGATTGATTTGAAAGTAGGTTAAACTAAAAATAACTGCAAAGTGTTCACGTTGTGTTATTTTGATTGGTGCAAAAAAATAGCTTAAAAAGTTTCATAACTTGCCTTAAAATTCCTCAATAGGTAACATGAAAAATATGCTAACATTTTCACGATGATAATTACAGAAATGGTAATCTGTATTCTTTTAAAAAGACTGTCGTAAATGATAACGTAAAACGTTTTGGATTCTAAGTAGAATTCTATCCTACTTGTGATCTTTACGATGCTAGAATGTTCCTTTCCAAAGTACAGCATCAAAGTTTCTCCAGTTCATTCGTTATTTTCTTTTTATTCCCACTTTCCTCTCAGGTGAGTCAGGAGGGATTTTTTTTTTCTCTCCTCTCCATTTTTTTATCTCCCAGAAATAATGATGTTCCATCAAATATTTATGTAGGGAAGATGATATGGCAGGCGACCTGCAACCGCCCTCGTGTTATCGATCCATCAAACTATCATTCCTTAAGCTTTAATTAAAACATTGTTATTTAGCCAAAATGCTCCATTAGAATTCAGAATCCTTTATCGTATCCACGGTTTTTGTGGCTATTGAAAAAGTTAATTAAGCCTAAAAACATCATTATTATTGATACTGTACTACATTAGAAAAATAACTCATTTCTTTTATAATAAAGTTAATATTTTAGAAACAAAAAAGATCCATACGGCTTAGCAACATAGCTGCATTATTAGAATATTCTCGAAGTTGAGAAAATTGTTAATAAAGTTGTTCAACAGAGAGAATATTAAAAAGTTAGTATAATACTTAAAAAGAAATAAATACTTTCTGTTAGCATTAAAATTACTTAAAATTAAGTCATTTTAATGCTAATTAGTGCTAATTAATGCTAATGCTGAGACCTGCTTCGTAATTTTTATCATTCGTCAACTACAATTAGCTCTAAAAAAAAAAGACTAAATCTAAGCTATAATTTTGAAGCCTTTATCCGCTGATTGAGTAGATAAAACAAGCAGGGTTCAATAAATTATGTGAATAGTTTTACTTTCTCCTTCGCTTCAGCTTTACTACATATATGATAGGACAACGTTTTATAGCTAAGCTTATATTGGATCTTTCAATTATTTGGGCAGTCAGTTTATCTCCTATTAAAAAGCTAAATCTGAAGGCACCCAAACCATGCTGGGCCAACGGGACGTGGGAATTACATAAGGTTCAGCAATGCTCGACCTACGGGGCTAAGCTGGGGTGGGCAGGTCCATCTGTCACTCACTGTCCATATTCGCGGGAAAGCAATCCATGACCCTTCGGGCTTCGCTGAAGGAGATAGATATACAATACAAATCGGAAACAAAGTATTGTAAACGTTCTATAAATCCAACAAGGATGAGTCAACCCGTTCTCTGTAGCTTTCCTGATTGACAATAATTTACATTCTACCATTCATATCTTCTTAAAAAATAGGGTCCAATGATGTCATGGCCAGAAATGACACACTACATAGTAATCTTTTCAGAGTCTAGAGGACGTTCAAGAACTCCGTCGACCGCTCAAACCCGAAGAATCTCATCGTTTATTTGTTCAGTTAACCGTCCAAGATCACGTGACGTTCATTCGAAAATCAGATTCGGGACAGAAAATGTTCATCTTCAAATAGATATGTTTTGCCAACGTGCGAGCACAGAATACACATCTGTAACTTATCGGGACCGCATAACTTATGTCAGACGATATGAAAATGCTCCCGATTCATGAACAAGTGTCTGCACAGACGTTCTTTTCGCACCAAGTTCTTAAGCCGCTGACTTTTCTTTAGTGAATGCAAAATCTTATCAAACACATTCCCCTCATGCTCATTGTCTGCGATTTTTTCGTTGAGACAGAACAAATCCTGTATGCCATATTTTTTTACCAACAACAGCAACACTGTTCGTTTCGTTGGTGGGTTTTTGTGGAAAATTGAAAAACATAATTCACACTGGGTTCTGCGGAACGGCTGATTCCGTATGAGAGAAAAATAATGTTCTACAATGAAAAAGCTCTTTCACGAATACTTACAGCCATTACATAGTACCATACCGAAGTCTGACACAGCATTACCGTTATCAGGGAAACACAGGACACTACTAAGGCAACAACCTCGGATACGAGCCCGAAGAAACGCGTGGAAGGCAAAGCAGATATGGACAATTCAAATGGGGAAAGAATTACCCTTAGTCATACTCACATTATATATTATAAAAGCGTTATTTTGTCTGTCATAAGACTTTACGTTTTTCCAATTTTGTGACCAAACTATAAGAGATAGATTGGTCATGTAAATGGATAAAATGTAGATCTTTTTAAGACAAACAAAATGCTACAAAAATCTTTCGAAAAAAGTTTTTGGTTTCCAAGGTGGCGCCTTTTAAAGGGTCAAATTTTGACTTTTTCTCAATTTAAACGAAAAGTATAAAAGATGGAAGAGAACATTATATTTAGAAAATGTTGGCATTTGAAAGTTCTATCGAACGATATATCACTTATTCACAAACGCTTCAGAGTTTGCAAGATACATGAAAAAAATGTGAATTTTCGGTGTGTGACGCCGACCCCCAATACATCCGAGTTATGCGGAGAAGCCACAACGGGCTGGGAAGTTATATATTCTCCGACGATCGCAACATTAATTTGCTAAATAAATAAAGTTTGTTTTTTGAATGCTATATATGCAAGGTTCCGGAGCGAAGCGACGGTGCCCGGCTATTATTATTATAATATATAAAAACGTATATTATAAAACGTTATTCTATCTGTCATTCTGTAAGCAAAATGCTAAATTACAAATTACTAAAATGTTACTAAAATAGAGAATCTATTCATAAAAAATGAAAATATATTAAACAACTGTCCAACTATACTGATTGGCGACGTAAATATAGATATTGTCAAAATGAATAAAAACAATGCAGTATACAGAAATACGTAAAACTTATGTGCAATAATGGTTTCAAAAATCGTCTTTACGGAACAAGAAGAAACTGTACAATTCATGGAAATACGAAAACAAATATAGATCATATTTTCATAAATAAACATGATATCAAAACACCAGGAATAATATGAAAAGAACGAATCGGATAACAGTTGAAAATGAGAAAATAACATATCCAAATGTAATCTATAAAGAACTAATCAATGATGTTAACAAAACAAAATTCATGAAAATCTACATATATAAAAAGAAAAGTCCTGACTCACTCACTCACTGACTCATCAACGCCCACCCCAAACCCTTGGATCTAGAAAGCTGAAATTTTGCACAGAGGTTTCCTTTATGATGTAGACAAGGAATAAGGCCGGATTTTTCGAAATTCGGGATAGGGAATAATCTGGCAAACTGACGATGAAGTGTATGGCGGCAACCCCAGGTGTGTGCCGCCAACCCTCAATACACCTGAGTTAAGTGGAGAAGGGCACAACGGGCTGGGAAGTCGTATATTCTCCGATCTCAAGATTAATTTGCTAAATAAATAAAGTTGTTTTTTTTTTAATGCTATATACGCAAGGGTTCCGGAGCGAAGCGACGGTACCCGGCTAGTACTCACATAAAACATTAAACATATCTCCCTCAGTGTGCGGCCTTTCAACCGCAGGAGAGAGAGCGGCTCAGTTCCCTGAACGTGTGGCTGCCACTGGGCGGGATACCCACAACCTACCTGGTTACCTGCCGTATAACAGAGAATACTTAACCTATTTCACAATAGCCGTTCTTCCTTGTATCACCAAGATCATTCGGGAGTAAGCTTCAAATTGGATTCCTAGGGAATTACCTAGATTGTAAAATAGAATGTCCCATTCATGTGTGGTAACCCGGTACCACGCTTGTCTTTCAGTTTGGTCATGTAAAATGAACGATTTAAATGTTGACCTTACATCACGTGACCCACGTCGATGAAAAATAAAATGTAACATCCTCAAAATTATACCTAACATTTGACACCTTATTTCTATTTCTATGTCTTATGGTTTCGGAGGAGTATCTGCAGAAAAAAAAAAAAAACAATGTTATATTACATATATATATATATATACATACAGTAGAGTCCTGCTATTCCGAACTAATTGGGATCGAACACTGTTCGATTTAGTGGGAATTCGGAATAGGCGGATTTCATGAATAATACCAACGTATTGACTTGTTAAGGCGTAAATTAAGTGCGGGGACATCTGCTAGTGTCAGCTCTACACAGCGTTGATCGTAACTGTGTGTAAATTAGTTATTTTTTGTGTTTAACAGTGATTGAAAATGATTCTACAGAATTGTATAAATGGAGCCGACATGTACTGTAAATAAAAGAAAGCCGACATGCTTTCAATCCAATTTGGTTTCAGGCGTTTTCATCAAGCTTCGGCTCTATGTATGTCTCTATTTAACTTCTTTGTATAACAATAAATGTATGTTTTTTCACGATCGTCTTTTTAATGTCTCCTGTTTTTAAGTTTAAAAAAAAAAAATCGTTTTTTTTTCTGAACTCTTTTCGGAATAGCGGGACTCTAAATATATATTAAAAATAGATTATTTTTGATTTGAATAAAACTAAATATACGACCCTTTTAATAACTGTGTGGTAAATTATTGAACTCCAAACTATTAGCTTCATTGCTTTAGACAAACAGTGGGTCACGAATCAGTTTTTCTTTTGACACTTTCATATTTACAGAACTGCTTCTGTCTTTGTTTGTCTGTTCGCTCCTTTTCATCCTTAAATAGATGGATTGCGATTTCAATTGAAATTATTTGAATCTAACAATTATTCAAAATAAACGACCTTTTTGAAATTAATAATACATACGCCTAATGTACAGCAAATGTAATCTTTAAATACGATGTATTAGAGAAGTTGAAAATGTTTTAAGCTTTTATGTGGATTTTTACGAAATGTAATGCTGAGAAGAAGAATCTTCCTTGCGACATTAATCCCTCTTAAGACGAACTTTAAAATGATGGAACTGTATTCCCACTGCACTTTACTAAGAAAGTAGTAATTTTTTTTCTTTGCCATTTACTGCGTTTTTAAAATTAAAGCTTAAAGGTAATTTTTTTTTAAATATTTCAAAGTAAAAAAAAAATCCAGTTATAATAAATGTTTTAATAATTCCTATAATACTTATAATTTTTCACTACCAGTTGTTTTTATCTCTTATCTCCTTCAACAAACTCTATTAATCTTTGTTTTTATTATATTACTCCGCCTTTACCTTAACAAAATCGGCGTATTACATTAAGATGCTATTATTTTCATATAGGTTCGGTTTTACAATTGTTTTTTGGTAATTGTGTACCAATTCCGTGGATTTTTTTTTTTTTATATTTTTTTTTTTGTAGTTTTTTTGAAAATTTGAGATTTTGTTGGAACTCTTTCGCGGGCGGCGGATGTGGACATTTCAAGGCAAGAACTTGTAGTGTCGTTAAGAAGCGAGCAAGAAACCCACCTCGAAACCACATCGTAGGATCCCTTCTACGATGTTTCCTTTGGAAATAAAACAGGAAAATAAAAAAGAAACATTTTCTTTTAATTAACAATATGTTAGGTCAAATGAGATATGATGGTTTCCAAGATGTTTCGTTTGGAAAAACAACAGGGAAGGAGAAAAAAAATACTTTTCATTTCGGAATGAATCTCAATTTTGCAACTTATCCGCCATTTTCAAAATAGATGACAGAAAACAGAATTCTCCATCTATTACATATCTGCTACGGAATCGTTTGGTTCCAAAATAAAGAAAAATCGTCTTAATTCCACTGGTTCAGTATTGTATACAATTACCGGGTTTTTTTTTTAAATAGTAAATACGAAATCTAAGAAAGAAATACATAATCTTAAATAAATAACGGATATCTTGTGTGGGATGTTACTATTCCACCATAGAAACATAGAAACATCTCTTAACCCCCAATATGCTACACCAACCGGTGGGTCGCGACCCACTAGTGGATCGCGGAAGGGTTACAGGTAGGTCGCGACTTGATCCTAAAACTATCAGAAACCATCGAATAAACCATCAGAAAAGATCAGAAAAATCGAAAATCGATCATATATAATGAAGGGATACGATACAAATTTGGTTTTATTCTATATTTTTCTATTCCTATATATGCGGAAGTATTCCGATAAGGAAAGGTGGGTCGTCAGCTGAACAGCTGTGCTACACGATTTCAAAAAATAATTTTAGCAGTTAACAATTCTCTTATAAGAGGAGTAATTGTAAGTATTAACATACAAAAAGTTCTGAATTACGAGACATTTTAGTTTTCTTAAAGCAAACATTATCGTGAGAACTTTTTTTTTTTCCGTGGAAACAATACGGTGCTTTGGCAGAAATGTAGTATATTTTTCACTGGAAAAGGTTAAGTAGAGATAATTGCGACTCCACTGAATCATTGTGATAATTATTATTGTAATTATTATAATCTTCCCAATTATATAAATAATGTAATTTACTAGGTTCGTTCATCGTAGGTAACTGGGATCGATTTTTTTTCTCCTTCCTCACCAAGCTGTTTCCTTCAGTAACGTGGAATTCTAATTAGGCTTATGAATTAAACGACCAAGGCGAAGCTGTTGGTTTCAGCAAAATGAACTTCTCATTAATCTAGCTGTACCTTCTCATGTGCAATAACGATGATCTCGTTGCTGGACGGGACCTGAACAAAGCATCGTACCAGAAAAATGTCAGTTATTTTTAATTGAAAAAATCTAGACATCAGCTAGACAATCACGGCGTTGTCATTCCCAGATTTTTTGAAAGGATCATCGTTGAATACGTAGCAAAACACTGTGTGATTCAACAATCCTATTATATTCATTGTAAGTTTGTTATAACAACGCAATTCAAAAATATTCTTGTAATGCATTTCAACAAAATCCATTGTCTAATAATTACTTTGTGGAAAACGAAGGAAACCTACAAATAGAGAATAATTTCTACCAGTCTGTTTTCGAATAGGAAAATGAGCTCATTCAATCACTTAGTCTGTGTGTGCGTGATAACTTTTGAACCACTGAATGGATCATCTTGAAACTTAGTATGCTTATTTGAGAGCTGGAAACGATGTAACTTTTACATTTGAAAGTTTTTCTAAATGGGTTCTTGTCGAGAAATGACTATGAAAAGGCGACAAAAATTCCCATAGAAGAACATTGGAATCTAAACAATGGATTTCTATTCTATATTTATTAATACACTACAACCTCGTTTATCCGGACTAACTAGGACCAAAGGTAATCCGGAAAATCAAAAATCCGGATAAAATGGGTAATAAGCAAAACAAATCCTTAAATAAACAGACTTACCGTTTATTACGATAAAAAACTATGTTTTGTAACAAAATTACTCTAGTAAAGCGTTCTTAAACTCGACAAAAACATTTTATTACCATAATTTATTGTACAATCTATGCAGGAACTGTACATTTAATCAAAATAAAAAGCGAATGTTTGGTGTACTTATAGTTATGCTCTTGCAATCATAGTTAAAAATTATTATCTATGTGAACATTAAATAAAAAAAAAATGTCTACAAATCTGATCCGGATAAACGAGGTTGTAGTGTATTTCGTTGTTGTTTTTTTTTAAATAAGCATAATTAATTCGGAGGTTGATTATGATTAAAATGAAGATGATTTTTAGATACATGCGAATTAATTCTTTTTCTTTTTCTTTTTTTTTTTTTTGTAAAATTTGTGTTATTTGTTTCGAGTGGATATTATAATTAGAATATAAATGTAGTTTCTACTACTTTTAAAAAAAGTGAGATTTAAGTTCTTTTGAATTCCTGTTTATTTAAATAATCGTTTGAGAAAAATAAATAAAAAACACAGAAATGAAAATGTATATAAAACAAAATTCATTTTACGAAACAAAATCAAGAAATAAACTGGATATAAAAGAAACCCCAATAACTTCGTAGTTCTATTCGTTCTTTTCATTTAAACCACTGCCCCTTTAATTTAGCGCCACATAAATCTTCGTATTGTACCCTAACGCCTGTTTTTCTTTCCGTGTGTGATTTTCAACAACTCGGTCTGAAACCTTCATGGGTAAGGTCTTCGGGCTACAGCGCTTCATTGTAAGATTGAACTTGAATGGAAAATTTATTTTATTTCAATAATATTATTAACGTTTCTTATTATTATTATTTAATTTTCCGGATTAGAAATTCGTGTAAAAAAAAAAATAGATATCAAATATCTCGATATACAAATACAGCGCACACAGTCTAATCGTATTTACGAATTGAACCGTAGATTTTTACGTTGTTTTAAAAAGGGAACTTAAGCCTATTTTCTTTAAATGTCATTTCTTACACATTTCTTTTTTTTTTTTAAGTCCTGATAAACGAAAGGAGCCTATATTTGCATTCAAATTCTAATATCTACTGGAAACAAACAGTACAAATTTTCCATTTTTCGAAAAAAAATCAATTAAACCCTCATTATTTATTTAATATCTAAGTCGGATTACTAGCTAAAAAAAAGTCCGGAATCTTGATAAAAATGTTTGAAAACGCTTTTGAATTCGAAACATGCATTCTGTCAAACTACCTCAAAATTGTTTATCTTGGGAAGATGAAATTTTAATGGTAGGTAAAGATTATTAAAAGACGAATCTGTTTGTTTTGGTTGATGGATTCTTATCTTGTGACAAAAAACTCGCCAAAATACAGTCTCTAAAAGTTCACAGTTACGGTCACTGCATGCTTACCTTAACGAATGACTCCACGGGTAGGTTCTTTTCTCATGGGGCTTCGAAAACGTTCCTTACTTAAGCTATAAGGCAAGATCCTACAGATATTACAAAGAAAAAAATAAATTTTTGTGTTGGAAAGTTCCTATGCCAACTATAAGTTTCTTATTTTACATGCAGCATAAGAATTGTTAAGTCCTTTGGACCTAATATTTTTCTTATTTTTTTTATACTTCGTTAACGTAGAAGTAAGTTCAGTATTCCACATTTACCTGCGATTAATAAATGTCTATGTAACCTAAGTACAGTAGAGCCCCGATTATCCGAGGAATTGGGTGGCAAGGGTACCGCGGATAGTAAAAATCGCGGATAGCCCGAAAAAAGACTAAAAGTGAGGTGTAAACATGAAAAAAAATATTTCAGCATAAAAACTACGTTTTATTATATAAAAAACATAATATGCAAAACTTTTAAAATATGTACAGTACAGCAGAAACCTTTCTGCAGAGCAAGAGCCATTGTGACGGTTAACCGAGTAGACGGATAACAGAAATTTCGCAATAAACATGTACAGTAACGAAATTTCAATGCTGGTTTGGGACGAAAGGCAAACAATAAATAAATACAAAGAAAAATCTATCGGTAACAAACAGATAAATAGATAATAAATAGATCGTCAAAAACCAAACAAATAATAATAATAGAAACATAAAACAGTAGGCCTACTAGATAATAAGGTTTATATGTTGAAGCTGTAATCAGTCATCATCTTCTGTTTCTTCGAGGCTCGAGCTTTTTTTCGCGGCAATATCCCATATTTTACGGAGAAGTAGGTTTTGCGATCGATGACGGATAACAAAGAGTGACGGTTAATCGAGTTTCCACTGTAATTTGGTCTCGCCCATTGTTATTATTAATAAGTGACATCCTGGAATAGCTGTTTCACGCTCGAAGGCGATCATCAGTCAGGAGAAGTCACAGTAAATAACAAGGTCTCCGTACTGAGGCTGCTATAAATGATACATCGGAAGTGCAGTGGTGCCTCAAAGGAAAAAAATACACAATGAAAAACTCACTAATTTTTCATTGGTGAGTTTTTCATTGTATATTTTTATCCTTTGAGGCACCACTGCACTTCTGATGTAACACTTATTATCTTAACACATTACAGATGCAATTATGCATACTGTGATTTTGTATAGTTCAAATAAATAATGCAATTAACTGTACTGCATAGAATGATATATAGTATACTATCAACTCTTCCGTTTATTTGATATTATTGTGTTTTATTTAATATTAATATTTTCTTTTCCTCATTTCAGATGGTGTATTCATTAGTTGTGCTAACCTTAGCACTGTTCTTCTTATTTCTGCAGTGTGAGTAGTTTTAATATTGTAAATTAGTCATTTTATTTTAAATTCTTTCGAATTTTAAACATTTTCACGAAAAAAAAAAAGTTAGGGGTTTTCAGAGTAAACTTCAAACAAAATCGTATAAAACTTGTTTTCGACAACAACCTTTGCTGAAATCCGCTTCTAATTGAGAAGTTGAGTCAGCGAATTTTCGAAAGTATGGCGCGATGACAAGTGAATTAGTTTCATTTAAAGGTCAATAGATCATCTTCTATCTCAAAATCAACGTTGAATGAAATGTTATGTTCGGGGATCTTGTAGGATTATTTGAAATTATTGAAAGCAGATCCTGTAGAAAATGGCAGATTGTCCTAAAATTCTTATTGACAATTCTGTATTACTAAAATTTATTTATTAGAGATATATGAAAACAACGAAATCATGATATAAATAATAATAAGTTTGAAAGAACTTTTAAGCCTAATTCCGTACAATATTATTTCTTAATTTTATTTATTTATTTATTTTAAATCCTGGAAACCACAAAAACGAAAGCCTACATCACTA
>JAFIDM010002131.1:91734887-91768019 GCA_023159025.1 Thereuonema tuberculata
TTTATTTTAAATCCTGGAAACCACAAAAACGAAAGCCTACATCACTAATCGAATCATGAAATCTATTGAATAAGAACATACACATTTTCCATTTTCTGAAAGTCATGAATTAACTCCCATTATATTTACTGAATTAAATGTTAATCGTATTAATTTTAATCCAATCAAATGGATTAGCCTAAAGGATTTAATATTGGTTGTTTTAGACAACGAAATATTAACAGAAATAAGATACGAATCTAACAAGTAATAACCAGGGAAGTCACAAAACTAAGTAAAAGGATTTCACACTCCGAGCTGTTACCGGGGAGAACTGGGACGGCCGTTTCGTCCTCTTCAGAACTCGTCAGCCAGCCAAATTTCACCGGTGACAGACTCAGACGGTGCGAAAGGTTCAGGATCTCGGGTCTCGCTCCCGAAAGCGGGACCTCCCCCAGAAGCGAGACCTGGGATCCTTAAGCTTTCGCAACTTCGGAGTCTGTCATCGGTGAAGTTTGGCTGGCTGTCGAGTTCTAACAGGACGAAACGGCCGTCTCAGACTCTCCCCGGTGACAGCTCGGAGTGCAAAATCCTTTTACTTAGCCTTAACAAATGATGCCTTTCTTGGTTATCATTTGTTGAATTATTTAGGCACGTTAAATTCGTTATTAAAGATACAAATCCGTTGTTTAGATGCCTGTGCTTCTCTATGGGAATTTTTTGTTGCCTTCTCGTGCTAATTATTTGATAAGGACCCATTTATAAAAGATTTCAGATATAACAGTGAGATCTTTTCTAGTCATTGAACCTGCATACCAGGCTTCAAGAAAAACATGCATCCAGCGGTTCAGTTATTTGGGAGGACACATACATACAGACTAAACATTCTGATGAGCTTAGGCTGTAGATATATAATAATAATAAAAATAATGCAGCACACAAACACTCACTTATTAAGAACACATCCCGTACTACAAGTACACACCTCAAAGCATATTAGAGTCACCCTCGCATAAGCTGTATTTGGACCGATCATTCTCACAGACAAAAACATACGCCACAACAGAGCTGACATCACACTTGTTGATAAGGACAACAAACAGACCTATCTCATTGATATTTAAGTGCCTATCAGCAAGAACATGCAGAAAACTCACACAGACAAGATCAGTAAATACACCGACCTACCACACGAACTCCAGAAGCAGTGGAGGCAGGACCGAGTAAGTGTTGTACCCATCGTCCTGTTCGCCACTGGTCTGTTGCCTCACACATTCTACCGCAGCCTCAGCGCACTAGGACTTCATAAAACACTTATGCTGGCCGAACACGTAGCAATATTCGTCAAAATTGTTGGGCAATATTGATTAGAATTGATATTGACAGTTTATATCACGCGCGAACACACAGTTTTGTGTAATCGAGTATTGGCCTGATTATTGATGCTTTAACGGCGCATTACAAACTCACTGGGACAATATTCCCAGCGATTGTACGACATCGGTTTTATACAATTTATTTGCGAATAAAATGGGAGCTATCGAGTGTTCTTACGAGCATTTAAGCCTAACTTGTTATACGAACGTACAGAATCGCTGTAGTATTTAACGCCTTCCCTCTGTAGAAATCAATGAAGAGTCTTTCATTATCAATTGACAAAATGTTTTTGTTTGAATTATCTTTTTTGGGCCGACCCATTTTGATGAGTTTATGCCTTCTATCTCAAAAAAACTGCTCGGAGTGACTTTCCTATCGTGAAAGCGCCGCCTTCCTTCTACGTCACCATTGTCACGTGTTTTCATCCGTTCATGTGATTCGCTCACGCACCAGCAATGCTTCTCGCCAACTGAAATTGCTCCTTTTTTTCCGGCAATACCAATACTCTTGAAATGGGCAATATTGGTCAATATTGTTCATTTTTATTGCTGGAAACGGTTGATATCAATAAAAATGAGCAATATTGCCCAGCAATACTGAAGAATATTGCTACGTGTTCGGCCAGCATTATGCACAACTCTAGAAGGCAGTGGTACTCAACAGCCGTGCTGGCGTGGTCGTGCGGTCTCGGCGGCGGCCAGCCGTGGCGTCCAATGCGCCAGTACCTGGGTTCGAATCCCGGTCGTGGCATGGTTGTTTCTTTCGTCTTCTTCTGTGTGTTGTGTCCGCTGGGGACCCGAAATCTGCTCTGTAGGTAGTGGTCCCCATTTGTCTTCTATATGTTACAGGCTATAGTGGTACTCAATACAACACGCACAGTTAGGAAATTTATGTACACAACCATACATCTTTAATCACTCTTGCACACGTCTTTATACTTGGCAATATATGCTTTGGTCCTTGACCCGCCATGTTGTCTTTGCGGGGAAACCCAAGGTTTGAAACTTTTACATAATAATGCAGCTTATCAATTTAGTGAAATTTACTTAAATTCGTCAAGGAACTGTTTTTTTTTAATCCTACAAATGTAACTAAATCCTGGCATTCACCCAGGATTAACTATCGTAATGTAACAGCCTTTTCCTTGATTTTTAAAAACAAAAGACACTATATCGTTATCATTGCACGTGGTTTGCTAAAATTAGTTTGTTTTCATAAATTTATCAGTGTTTTTCCTTGATGAGTTATGTTTTAAGCCGTGACGTTTTTTTCTTCGTAGGTGCCAATGGACTGGATTGCTTTAAATGTGTTTCTGTCAATGGCGATAATCCTCCTTGTGAAGACCCCTTTCATAACAATTTTACCGACGATATCTTGGAGTCTCCTTGCTTGGGTGGTCGCAAAGGACGGAATGGCGTTTTCCCAGCCACAGCGTGCATTAAACTTAATGGAGTGTATGGTAATTATCGTAGAATTAAAATTCATCTTTTTTTTCCTCAAAACATTACAGTGTATACGAACAACAACGAAAATAGGATTTATTCTGTTTATACTTCTTCTAGAAAAGAATGGAAAAAGAAAATTAAATCATTATAAGTACTGCAAAATTATCAATTCGGAATGTGTTTTGTTTTAATTACAGTTAAATAAACAATGTATAATTAAATAAACCTAAGAATCCCTGCATGGTATGATAATTTTAAAAAGGGTAAAACAAAAAGTTGATTATTCAATTTTGTACATACTTCCTGGTCTGTAAATATTTACCTACGGTCCAATTTTTACAAAAATCAATGGAATTCTTCCCCCTAGACTATCTATTAAAGTTTCAGCGTGCTAGGATACATAGTTTTTAAATTCCCGTGATCATAGGTGGACGGACAATGAGTGTACGGTTTAAGTCCTGTGCCTCTTACCTACTAGTCGGATATGTACCAAAAATCAATAGGAACATACACCTATATTTAATTCAGCTTTCGTGAGTGTAAAGTTTCGCGTTCACTTCAAACTTTATTCTCCAATAGTCACTAATACCTCCACTTTGAATTTTCTAATACGGAATCGTAAAAGAATTTGCAATCAATTATTAAATATCACCAGTTGTTGAATATTTGTGGGGTTGTCGAACGTATGTCATATTAAAAAAGTCTTTCCTCGTGGAATTCGAAATGAAGCTAAAAATGATAGTTTATTATCACTGCACAACGTTCATTTACTTAATTGATAGTATTCAATAACGTGTCCTCATTATTTAATAAAACGACAATTTCACAGTTTATTTTTGAATGGCAGCAATCGTCATTAGCCAGTAGCAATCTGTTAATATTTCGGCACCGCCTGTGTGTACACATAAATTAAAACATTCCCATTAGATTTGTAGGTGTGGTTGCGTCCGGTGTTCCGAGACTTTCAAATAATTCGATTTACACTGTACAGGCTTTGAGGACACTTGAACTGTTTTACGACAAGTTCTTGATTAAATCTAATTTTGATCAAAATTGGTGAATACTACTACTATTTTTCTTAGATAATATTTTAAAAAATTATGTATAGAAGTGCTTAGGATTTCAAGGCCATTCTTGTAGCCAATCATTTGTTCTTTTATTGAACCAATCAGATTGTTTCTTTATTGACCATCGTATCAACACCGGAAACTGCATTTGCCATCACCATTTTTAAACGAACCTTTATCTCA
Source organism: Thereuonema tuberculata (assembly GCA_023159025.1). Lineage (NCBI taxonomy): Eukaryota > Metazoa > Arthropoda > Chilopoda > Scutigeromorpha > Scutigeridae > Thereuonema > Thereuonema tuberculata. The sequence continues at coordinate 91,738,939 of JAFIDM010002131.1, forward strand.
AAAAGGTACTTTTATTAGGCTTCTGAAAGACACCTTAAATCCCCGGTTTGTCTGTCTGTCTGTGATCACATATCCCATAATATTAGCTTCGCAACGGCTTCTGTTAGCTCAGTTAGTTAGAGCGTCGTGCTAATAACGCGAAGGTCGTGGGTTCAATCCCCTCATGGGCAATTTTTATTCTTAATTTTTTTCTCCCCATTTTAAACCTTTTCACAGTTTCTCAACTTGAGTTTTGTTTTTAAATCATTATTAGGAATTCAGTGAATTAACAAGGTTTGAGTTAAGAATGACGATTACTCCATATAAATAGGAGTGGTTAAGATAGCATGGGGTCGCAAACAGACTCGCGCGCGCATTTTCTAGACCACCTCGGCGCAGTCTATTCTAAAGTAAAGGTAACTCTGAAGCCGTTCGAAGCACGTGATTGGTTTACTAATCGCTATCCCTACCCTGTTTTTTTTTTATTCCTTTGACGATTTAACAGAATAGGTAAAATTTAACTTAGGACTGTGGAGTCCCAAAAATGTTTTCGGCTCCTCCTCTAAAGATATTTTATATATTCATGTGCGACTCTTGTCTCCTCCACAAACCTATCGACTTCCTGATTTGTAACCCAGTGTTCTTATAATAAAAATTATTGAATTATAAATCCATATGTTGAAAAAAAAGAACGAAGAAAATAGCTGAAAAAAATGATAAATTTTACCTATTTATCTGAATTGAACATTCAAGTCAATTAGATTTTAACTTGAACATGTACTGAAATCAAGGCAAGACCTTCACCCTATGGCTACGGCTAGTTTTCACACAGATCGCAAACAAATTTTCAGCAGCTGTTTTCAAAACTAACATATTTTCTTTGCAAAATTCACATAATTTTTTTTTTCGTGATTGCTTTAATGCATCGTTTTATTCATTGCTAAGCTATTTGATCCTCAGTCAATTTATTAAATTTAGTTCCAAGTAAAAGATATAATATTAAGTAAATAGATTAATTTGTTCATTCCTCCGTACCAGTTTTGCTTCTGCTAAAAGTTTGTTTGCACGAAAAAAAAAGAAATATTCAAAAATTATGTCTCATTGCTGTCATCAAAACGTGAAGTAATTTCATGTTTCGACACCAGGCGGCATTAGATCAATTCTTATATTCAATAACATATTTTTTTTCTTTTTGTTTTATTTTGATTTAAATTATATCTGCCTTTTTAAAATGGCTGTTAAAAAAACGTACATTGACTACTTCATTTGAAACACAATAATTCATAGAGCATTTTAATTCCGTTTGTTTCAAACTTTTTGAAATTAGGATTCCGTTGTTACATCATTTGAAAATTTTTATCTTGTATCTATTGTTAGAAGAATTCGTTTGGAGATTGTCCATACGCCATCTTGAAGATTGGAGATAAAGCTATTTAGCAAAACAAATTTATTGATTTATTATTTTTAACTGTTTCTACATGAACGAGATTTCTGTGACGGGAAGTACATCCGCCCTCTCTCCTATTTAATTACACCTATTATGCATTTGCTGGGAGGATAGCGGATGTCCTCTGCAGTAGGTCGTGTTACTCCTTCCGTTCAATATTATGAAATAAGTACTTGAATCAATACAGTTTTGCTTCTGTCTGGCTAGCAGTGACACATCTCCTGTTAGGCTCTTTATTTCATCTCTCAGCTGTGTTTTTCATACAACTCGCTCCCTGACCTTTTAAAGTCCCCTCGAATGACGTACCGTCGCTAGTGACGTTGTCACCACTGACGAAATGCGTGATTTACGATGTAAAATTTGCATTAATGTTAGCGAACGGTGACTAGTCTTGCGAAATGAACGAAACCAACAACCATTTGAAAGAACGAATATGACTGAATGGATGCTTTCAGTTCATTAACCTGTTTAAGCAGTCTTTAAAAAAAAAAATCGTTTTCCGTTGTAATATGATGACCTTTACTCGTAGTTATGTAATTTTGAACCTAGGCATGAACGAATAAAAAATATTCTAAGGAAATAAATTATGGATTATCTTATGATTACTTTTTTTAATTTTTAACAACGTTATTAGCATCATACATTTAAACAAACGGAAGATGTTTCTTTTTAAGATTCATCCCCACATTGAAAGTTCGAAATTTGCCTGTTGCTATGTAAGAAAATAGTGATAATGAACTATCAAATCCAAACATATCGCAACTGGATAAACACTAAGAGGCATGGAACCGTGTTGTGTTTTTCATCAATCCTTCATAGCTACTCTTACTCTGTAGAACGTATTTCCATCTAGAGAATGCATTTGGAAATTACTTCTTTCGACTGTCAATAGATGGCGACAACACATTCACTAAGAAATTTACCAATTAATTAATAAAAGAATAGAGCGCACTTAATGAATGTCGCAGTTTATTGTGATTTTTGTTTTGTTTTTTTACGCTGTAAAATAGAATGACTCAATTCATCAATTTTTTTTATATTTCTGTTTTATTCAGTAAGGCTTCCTTAATTTCTATTTTCTCTCTATTATCTTTATTATACAGGGTGTTTCTGAAATGGTAGACAGAGCGAAGAAATACGGGTTCCAAAGGTCATTTTGAGTGGACTATGTTCCATTTTCTTGTAAGAGCCGAGTTTTAAGAGTTAGGAAATGAATGCTTTGGAAATGGTCCCTAATCAAAGAAAGCCTAGTTCTGACCATTTTCTTTAATTATCATACCTGTTTTCAGTCATGACATTTGTTATTGCTTTTTGTAATAAACCTTTACCTTATTTTACTTACACTTACGAATGTGAACTGAGCTTTCTTTGATTAGGGACGATTCCCAAAGCATTCACTAACTAACTCCAAAACTAAGGCCCTTGCAACAAAATGTCCTTCGCACAGAGTAAGAGTAGCTATGAAGGATTGATGAAAAACACAACACGGTTCCATGCCTCCACTCAAAATGACCTTCGCTTCGATCTCTTCGCTTTGTCTACCATTTCCAAAGTACCCTGAATTTTAGTATGGATCTCTCAGCTCCATTAATATGGTTACTAGATTCTGAACGATGAGATGGTATATCCATCTTTAAACTCCACAGCGATTTGTTTTACTTATTTGGTCCTGTTTTTTAGTTATTTAGCAAAAGATTACCTATATGAAAGTCCATTAAAACACGGGTTCTTATACGCACTGCACCATAATGCACCCTCGGGATCTTTATTTTTATCCCTGATAGAAATTTTGCCGCTTCAGTTCGTATTTCTGTTTATTTGAACAGGCAGATAGGCGAACTTAGCTAGTAAGAGATATACTAGTTGACCCGTGCGAATAATTCGCAAAAAAAAAAATCAACCTTTGAGAAACAATAAACAACTCCTAAGCTGTCGTGCATGTTAGTTAAACACATTGTCAATAGATGGCGCCTTTTACATTTTTATAAAAAGGTTGACCCGTGCGAAAAATTCGCATGGTATCTTGATCAGTCACCGAATGGTAATATGGAAATAAATAAATGGACAGATTGTCAATAGATGGTGCCTTCTACAATTTTTAAAATAATGTTTTTTAACGGAAAACAATTTGTTTATTTTTCGTCATTAGCGGTGAACGTAATCTTCAAAATGATATCTCAATCATTGATTTTTATGAAGTATTAAGGGAGATAAAAAAAAACCACCTTTGAGAAATAATATATGAGAAGTTGACAAATTTTTGTTTTTATATAGTAATAAATCGTTTATTTTTATTAAAATATAACTCTTCGTTTGTTTTTTATCTGTTCTTATTAAATAAACGTGAAATATCATTTTAAAGTGCATTTTTTATTCAAAACAGGATATATTTGAAGTTTACGGCGCTACAGCACTATTTGAAATGTTGTTTCGCTTTCGAAAGATAAGTCGCTTCTGTTAAAGCGTGTCTACATTTTTATAAAAAGATTTTTAAAATAAAGTTTTTTTAACGAAAACATTAATTTTCAACAATTTGTTTATTTTTCGTCATTAGCAGGGAACGTAATCTTCAAAATGATGTCTCAATCATTGATTTTGATGAAGTATTAAGGGAGATATGGCGTACCGACATAAAAACATCTTTGAGAAATAATATATAAGGATTAATTATTGTTATTATTTAAAAAAGATTTTCTAAAGTTTATATGTCAACAAATATTTATAAGAGAAACTGAAGATTTGAAGTTTTTAATTCCTTTTTTTTTTTTTTTTTTTTTTTTTTTTACAGAGAATGGAACCACGATGGTCGTCCGTGGCTGTTCGCTGGACAGTGGCTCCCTCACAGTGGATACGGAAATAGTTCGCATGTCTCATTGCGGCGGTTTTTATTTCGAGGACAGCTATGTACGAGGATGTATTCAGAGTTGTTCCGAAGACGCCTGTAATTCGGCGGTGGTGCCGTCTTTTGTCGGATGGTGTTGGCTTCTAGGTTTCTTGTCTATAATCGTGCCTTCCGTTCATACAAGACTTTAACATCGAGGAAATAACCTCCTTAAGAAAAGAAATTTTTATATAAAGAAGAAAAACAATACTCAAAATATTAAGAAAAATTTATGCTTTATTATTGTTACCTATCACAATCATCTACACATTAGATGGCTCACGAAGTAGATAAGAAAAAGTGGTAGATACAAAGTGTTTTCTATTTTTCACTGATTAATGTTTAGTTCTTCTGTATTTACAGTTAAAAACTTTTTAAGATTTCACTTGAACCCAAGTGACTTACTGTGTTCATCTTCTCTTCCATTTTACTACATTTGATTGAAACTTAATCAAAAGACTTCTTTAACACGAATGAACCTTAGATTACAAAATAATTGTTTGTTAAAATATTTATTTCAAAATTTTTCATATGTAACTTATTACTGATAACAGCGGTGTCTACCCACGTAACACAAAGCGATGGCCCAACGTTGGGCCAACGCTTTGTGTTACATGGGTGTGGACTGGAAGACAGTCGAAACTAACATCTGCAGACAATAAAAAGTAAAAACAAAGCCATTGATATTGAAGAGGTTTGTTTTTGGTTTTATCTTCTACTCCTGACGATCAGCCTGTGATGGTATAAGTTTATATAATAGAACTTCTTCTCAAAATTAAAAATATTTTCATTTCAGAAATTATCTAGCCTGTATTAAAACAAAAACAAAAAACTCAACCGTGTTTTTAATTTTTAGGGTTTACTAATATACAGGGTGTACCTGAAATGTGCTGCCAAACTTAAAGGTTGTATTCAATCATGCAAACCAACGAATAAATGTCATATAAACATGGGTCTGGAAATGCTTTATTTCCAAGATATGAACAATGCAACAATACAGAGGTGTTGGCCGTACAGTCGCTCAGTTTCACAGAAAGTGCTCGAAATGTCCTCCACCGGCCGCAATGCACGCAACACCACGTCATTCTATCGACTGCCGAGGTCGAAGATGCCAGGTGCTGTGTTGCACCCATCCACTATGTGATCATGAAGTCCATGGGCGTCAATAATCGGTGTGGTGTACATTAATGCTTTAAGATAACCCCATACCAAAAAGTCCAGAGGGTTTAAATTAGGAGAACGAGCAGGCCATGCTGTTGAAACCCCTCTTCCAATCCAATGACTCTACGATACGACTTAAAGGCCAACACCTCTGTATCGTTTCATCGTTCATATCTTGGAAATAGCGCATTTCCAGACCCATGTTTATGTAACATTTATTCGTTGTTTTGCCAGATTGAGTGCAACCTTAAATTTTGGCAGCACATTTCAGGTACACCCTGTATTAATAATAATAAAATGAGCTGAAAGTTTAAATACGAATCTCCCTGTCTAGAAGAATGGTGTCCATGGATTCTATAATTACAAAAATCAAAGAGAGAAGCTTAAAAGAGACTGATGCAAGAATTTAAAATTAAAAACATAAACGTTCTAAAATAAGAATGTTTTATCTTTAAATTGTATAAAGACTTATAAGATTTATCCTTTTTTGACCTTTATTATAAACTAGCGTGCCCGTTAACAATGGATTTACCAAATCATTAACAGTAAATATCACAGAACAATAAATTAAAACAGTCAAAATTACATGATATTCACTCCTGAATTCAAATGTAACAAACTAAATATAAAAGTAGACATGAAATACTGAGGAAAAAGTCTATCTCGGGCAGCGCAGTCTCGCGTGCATCTTGGTCTTACATAAGCATTACTCTGACCTCTCTCCCCCTTTAATGCTTACGTAATACTTGTACGGCCCCCTTATGTTTACGAAATTGGAAACAAATGTATTTTCATTCCAATCATTTTAAGATTATTTGAAATATAAAGCTTTAATAAACGAAGATGTTTTGATTAACAACTTATTAAAGGAATGTGTGTTTCTTAAGTAGGCAGTAACTAGATACAGAATTGGGCAAAATATACAGTAGTGAAAGACAGAAATCAGGAGCAGTAAGCATTATTAAATATCAGTTACGTAGTTCAGGAATACTATCCATTACTTAAGCATTATCCATCCAAGTGTGTACAATATGTTAGCCGGACACATTTCATCCTGCAAATTTTATATCTTGAGATGACACGGTCAGGAAAGTGTTCATGAAGAAACTGCCTGCACGCCACGGCTTATGAAAGAGACCTGTTCCAAGAGACGTCTGTGATTCTCATTTGTTGTTATGATTCGTGGCCGTCCCGTGCACCCTTTACGCTATGTCAACACACTACCTGTCCGTCGGAATTTTTTGATGACGTCAAGAATCACACTGGGACGTGTTTCCGAAACATAAGCTGAAACCGCTCTTCACATATTCAAGGTTGGGCCTGTCTTTCCTTCTCAAACTGTATGATCGGTTGTGGTATTCCACTGAAAATACCTTTTCTTCTGTGCTCAAGACCATTATTGCCTCGACTGATTCAAAACCTAAATCAGTTATTATATAGTTGATATTCAAATAGACCGTGACGCTAGGGCACGCCCTATTATCGCATGGGGAAAGTGGAATATTTCACTACTATTTATTTTGCCCAATACAGTAATTGTTGATGGAAATGCCATACTGAAGATTCGAGATAAAAAAAATCATGGGGCAAAATATATATATTAATAATATCTTTTTCTTATTGAAAAAAAATAACCCTTAACGTAGGTTCCCATAAGCTATGACTAATTACAATCTGAAACCTAGACGTATTGCTGAAGTTTTTGGAAAGCTAACACATTTTTTGCTATTCAGGAGCAGCCTTATGGTCAAGACGACAGCCTGATACGTCTGAACCTGGTTCGAATCCCTGAGCCGGCATGGATGTTTCTTTTTTTACTGTGTTTGCTTCTTCTCTTTCTCCTTCCACATTCTGGCACTTTCTGAAATTCTAGGGTTCAATAAGCCTAAAGCCGCTGTACCAGTGGGTATATCCATGGCCCTATTACAATTAAAATAAATAAATAAATAATAATTGCACGCTATTGTAACAGGATCTGTGACATCTCTTACGAAAACATTATTTCCGGGTGGTGCATTAAAAAAAATACCAGTCTTAAGCCTTAACTTCAGTGTCCATGTGAGTTTTTAATAGTAGTAAAAAATTCCAAACGTTAAACTATATTTGTAAAGTTAGTCTATTATTAAAAAAGTTGCTGAAAATTAATGATGCAAAATTCCACAACATGTCCTAACATGTTGATGAAGACTAACTTCCGGTTAGCGGGTTGAATATGGCATTTTTACTTCTTCCAAGGTTCGCCGGTTCTCTTTTATATCTTCCTTTTTAAAATGCCCCAGATTTAAAAAAACACAAGGCAATAAGTCCGGACAGTAGGTTGGCCAAATAGGTAAACTAACAATATGAAACTTAAGTTTCCAGGTATTCCAGCTACCTGTGGAACTACCATGATCATGCGACTACACTTGCTGCTACTGAAGCCAAGACAGCACTCGCCATCCTAATCTGGGCTACTTTTTCTTAAAACCTAATGCATAAGTCAAATTAAGTTGATTATTAAAGACTGAATAGTATTAGTATCTGCCGCGACACAAGTTTGGGTCATGTCGTACACAGGAATGACACAACCCACGAAGAAAACAAACTGATATTGTAAGAGTTTTTGTCTAATCATTATGGAACCAGGGCAGTAATTTTCGAAAGACGTAGCCACGCGAGATGGCTACCTTGCAATGGTTTGAAGTGAAGCAAAAAGCTCGGTAAATGTCTTTGGTTATTTAGTTGGCTTATTTGATATTGAAGTGATGGGAATTAAACAACTCCTAAATTTATGATATTTAGTAAAAAACAAATGAGAATTCATTGGTATGGACAGGTGCTGTTTAAGAAGTAATTTATTAATGATAAGAAGAATTCGTGGCATTTATTGGTGAAATAAGAAACCACTTCACATTCTCTTACACTTATTTAAATGAAGCTCAGGAAATACTATAAATATTAATGATATGTTTTTAAAGAAATATCCAGGCAGCAATGTGTTAATGTTTTGAATACTGTAAAAAAAAGTTTTGATAAAATGAATTAAAAAAATCTATTCGATGTATTGTTTTTTTTTTCTTTTTATGTAAGTAACTTCTATATTTAATTACACATCTGTCAGTGACTGGACGAAGCCTGTTTCAATCCCCGCGAAGATCGGGGGTTTTGTTTTTGCTCTATAGACGGTTCACACAATCCTTTGTATTTTCCCCTAAGTTAAATGTGGGTGAACCGTTACCACTTATCTCCTACCTTCACGTAGTTCAGCTAGAGACGAATTGTTATAGATTTAGCTTCCGCGTTCCGTTGGATCAACATGTCTGGAAATCCTAAATACATTCAGAAGAAGTCTTCACTTCGTATTTACTTCACAGCAACAAAACAGTGATTATAGTATTTCGCAAAAAAAAGGGGGGGGGGTTGCCATACATGGTCATTACGTAGCGATCGATTTTGTCTGGAACAAACGTCACCAGTCATACGTCATCAAATTGAACTCCGAGCAGTCAGTCCAAGATGGAATCGTTTTGTGATCGCATAAGCGTGACCAAGAAAGGACAAGCCAAGCAAGGTGAATAGTGTGGAACGTTTTAATTATTTCAATTTTAATTATTATTATGTATCGTAACTGTAGAAAATACAAAAACCAGAATGTTTTCGTAATGTTTTTAAGATTCAGTTACGGATTTTAGCAATAGATGGCGCTGTTACATCCTGGAAACATTAATGTATAAGGAAATTACGTCTTCAAAAGCTCTTCTTTCATGAAATGAACTTTTTGTAGGTCGAGATCCGCTTCAACTGTAATTCGCAAAAAGAATTGTGAGAATCAAAGTTTCAAAACAGTACAAACGAAACATTTTTTTAAAAAAATATCTTAAACTTCTTTAATTCCACAGAACTTCAAGAACTACACAATATTTCGAAGGCCTGCCTTCTTTTTCAAGCCCTATATCTTACCGGTTAGGCCTTCGAGATATTGTGTAGTTGTTGAAGTTCTTTGAATTAAAGAAGTTTCAGATATTTATATTACTTTATTTACGAGGAATTTGATTGAAATATATTTTTATTTCATCAATGAATTGGTCTTATTCCTCGTTAATCTGAAATATCAACTTTCAAATACCTTTTTCTTCACATTTCGTACACCATTAGCTGATGAAGTCTTCATGGCAGAGGCCTTTGATTCTGGTATATGGATTATTTCGCGTGTGTTACAGGGCCGTCGCGTGGTTTGTTGGCGCCCGGGGCAAGATTTCGTCAGGTGCCCTACACTTGATATTTGCGCTCCCCCACCATCCCAAAAATCTACAACCAAAAAAAAAAAAAAAACTCGGAATCTCCAATTCAACAACCAAAAAAAAAAAAAAAACGAATTTCCAATTTTTTTTTATTTTTGCAGTTACCGCGGCGCCCAGGAATTTCCAGTTCAACAACCAAAAAAAGAACGAAATTTTCAATTTTATTTATTTTCGCCATTTCCGCGGCGCCCAGGGCAATCGCCCCGCCCACGCGACGGCTCTGGTTACAATGGTTACTATTTGTTTTCGGAACGCCTTGAATGTTCTTGTAGCAAGTTTCTATATGTTCTGATAGACTGTATTAATCTAAATAATCTCCATTAATTATAATCGTAGATCTGTAGCGAAGAGACTTCTGATTATTCCACTATTCAAACCTCACTATTTTCCTAAAATTACGTCTGCGATAATTGGAGGAAAGCTTACTTATTAAAAGTGTACGTAAATTCCGGAGCCGAGTAATAGGCGTGACTTTAGGAGATTTGCCTCGATTTAAACAAGAAATTATTGAAAGAACTTGGCGTATACGTCGGAACCAATGTCGAACCCGAAAATGTTAGAACAAACAATAAAAACTCGCCGAAAGGACAAATGGCGAGAAAATTCATGTGCACGCTACACGCGGCCGCTATGATTTTTTCGATTTTTTTTGCTTATATATTCAGACAGCGCAGGTAAATATTCATATTATTAATATTTACCTGCGCTTTCTGATTTTTATGCGCTAAAAAAAAAAAAAAAAATTCATAGCGGCCGCGTGTAGCGTGCACATGAATTTTTTCGCCATTTGTCCTTCGGCGAGTTTTTATTGTTTGTTTTAACTTTTGCGGGCTCCACATTGGTTCCGACGTATTCTCATAGAGACCTGTGTATCGAGACCTGGTTGTTTACTGATGACTACTCCTAGCTGATGATCGCTGTATTAGCGTGAAACAGCTGTACTAGGATGTCATTTTGTATACAACTTTGTCTCACCCATTTTTAATATTAATTTTAATATCAATAATTTGCCATATAATATTCACAACGTATCAAGAAACGGTATGTGAAGATCTCTGTCGGAAACGGATAGGAACTATGAATTAAAACAGGCTCTTTACAAAAATACGAAATAATCATAATTAACGATTAGAAAAATTACTTTTTATTGTGTTCTGGTATTTGCCAGTTAATAGTTACAATTATGTATGAATTATTTTGAAATAACAGGTAAAATGGATCAATTCTGCATTGTTTTGAAAACACTGAAGATTATTATCATGCAGAAAATTGTCAATTCACTAGGATTTCTCGTTTTTCACTCACTAATTGATTCTTGCTGATCGATTGTAATCTAGGGACCGCGCGAAGATGTTTGGCGCCCTAGACAGGTATAGTGTGCCTTTCCCCTCAGATTTATACTATTCTCATTTGTGTGACCTTTTGAGTTTATTGAGTTAATAAAAAATTTAAAAATACAATGGAAAGTAAAAATTAATAAAATTGAACTACATTTTTTTTTATTTATCTATTGCAGAAGTATGTAATTATGCGCGCTTTAAAACTTCACAAAGTATCCAAATATTTACGGCTGCCTAGGCAGTCTTTTAGCGTTAAACAGGACTTTCCTGTAACGAAACTTTGATCGTTGAATGGAAATTTGATTTTGATAAAAGAAGTGCCAAAGAAAAAAAAGTTTGGCAAATTTTGAACGCTCGTGTGGTGAATTCTTTGACCAATAAGAGTTAGAGAAGATACGAAGAAACGCTTGAAAGCTACCGAAAAATTAAGAAGTAAGTAATTTAAAGATTCATCGAGAAAAAGAATGTATTACAGGGAAGCGAACCATATTCAATAAAGATTTTGCTGATAATAACCTAACCCTACTAACTTCATTGAACAAATAGTGAACTTGATTTTAGAAGGACGGATAGTCATATTTTCGAGTATAAATTGCAATCTATACCTTTTTTATTTTAATATTTTTCTTTTCAATGCATTTTAAGCAGTGTTATAATGTTAGACAAAACCTATAATATTTATGTATATTAATTTGTAAGTCCACGTTCAAATACAAAAAAATCTGAAGCTTCGTCACTATAAGGTGCTGCCATCTATTGAGACCAAAACAAAATAGTACGGCGCTGCTTAATAACCTTGACGGCGCTGCTGTCAAAGAGCGCTTTAAAAAAAAACTACGTAGGGCGACGCATGAGTGAAAATACAGGGTTGTTGCTTCCTTTGATATTCCATTACACGAAAAAACATAAAATGGCCCTTAATTCATTAAGAATGGTAAATGCGAATTATTTCATAGTTTATCTAGTTTGGGAAACAAAAATTCAGCTATTCACCGATGAGTTTTAGGTCAAGTTCGGGGTTGTTTAAACAGTTCTATTCGGCGGGAGAAAAGAACCATTTGGAAAAATATAAGATCCTTTTAAGAATTCGGATGCTTTGAAGATTTTTTTCAAAAAATGGGAATTTAATCAAAATGAATTTATAGGCGTTCAGGATATAATAAATATGGTTCATTTAGTTAAAAAAGTTTCAGAAAGAAATACTGGAGCCCACGCTTATGTCTCGAACTTTCTGTGAAACTTCCACTATTCTAACAATTACTGTTTGCATTATTTCTTTGAATTCGTTGTCTAAACCAGTGATTCTACTAATGTCCGTGTCCCATTGCTTCTGAAAATGTGTTCTCCATAAATCAGTAACTTAGGTGAATTCATTAAACCTAAAGACATGATTAATGCGATACAGGTAGTTTCGCATTTTAATTTTGCTGTGTAAAGTAGCATGAAAATTGTAGTTTTTAGATTAATTTAACATGCATTCGTTAGAAATAACTCGCCCCAATGTTAATAAAAAATAAAAGGTTGTTGCTGTTTTCTTCTTTGATGATTTATCCCTAAAAAAATCAGTAGGACATGTTGTTCACCGTCAGGTTAAGAACTACTGGTTTAAATGAAATCTGTGAGAATTTCAACCTTTTGCAATTATCAAATACTTGAAATAACTTAATTGTTTTATGTTGAATTTATCGGAGGTAAGCTGTTGTAATCTTTGATATTAAACAGGAAAAATATAACACCACAAAACTGGGAATGAAAAATCCCAACATTTACGGAGTAAAAATTATTATTTATTATTATTAGTAGTAGTAGTAGTAGTATAATTTTTTTCAACTTGTGAATCTGCAGCAAAATAAATAGTATTTAAAAACATTGATTAAAAATAAGGTACTTGGTATGTCAGGAACGTATATAGAACTTTATTTGAAAGGTGACGGTGAGGAAACTAATCAGCAACAACAAAAAAAAAAAATTACCTCGGCCTTCTCTCCTACATATGCCCACCTGATATTGGTATCAGAATACCAAGAAATTGTATATTGAATTGTTTTCATTGCTTATCAAACAATAAAAGACACAAAAGATAAAATTGATTATTACAATAATATGATAATGTGTGTTTTTCACAAGCCGCAAGAATTTTTATTACTTATAAGGATTTCACAGGTGTGATGCCTGAAATGTTTAATTCTTATTTGGAAGCAGCAGATAAAATAGTGATTGAACATAAATGTAAAATTCCAGTTCTGGTTGAGCTTCAGAAATCGGTGACAACCAGGTGATACCTTCTCCTTCAGCCTTTTTTATAGCTGTTTTTGGCTGTAGCCCCCCCACCCCCCCGGGGATATTGGTCTAATCTCCCACTCTGACCGGATAGGTTGTTTATACCTACTGCCAGGTGTTTTGGAAATAGTCAAAAAACCATTATGAAATGGCTTCAAACCTGAAAAGAAAGTGAAAAAGAGGTTGACAAATGAAATGAAATAAACATGCATGCCGGCGTTGGGATTCGAACCGAGGTTCTGATTCATCAGCCTCACAGGAGGCTGCCGCTTAGACCACAAGGCTATCTCAGAACGACGGATGATACCTACGCTAACCTTTTCTAACTATCAGTATTTACTTTATTAAACTTTCTAGTATTAAAAGGGAAATTTGAGGGATTTGTGAACTGAGAGAAGGTTGTGTTTAGTTTGGTTTTGATTTGTTTTGTTTATTCAAATAATTTGCTTGATTTTTCAGATTTTGCGAGTGATGCAGTTAAATGGAATTTAAATTTGAACTAAAATGGAGAACCATGTGGTGTTACTTGTTGGGAACGGAAGTGCTTTGGATTTGGAAAATGTAGCTAATCTGCTTCATTTAGAGACAACTCCAGAAAGTGTCGTAGTTAAATATATACCAGAAGAATGTACATTACAAGAAGAGCTGAATTCAGAAGAGAAAAGCAATGAAGATAGTAAGTATGAAAATGTATACACTGACTGCTCAATTGAAAGTGGACACCTGACTGTGTCATCCCAACAGTGAAATTTGGCGGTGGTGGTGTAGTCGTGTTTCTCCTGGTTTGGACGTGGACCGTTGGTTGTGATCAAGGGGAACATGGCATCCACATAGTATCAGGATGTTCTAGACAGTTCCATGCTTCCTATGTTGTGGCCGCAGTTCAGTGAAAGGCCATTTGTGTTCCAGCACGGCAATGCGCAGTGCCATAGGTCCGTGTTGTCAGCGTCTGGTTTCCAGAGAATAATGTTCAGAAACATCAGTGGCCCACCCAGAGTCTGGACCTCAACCCTATTGAACATCTGTGGGATGAATTGGAGCACTGGATTCGTGCACGTCCAATACGACCGCAAACACACATCCAACTTGGGGAGGATGCGCAACTTGAAGGAGGAGTGGGCAAAAATACCGGTTGCTTGCTTTCAGAAACTGGTGGAGAGCATGTCATGGCATGTGGATGCTGTGCTTAGGGCAAAAGGCCACAGTACGCCCTATTAGACACGCTGTAAATAAAGCATCTGTTCCTCCACAGGTTTCCACTTTCAATTGAGCAATCAGTGTAAATATGCAGTAGTTTGTGTTAAAGATAGAAAAAAATAACATTATTTAGTAATAAATTCCATCAATACTGAGTTATTGAAAAGAATGATTCACAGACTGTCAATGTTTTCAATATTGCAGGGAGGTTTCATTCCAAATGTAATTAATCTTTTTTCAGTTCACTTTGTTAAGAAAATGAGTCAGTCTTGTGACTGTAAATGCGTCTGTTCCACTACTAACTTTTTGAATCTCTGAATGAATCTTCTTAAAACTTGGTGAACACATTTAAGGACTAGGGACAACGTAACTTTAAAATTTTTCCTGTGTAGGTCATTCTCGAGAAATTAGCAAAAGATAAGAATTCCCAAAGAAAGTAACTGAAACAATGCCGTTTACGTCTTAAAAAACTAACAAAGAATTAATCTGCTTAGTAATCCTATTAATGTCTACTGCAGCTTAAATAAGATTAAAATAATTGAATTCAGACGACTTAAGTAATTGTAGATTTAATTCAGAAAATGAAAAAAAAAAACCCTTACTGTTTGTGTTCAGCAGTTATTATAATTTAAAAAAAAACCAAGAAAGTTTCGTTGAAAAATCCACTTTAAAACAAAGTGAAAAAAAAAAAGAGCAAGATTTTTAAAGTATGCTTCAAGTTCATTCAGGAAAGTCTTGTTGATTAGCGAGAAATAATTTTTTTTTATTAATTGGTGGCGATGTTTTGCATTTTGACTGCAGTATTTTAATTTCTGTTCCCTTTTTTTTTTCTTTTAAATTTCCTCATATGTTCTCTAATACCTTGCTTTTTAACCATAATAATTTTTTAGTATGTTGCATTGAAGTGCATTGCATTACTATGAATTGGATGATGTTAGGCATCATTTGACCAAACTCCAAAACAGATTTTTTTTAGATTATTCCTCCATCTACTAATTAAAGGTGTAAAGTGTAAAGGTTCCTGCTTGTTATCTTAACATAATTCTGTGGAAAATTAATTTTGAATAAACTCCAATCGACCAATCATGATATAAATAAGATTTGCATCATGTGACTGACAACCTTGGTCACATGGTCATTTGATTCGACATTCATACGTCATCGTGTGTGATATATTTCATTTAGATATATAACACTCTTCATTCCTTAAAAAAATGTGAATTAATACATCAGCTTTCGCATTTACGTGAATATGTCAAAATCGAATTTTGGGGCACTTGATCAAATGATGCGTAACACCATCCAAATATGAAAAATGAAAGTTCATTAATCACGTTTTGATGTTTCTTAGACTGCATAATGATAATTTCCTGTATTTCTATTTTTTTAAATCCAGTATCAACAAATTCAAACAAGGTTTCTAAAGCCATTCAGGCGGATGAATGTGAAGTTCGGTCTCCAGGTCGGTTTCCTTCTAGAAATATTTCATGGCCTGTGAAATTCAGGTAAGGATTAAATGAAAATATTAAATAATCTTCAAAACCACCTACAACTTATGAAATAAACTAAAGTATCGCTGAGTTAATAGAATGATTTAAATAATAGTGGGTTTCTTTCAATAGGGAATACACGTTTCTGGATCCTGAGGATAGTGATGAAGATTACACTCCCCAAAATGAAACAAGAAATGATAAACCAAAAGTTAAAAGAAAACCAGGTAAAAACTAAATGATATGGTAAATTTCCATAGTATGTTGTTAAAATCTGAATTAATCAATATTACTTAATTGATTGTGGCTGTTGTAGTAATAACAAAACTGTTATTAACCAAGGTTTGGTACTTTTATTCTTGGGTGTTGTAAATTTTTAATCTGCCAGTTATTGATTATTGTCAAATGTGATCATCATATTTCAAACAACAGATTATTAAATTCTAAATTAAAAGCAGCAATAGACTTGCATTCAGTGAAGAAAGTTCTTGAATTTCTTTTCAAGTGAAACAAAAGACATACTAATCATTCTAAACCAAATAGGCTTAAATTTCAGTATCACAATGTCTTTCGTTTGAAGCTATTATTTACAAAGTGCCATTTGACAGAAGAGTCGGTCAGCATCAATATTCTCCCAACCTTTTAACGTTAGTCTAAGAAAATGTCTGAGATGGAATCCCTAAGTTAACTTTTCACAAGAGACGATTAAAGAATTTTTTCTAGGATGTAAGTTATTAAATACTCACGACTTTCAAATTATTTGCTTTGAGTCCGAGCTTACTGAAGTTGGAACTACAATTTGGATATCGTTGAGTAAGTTGAAAAGCCTGGTGTGGTGCTTTTGACAATTTTAAGAATTTTTTGAACTGAAGATCATCATTTCTTAATGATGATATATAAGATGGTATTCAGAGATCTAAGAATGTACTTGGAATTCTCCTGTTTGTTTATAGTTTTAACTTCATAAAAAAGTTACCTTTTAATTAAGCACAAATTGAATGAAAAGAAATTTAAATGTTCGGATCTCTACATAAAAGACTTTTAACATCAAACAAAATCAAACCTTATTTCATTGGGAAAAAAGTGAAAAGGTTTAACCTGTGTTGATGAACTAAAAGAAAGAAAAATGTGTACAACTTCATTTTTATTCCTTTCAATAGTCGAATGTTGATTTTGAATTGTCCTGTATATTTGTGCCCTTGAAAGTGAAATATTTTGAAACTGTCAGAAACTCAATCTTACTGCTTTTGTTTTTACCAAGTAAGTGCATATTATTGCAATGAATTATCGTTTATTTTCAATGAAAAAAGAACCAAGATTGACGGATGATCTCTATCTAGTGGACAGAGAATTCATTCCTAACACCAAATTTTTAAGGAGAAAAAAAACTGAGAAACTGTTTCTTTGTTAAGAAAGCAAAGGCAACTGGCACTTGACTATCGTCATTCTAGACCTTTGTCAGAAGCCTTTCGTAGATCATTACAGCCTTGTCAAGCAAGATCTTTCATTGACTATTTACTGTTTTAAGGTATTTTAATATATCGTAATATATGTGATTTTTATTGAAATTTATTAATTAAATTTATGGTTAAATAGATTAAATCAAACGATACTGAAATATTTGTGTACAAAAAAGGTTTATATGACATACAGAATACAAACAGTAGAGGAAGCTTGTGGTTCATGGAAATCAATTTCCACATTTTCTGAGGCATAGCATGTGTTCAATATGCTATCCATGGCGTTGCCGACAGCACTCATAACACTCAACGTAGCTTCTCAAACATGTCCCTGAAGAAGAGAGGTGCTTCATTCCTATGATTCACGTCACAGTCTTTTGATGTAAGTCACCAATGGTTGCTGGTGGGTTCTATCGGAAAATGGCTTCCTTCAGCATACCCCAAATGTAAGCGCTCAGTGGTTTAGGATCAGGTGAATGAGATGGATTTGGGAAGGCTGTTCCATGGGAAATGACGCAATTACCAAAATTTCCATGAAGCAGTTGAAGCGTGTCCCTCACTTGTGTGGCAAGTGGCCCCATCCTGGTGCAACCATTGCGTACAAAATGGCAGGTTACGTGCACGACAGAGTCTGATGAGATCCCCTAGAAATATGAGAATGTTTTCTCTGTATCGCATCTGGATCACAGTCACAGGATTGCCAAGATCATCCTCAACAAAATAAGGGCCCAAGATACCATTTCCAGACACCACACACCCTATTGTTACACGCTCACTGTTGAGGGGTTTCTAAACACTGATGTCTTGCCGTTCAAATCCCAGAAAGCATGTTGTTTGTCGATTGATAAATCCATTAAAATCAATATGGCTTTCATCAGAAAACCAGACATTTGACAGGAAAGCTTCATCATTGTATGCTATCGCTAACATCGTCGCACAGTTATGCGATTCTTGCATCCTTGTTGGCATTGCTCAGACATTGTCTGGTCTTTATCTTAAAGGCAAAACCACTAATTTCTTTGAACATTCATCTCTCAGATGTTTGACTAAAATTCATTTGTAAGGATGTTTGCTAGAGACTTCGTTTAGGCGACTATAACACCTGCTTGAGGAGCCTTCCTCGGTTCGCATTGGTTGTCACTGTAACTGGACACCGGTGCAGCCTTTGTGCTGTGTTAGAACACTGCCCACGAAACGAAATTTTTTAATGACAGCTAACCATTGTTTTTTGAAATCGTTCTCGAAATACATTTCCAACGTATAGTAAACTTGGTCCATTTGAAAGTCCAACTCTGTATGACCAAAAATAATGCTCCACGATAAAAAAAATTTCCTCTGTTGTTAGCACCATTTGAACATCTCTCAAGCATCAACCAACACAAGCATACGGTTATGTTTCAATGACGACGTTCAATGAGGTCATCACATGGTGTGCATGAGCAACAAAGGCTTGTGATGTTCAATATTGTTTGTTTTGGTGCATACTTTATTACCTATCATTACACTGTAAAAGTATTTATATTGATTCCTATTTTGATCTCCTCTCCTGGAATATGTAGTCCAGGCCTACAACAAATTGAATCCGCGTGTAAAAAAACTGCATACTTAAACTGCATAGTTCCTGAATGATCTTTCATGTCTGGATTATTAGAAGTTCTTTTAACCTTTCTCTAGCAAGAAATTCATCCTATATAAGAACTGAAAGGCTTAAAATACATTCAATTTTACAAGTACTAATTTGAGAGAAAGGAAATGTTTGTAAGATTAATAAAGTATAATTGTTAAAGTTTATGCAGAAGAAATTGTTTTATGCAACTAATATTTTTTCGTTTAATAAATTTGTCGTTTTTTTCTAAAAGTGGTTATCTGATTGTTTTTAGGGCGTCCTCCAAAAGATCCAACGTCTTCACAGAATTCATCAGAACAAAACACTTCAGAAACACCCGCTTTTAGTAAGAAAAATTACAAAAAGAGAAAAGGCTGCAAAAACCAGAATTTCAAATGTGACGTAAGTATTGTAAACAAATATAAAAATAGGAATTGATAATATCATGCATGACCTACATACACTACATTGTCTTGTTTGTTTTTGGTTTGCTTTAGCCTGTAGTTTCTTAATTTTCAAGTTATGCATCTGATACCACCAAAGAAATTGCAGGTGATTTGATTTCCAAACATATTTAAAAAAAAAAAAAAAAGGTGAAATTATAAAATTAAGGATATATAAAAAAATATTCCAAAAATTTAAAAAAAAAAAAACTTTTTTAGGATTTTTTAAAGATTTTTTTTTTTTCAAATTTATGAATCTTTCCGTTTTCTTTTAATGGAAACTTAGGATTATGTTTTGAGCCACCAGCCCTAGTTGCCCTTCTAGATAAATATAATTACAGTCGGACCCCGATTTAACGAATTCATGAGGACCGAAAATTTTATTCGTTAAATTGGGGTTTATTCGTAATATCGGGGTTCAAAATAAAAAATTTCTGCACTTAACTTATGGAACAGCCCTAATAAGCAACTATACAAAAACACCCATAATTAGAAATGACACACTTTTTATTCAGCAGCTAATAATACAGCGAATAATTACGCATTAGTTAATTTTAAATTTTAAAGTATGTACTGAGTAATGTTTGACTCCGGATTCCTGACTCGAAAAAGTTCTTTTTCGACTTTATGGAGAGCAGAAAATACAGCGTCATTTATATCCTGCTGCATTAGTTATGTTAGGTTTGTTTAACTAAACTAATACAAAAATTTTTTTTTCGGCTGTTGAAATAATTCGTTAATTCGGGGTTAATTATTCGTTAAATAGGGGTTTTTGCCTTCATTTTACTCGGGGAAAAAGAAAAATTCGTTAAATCGCGAAATTCGGTAAATAGGGGTTCGTTAAATCGGGGTCCGACTGTATAATTTTGTATTTTTTTTTTATTTGAAGTTTTAATTTTAATTGATTAATTCATGAAATCATCTTTTTTTTTTTTTATTGAAAGTCCTCAAGCATTCTATAAAATAATTTCAATTGCAAAATTTAGCTGGATTTAAATTTGGTGCTTTTGGGTGCTGTTTAGCAGCAGATATATATTGATTAGAACAACAAAGCAAGTCGAAATGATTACTTGTAAAATGAAGAAGAAAAAAAAGTCTTATTAAAAAAAAGTGACAAAAGTAGGCAAACTAACCAAATTTTATAAGATATTTGGTGCCCGTATAGCGTGCGGTGTATTGGACATTTACGCTGCAGGATCAGTTTATTAATGATCATCAAACAAACAAAACATATAAAGATATTCAACAATGGTATAATATTAATGAATGACATATACTGACGCGGTGAACGAAGTATACATGGATGATGATTTCCAAATACATATTTTCCACTTGCTCCCGTGACGTCCCTTCACTGATCCAGACCATGTTAGTGGTGTCAATCAGAAGCATATCCAACAAGCTTTCAAACATGCATTCTGGAATTGCAGTAATACCGCATGTTTGGCAGATAAAAAATAGTTATCATTACTTCCGTAATGGCCTACATATGTAAATATAAATAGTGACTTATACAACTCAAAGAATCATGTCTGACAGGATATCTTTGATAAGCATAAAGATAAATGATTACATCATTTTGTTACTTTTTTTTTTCTTTCTGCCTTACAGCATCAGGTTAATTGTTTCATGCCATCAAATTGAAATCACATCCTTGTGATGGTGCTGTAGTAGCACCAAATATTTTAATATTTCTTTCCTTGTAATACTGCATAATATTTAGCAGTCGTTACCACTTGCTTGCTTATATATCTCTTTTTTTATATAAGACTTTTTCTTCTCCCTACAATGAAAAAAATAACAATCTTAAAGCAATGGAAATGTTACAAAATGAAGCACTATAAATGTGATTATGATATTTATGTGTTTGCTGCTTCAGTTATTTACTTTATTTGTATCATTAAAGGAATAGAAAAAAAATCTTATAGAAATCTTGTTATAGAAAAACAAGATTAATTTCAAATGCAAAGAAGTTTATTGACATTACACCATTCAAACTCCCCCGACTTCCTCACTCAATTACTTTCAGTGTAATGGGGTTAACTTTCAAGGACCCTCTTTAAGATATTTAAAGCCATATTTACAAACAAAACTTACATGAACTATTTCTTTCTACATTTCCTTCCATTTTTGAAATGCATAAATGTTAACACCATAGGTTGATGGAACCCAGCATGAGCTCTACTTGATTCATGAGGACATAGTAGGAGTTGAGTAGTTACTGAAAATGCACCGTTGGTAGGCTATTTCTACAATTGTAATTTTAAATTATTGTAGGTAACAGTTCTGTAGTTGTTAGGAAGAAAGGAATTTTATTTGTTACAAAAAAAAAAAAAACGAAATTCAGTTTGCAATCAATATTTTTGTTCCTCTGTAATTTTTCTTTAGTTACTAATCTAAGGAAAATGTACTAATTGCTGAAACAAATAAGTCCTTTTGAGAAAGATGTTGATAATGAAGGTGAAAATCCATGGTTCTGGCCATTAAAGAGGTGAAAGAAGCATTCTTTCGTATTGTCTTTATTTGTGAAGAAGATACAATTTATATAAAGTAAAAAAAACTCTTTAAGAATTTCATCATTTTACTTTAATGATTGCAAGTTTGTTTTTCATGCAGCAACAAAACATTGAAATTTACAGAATATAACAAATAAACGGTCTTAATCTCATCTGTATAAGAATTTCCTTAGGTATTATTTTCACTTTTTTAAAACTAAATTCCTATTTCTTTTGTAGATCTGTTCCAAGATCTTCTCTCAAAGAGGGAATTTAACTGTTCATTTAAGAGTTCACACGGATGAACGGCCTTTTTCTTGTTCAGTTTGTAAGAAAAAATTTAAAAGCAAAGAAGCAATGATGCGGCATCAAAATACTCACACAGGTATTTCCTTTTCTTTGTTTTAAAAATGAACATTTTTATTTAAACCCTTTGGGAATTCAGGAAGATATCATTCCAGTTTCATTTAAGTTTTCTGTGCGTTTGTAATAAAATACAGTTGGCCAAAATTTTTAACATTGTTTCCTCAGATAACTTGAAAATTACAACTTTGAAGATTTGTTTCATTTCAGTTCTCTCTATAAATTCTCTCGATCTTTTATCAATGAAATTAGTTGCTGTGAAATAATGTTGAATTGATTGGATCTAATTCTTCTTCATTGTTGCAAAACATTTAGACATAATTTTAAACTCACAGCAGTAAAGTTGGAAAAAAATGCTGTAAATTGCAGCATCTCAAGGAGCTGACCACCAGCTTTTTCGATTACATTCTGTTTTCTACTGGTTTATTGATTTTTTTGTACTGGTATTTCTAATAATGAAAAAAAAAAAAAAAAACAATTTACCAATAAAGCAAGATTAGGTTGAGACGCACTGGTTTGTCAGAGAAAAGACAGACATTTATCTTAATGTTTCAATACTCCACAGATCTTGCTTTTAATCTTCACTAACACACTAATTTTTGTCATCAAAATTAACATTACCTTGTGGTTATTGAATTTATTGATGCTGTTCATGAGTATGTGAAAACCTTTGTTCAATTGTATTTGTTTTTTTTTAGTAAGTAAGTTGATCAGGAAAAAAGTTTACAAAGTTTGTGTACAAAAAAACAAACCTTTATTGGAAGAAAATGAGATGGTCCCCTTAAAATAGCACAGATAAACTATTTTTCTACAAAGTCACCTTGATGATTTGTCACAGTGTTTCATCAGTTTGTTCATCCCAGCCACATAAAAGTCGGGGCCCTGCTGTTGTAGCTATATTTTTGTGTCATGTTGAATTTTTTTTTTTTTATTGCATATGAAGCATCGACAGGACACGTGCTCTTTTAAGTCAGGGAACAGCAAAAATCACTGGGAGCCAGATCAGACTATATAACAGATGTCCCAGTGAAAATTGTTCAACGATTCTTGTTTCGTGCAGATATGCTGTCAGGCATTGTCATTATTTTCTGATGGTGTTCTACAATTTCTTGAAGGTTTTAGTAGTAGACCAGTTATCCAAACAGATCACCATTTGGAAATGGTATCTCCAATGACACACGAGAAAGAGTAGTACAGGCCTCTATCGGATGTTGCAGCCAGGGCTTTGGAGCAGACAAAATTTGCAATTGCTCCGCTCCAGCTCTGCTCCGACATGAAAATACTTGCTCCATGCTCCGCTCCGTGCTCCAAATACATTTTTTAAGTCCTATTACCAAAGATCAAATATTAAAAACAAGCAGTTTTTTTAACTAAATTTTATTAATCATCATAATTAATTCTATAAGACAGAACAGCTGACTAAGTCATCTTTCATTGCCTATCTTGTATCATTGATACCAATTTTAAGGCAGAAAATAATCGCTTGACACTGGCTTGTGTAGTGGGTATACTCCATGCAACTCGACAGGCGGCTTGAATTTGGTGTGGGTAATTGTCCATAGCTTCAAATGCTGATTTTACTTTGAGCCTACCCACAATGTAAATTACATGACAATCTTGGGGAAAATTTCTCTCAAAGTCTTCTTCATTCGAATGTTGCATTTCTGAAACTCTCAGACGTTTTTCCAGCTCTTTTTCAAAATCATCATCTTCTGTAGAATTGTCTGCTGAAATCGAAGTATTTGTTTTTCCTTTCTGTGATTGTTGAAAACTTGCTATTCGATGTTGCTGCTCGGATTCAATTATTGAGGATTCCAGCCTTTCACTCTCTTGGCTCATATCAAAACGCTTAAAAATCTTTAGTTTTTCGAGTTGTCAGGCGATATTT
This sequence comes from Thereuonema tuberculata, assembly GCA_023159025.1. Classification (NCBI taxonomy): domain Eukaryota; kingdom Metazoa; phylum Arthropoda; class Chilopoda; order Scutigeromorpha; family Scutigeridae; genus Thereuonema; species Thereuonema tuberculata. Next base: position 91,763,249 of record JAFIDM010002131.1, read on the forward strand.
AAAGTCCTTGTTTTGCTTTTGTCGTTTGCGACGAGGATCTACATAGACTCCGTCAAGAAAATGGGTGTTTTGAAAAGATTTTCGTATTATTTTCGCATGGAGGTCAAAATTCCCATAGCAATTTTCTGCCATTGTCTGGGAGAAATTTTGCAGGTTTTTGCCACTCCTTCATGTAAACTCCCATGACAATTTACTTTAAAAATTATGTAATTTTTAAAGTAAAATTTGGCTTTGTCAGGAGATCTCTTATATTCTTAGTTTCGTGCCATTCAGCTTTAGTTAATATCATTTCTATGGCTCCAGCCGCAGCTACTTGTTCACAATAATGCTTAAAGACAAGTAGGCGATCAACCATTGCAAATGTTGAATCCCCAATGAGTCACAGTATCCAAAGGTTGGGTTAGCCCATGAGTTTTTAGAAGAATACTGCAAATATTTGGGGTTCGTAATTTGATAAAATCATTTAAGTAATGAAGTTACACAAAATTTAAATAAAAGACAAGTATCAAAAATAGCTTTTATAAACTTTAGCAAGACTTTTGATAATATTGACCGTAAAATTCTATTAAAAAAATTAGAAAATTACGGTATAAGAGGAGATTTTCATGATCTTATCAAAAATTACTTAAAAAATAGAAAATCCAAAGTTAAAATAAATAATTTGATAAGTAAAACTTACAATGTTAAGAGAGGTGTACTATAAGTTTAAAATTTAGGTTCTTAAATTTTATTTTATATATAAATTCTGTTAGTGATATTACAGTAAAACCCCGATTATCCGAGTTTCCGCTTCAACCGAGCTATCAAATATTTCTAGGATTTGATATTTTTTTTTTTTTTTTGGTTCTTCATTTTCCATTTTTTAAACTACCGAAAAAAAATTCCTGACAAACACTCAGGAAAACGAAAGAGAATTCGCAGAATATTGGTCGCAATTAATCTTCGCTCAGTCATATAATCCCCTAACTGGAATCGGGGAATGGTTTCGATTGGTCCCATTATCCCCTCGCTGGAATCGGGAGATGGTTTCGGCTGGTCACATTGTCCAGTGTATCTGGAAAGTATGGTGGTACATTCAGTCAATTCTACAGATTCGAAATGAGTAGCAATAAGAGAAAGATAGTTGTTGTTTCTATAGAAACAGAATTAGGAGCAACCCAAAGAATAGATAATGGTGAATCAATAAAGAAAGTAGCGGAAGATCTCGGTGTCGATGGTGAAGAAAGTGACGATGAAAATCAACATATGACAATCTCCCATACAGATGGACTAATACCTATCGAAAGTGGCTAGCATATATAGAACAACAACAAGAAGCGACACCAGCAAATCTATTATCCTTAAAAAAATGGTGAAACATTGCTGCAGAAAAACGCCAAAGTAATTTAAAACAAAAAACATTTAAGAACTCTTTAATTATCGGAACAATATGAATTGCATGTGATGTATCTGTATAACTTTTGTATTTGTTGAAATTTAAACCTATACGATTTATTTTATTTACAATTTTTGCTGTAACCGAGTTTTTCGGTTATCCGAGTTAGTCTTGGTTCACATTAACTCGGATAACCGGGACTCTACTGTATTAAAAAGTGCAAGATTTACATTTATGCCGATGATGTAATACTAATAAGTAGCAACCAAAATCAAACTTTTACTTCAATAAATCTTCAACAAGATTACTCTTCAATAAGAGTAAAATATAAAATTTTGAATAGAGAAGAAAAATTTATTTATAACGTAGTCTTGAAAAATATACATAAATATAAAAACATCAAAGAAAAAATACTCTTCTGAAAACAAAACAAGACTTAGTTGGTTGAAGATTTTCAATATTCCTACTATAAACAATAAGTTTGGATTTAGAGTAAATGAATATACTTACTCAAAGATATTTAGACAAATAAATTGGAATAATTATAATTGTAATAATTTTAGAGAAATCAAAAACCAATTAGTAGTCAATAAAAATGTAGTAAAAAACTTCTAATCTATTCTTTAACATTAATTAAATTTTGTTTTTGAAAAGACACACATTAAACTTTCCAGCACCTATAAAACAGAAATAATTCTGTAATTACACCTAATAGGACTGGTAAACATTAAAAAAAAAAAAAAAAATCTGGAGCAGTGGAGCAGTCAAAAACTTGTGCGCTCCGGCTCCGCTCCAGCTCCGGGCTCCGCTCCAAAGCCCTGGTTGCAGCAACTGCTGTTATTATGGTAAACTCATAAATTTAATTTCTAGCAGTTCTATACTTTTTTTCTGATGAATCATTGTATTTTGAATCAAATGGCATGGATTCAAATTTAAAAAAAATAATAATACATTTTAAGCAATGTTTTATAATAATTCAAATTATTTTATAAGCAGCTTCATGTAAGGATATGAATTGTGCATTCAGAATGCCAATCATTTTTATTAGAATTTGTTTAAGAGTTCCTATTCATATCAGAGCTACTAGGAATCCTTCATTCCGTTACAAAGCAGCAATTGCTGTTGAATTGATTTCAAAAAATTCAAAACTCCACAAATGAAAATTAACTTGTAAAAAGATAGAATCTTCAACATTCTAGGTGCAAAAGGAAATGAAATACACTTATCAGCCAAGGTTATCCATAAATTCAGTTTCTAATTTACACAAATATCAAATTAATAGTGCAGTAAATGTGTAAATATGATTAGAAATAACAAAGTACTTAAAAATCTAATTTATCCCAAATATTTAAAATGCTTTCTTTTTTTCCCCCAGGAGAGAAGCCTTTTCCTTGCTCTGTTTGTAACCAGGGGTTCTCGAGTGCCTTAGCACTTAAAGAACATCAAGCGAGGCACACAGATGATTATTTATATGAATGCAGCATCTGCCAAAGAGGATTTCGTCAGATCAGTTGCATCAAGAGGCATTTGTTAATTCATTCCAATGAAACGCCGTTCATCTGCACGATTTGTGGAAGAAAGTTTTCACAGAAAGTTTACTTGCGTTCCCACATGAGGACACACACAGGTACTTACAATTTGGTTTTAAAAATCATGGTTAAAAATTAATTGATTTTTTTTCCCCCTCTAAGACAACCTTTCTTTTAATATAAAAAAAATTACTACTAATGAGTTATACAAGTTTGGTCCAGTATATTTGAATGCCTTTTAATATTCACCAGAGAGAAGAAAAAAATGAGGATACGTTGTAGTTTTGCTATTACAATGCAATTTTTCAGTAGAAATAAGCTTGCTGTCACATAAAATAACATACAAACTATTTATTCTAAAAAGCTGAAGCTTTACTGATAGGATTAGGTTTTTTAATGTAAAAATACCTATTGAGTTTTAGAACATATTTAAATATAGAGTGAGTAGACACATTATCCTTCAAGTCTTATTACAAGTAACACAAAATACTTCTTAAAAAGCTTAAAAGTCATTGCCGTTAAAATCCTGTTAACACAATAAATCAACATCTGTAATCAGTGATAAAACAGAAACAATTTCAATGTGGATTTTTGAAAGTTAGCATTTTAACTTTGTTTGAGAACATTATTTACTCCTGGGTTCAATTTTATTTAGAGCTTCTGTAAAACTAAACGTTTGTAAGTCTCAAAAGTTGCATAGGTCAAAAAATTCAATCCGCATAGACTATATCATGTCACTAGTTATGACGAGTTGATAAGTAAGAACCAGAACCATCTTCTGTTCAAATAGCACTAGTAAAAAATTCTCACAAATGAGGAAAAAAAAAATTAAAATCTCTACCCCCCCCCCCCCAAAAAAAAAGTTGAGTAATTCAGTAACAATGAATTTAAGTTTCTTTTGTCAGATTTATTTCGATATTTTGACATAATGCTATTTAGCTATACACTGAATTCAGATTTGCTCATAAATCTCGACACCATTCACCTGATTAGTGAATGTGTTAAAGTGTCCCACTACAGGCCTATGCAGACCCTTGAGGTTGTGGGAGATAAGGCTCCCGGCACTTCATGACCAATGAGACTACCTTGAGGTCGAGTGGTCAGCCATCCCCACGCCCACCCGCCTTTATCCCTTGATACCCATTCAACAGAGGGCTGGGTTGGCCCTAGGACCCGTTTGGAGGAGAATGGAGCATGGAAAAATCTCCGCCGAGGCGGGGATCAAACCCACAGCCACGTGCCCTCGCCCACTCAGCTACCTGGTCCACTAGTGAATGCTTTATAAATAGCTTGGTTGTGATGAACATGACCAACTGTAATCAGGATTAAAATTTGGACATACTTTTGCAAAACATCTGCAAATAAATGAAATCCATTTGATTGAATTTGAACCTGTTGTATGCCCAGTAATATGTTTGAAACTAGATATTGAATTATCAAGAATCAAAAACTTAAGACTGCACATAAATAAATATTTACGCAGAGTTTATAATCAGAGGGATCGGGAGTGGCCGTTTCATCCTTTTTATGGACTAACAGCCTGATCCACCACCCTCTTTGATGATAAATAAATAAATATTCTTTTCTGGGTTATGTGCAGTCTTTGGTTTTTGATTCTTCTGCATGTTAAACTTGTTTCGTTTGTTTTGTTTTTGATTTTCTTTAGATATTGAGTTCTTTAATGGTTCTGCTTTTCCTGGCTTTTATTTAAATAGTTTTCTTACTTTGGAAGAAAAATGTTTGTAGGTCAATTCTTGTTATGTTTGAATGTTAAGATAATATATATTTAAATTTATTTCTATTTTCCCACAGGTGAGCGCCCATACCAGTGCACAACTTGTAACAAATCATTTGCTCATTTATCTGA
>JAFIDM010002131.1:91768419-91801696 GCA_023159025.1 Thereuonema tuberculata
CCATACCAGTGCACAACTTGTAACAAATCATTTGCTCATTTATCTGATCTCACACGACATAAAATCATTCACACAGGACAAAAACCTTACACGTGCAAGCAGTGCGGAGCATCCTTCAGCGATCCTTCCAGTCATCGTCGGCACGAGAGAGAACATGCAAAGACAAAGCCTTTTTCTTGTGAGTTGTGTGAGGAATCTTTTAAACGAATGGCACAGCTGAAACAACACATGAGGAAACAGCACAATGAGGTTCAGTTGATTTTGAGTGAGTGCATTCAAATGGAAATAGCTGACGATCAATCTCAGATGCCTTTACAACAAATTCTGCAAATGGACAACAATTCAACCGCAGTTATCCTTGATCCAGCCATTTCAGTCGATCAGCAAGAAGCAACCGATTCTCTCGACAAAGGCAGTGTAGAGGACCCTGCTCTTAAGGAACCTTTCGACCACAATTATGTTCAAAGTCCAGACTTTGGGAGTCAAGACTATTACAATTGGTTATCGAGTTTTACCACATTATGTAAACAATTATCCATTCCAATTAAAAACGAACTATTCAAAAACATCAGTCAAGTACAAAAATCCATCGCGGATGTTTTATCATCGCCAACAGGAATCTTATCCAATAAGGACAATTTCCAGATTTTAATGAGCATTTCTAAAGACTTAAGTGAAATAATTAACACTCACCTTTCGTATATCTTTCAATCGCTTGATGGAGAAAAATAAAAGAAAGAAGTTTCCATACATAATAAAATCTTTATTTTGCATTTTGACAAGTTAACAAAAATAAACTTCTAAATTGTAAGAACAATTCAAAGAGAAATAATACTGAAAAATTTACAAATATAAAAAGGTTTATACTTTGTAAAATATATTTACAAAACGATTTTAAAAAAATAGTTTTGACATGGGCATTGTTAGCTTTAGTTCTCTTTAAGTTCATTGAAAAACACTTTACACATATATAATACAACAGTTATCTAAAACATTTAGTTCAAAAACAATTTAAATACATCTTTTGCTATTCTTACAGTGCATTAAATATAATGAATGTTTTCAATTGAAAAGAAGAAACAAATGTGACTCGGCAGATTTCATTTTTCTGTTTGTTCTTAGAAAATAATTCAAAAGAAATCAAAGTTCTCCAGCATTTGCTAAGAAATGTCACGACCCAAAGCAATTTTAAGGTAAATTTAGTTCTTTACAAAAAAAAAAAGGCAATGCAGTTATATGTGCATTTGGAAAATAAACAAAACGACAATTTTATTTTTAATTTTGATTATGTAATTGTTAACAAACCCAAGAAAAAGAAGGCAAATTGATGAAAATAGAAGTTAACCTTTAAAAGTACTCTAAAAATGATGTAAAAATAATAAAAAGACAATTCAAAATTAAGAAAGACTGACTCGCTTATATTTAACAAAACAGGTTAACCATAGCTCCTTATTTACTCATTTTTATCATTGCCCTCTTGTTCTCGGTTTCTGCATTATTTTGTTTTTCTTCATAGCTTTTCCCTATCATTCTTTCTGAGATGCATATTTTTTGGTATAATTATTTCTATAATTTAAGAGTCAAGTTTTTATATATTTGGATAAAAAAGTTTTAAAGATCACTTTAATCTAAACATTAACAATTGTGGCAAATAGGGAAGAAAAAAACCACAAACAAAGAAAATTAGGGGCAACTTTACATTTATTTTTTATCAGATTCTGAAATCTGATATGAAATCATAAATTTAAGTCAACTGTGAACACATAGGGGGAAAATGCATATTTTTAGAACCGTACAATGATTGTTGTAATGAGAATCTAGAAGGGTTGTTTCATTCTTAGTGGCATTCACTGGCCAAATTTATTTAGTTGAAGAACAACTTAGTGTGTAGGTGGTTGTAAATCTAACTTCAACCAATGAGACCCTGACAAACCAACTGCAATCAACAGAGATTTGAAAACCTTGGTTAGTTCTGCATTTGACACTAAAGGTATTTAAATAAAAACCAACAAAACAGCCACTTAAAAGCAGAAATAAAGAGGTTGAATGTTTATCAAAGAAACACGAATAAAGTAAAACAAAACCTACACTTTCACAACCAGATCAACAATTGCTATCCTCAAGAATCGAGGACAAATGTTTCATCTCTAATAGAACTCCTTATTCTGAGCTGTTCATCAACTATTTTAACTAGGTGATGAATCTTAAAAAGACAAAAGAACCTGTGTTATTGATGATGACAACTCATGACATGATTGGGAAAATGCAGTTTTTCTCTCCCACTGTAGTTATGTTTAACCAAAACTCACCAAACCTCTTTATAAAGCCAACTAAGCGAACACAGAACATTTTCTTTTTCCTGTTTTCCTAAAATAGATGTCAGCCATCTACAGCTTTTTTTTTTACAACAAAATAATATATGATTTGTACATTTAGACAGATCCCAAAAAATTGGAAGACTGCAAAAACCGGGACATTTAAATCTAAAAAAAACTGATTTGCAATCGTTGGCTAAACAGAATGAGACAGGATTTGTAGAAGGTGAATTAAATCTACAACAGCAACTGAAAAAAATAAAGTGGAAGTCATGTTCATGGATTATATCCAAGTTAAAATCTATATTGGGTTAACAGTTAATTTTACGATTTTTGATTTTTTTTCTTTTCATAATTACAAAAATAAATTCACTTGCTGATAATTAACACCTTTAGGTTATGTAAACACTTTTGCTACAATTAATTAAAATATTTATAACTTCATACTCGCTTAGGTTCTAGCACAAACTAAAACTACCTCTGCTTACTCATCACATCGTGATCTTAGAATCCATAAACGATTTATGGAGGCCCACTGTATAAAGAATATAATACATACTTTGCAACCTCATTAAACAACAAAATAATATAGAATGGCAGTATTCTGAAATGATGACCTACAATTTCTTTTTAAATATTAAAGCAAACATTCCTAAATTGTCAAAAATAATTCTTCAAAATGTCACTTTATGTTTGTCTAACGAATCATGAATGTATTTCAAGTTAAAAATGAAGAATGAAGGAAGCCTTCTCTGATGTCACAACCTGATTTTCAAAGGCAGTGGACTGCAAGTTATTTGCTCACTGGGGTTCTGAGAAAGAAACCATTCAATAATTTTAGGAAGACAAATATTAAAAGGAATACAAAAATACTATTGCAACCAACTCCAATGATACCAAATAAAAGCAAGCTTCTAAGAAGTTCTGCAGTTTGAACAAAAATGGACATTAAATATACTTGGGATAAGTAGCTCTGCCGAAAAACTCTTGAATTGTGATCGCGAAAGAATACAGAAATGATTGGCGTTCTAATAAAATTGTGGTATTTATCATGACTACATAGCTTCTAAAAGAAGCTTCAATAAACAGGACAAAAGAAATTTAACTTGCAATGGAAGCATAGATAAAAGATACGTGCCAATTTTACCTATTGTGGGGATCAACTTTTATAGTCAAAAGCAAAGTAAAACTTGTTCTCAACCGAAACTGGCGAAGCTGTAAGTTACCAAATTAATTATTATATTGTAAAAAAAAAACTGTAGAAGACAACAATGACATTCCCTATATTACTGAAGTACTTCCTTGCTAAGTTTATGCTGTTATTTTATCATAACTAATGTGGTATTGATTGTTCAAAAACACCTGTGGCTCAATTCACCAGAAACCAGAATGCCGACTTACTGAAACAAAATTGTGATAAGAATAATTACTATTAGAGGATATAATTATATTTAAAAACGTTTTTAGTGGGAGCATTTCCCAAACTATACTTTAATTCTTCTAAAAATAAGGAATAATAGTTGAAGATAGTTTATCTGGAAGTCTTAAATACCAGAAGCATCAATACAATTGAACTGCACTAAAAGGATTTACTTATTTCTGTGGGATCAATATATAAATAAAGATCAGAGCAATTTGCAATAATGCTTGCCGATGGTGATCTCGATTCACGACAATGCAAATGAACAATTGGTGACAATATGACAATCCAAGTACATCATTGGAACAGATGGCATCTAAATGTAATACATGGCGATAGTCGATTCACGTAATACACTTATTAGAATAAAGCTCGTTTACTTTTTACCATACTAACAATATTAAATCTTGTGTGCTACATCTTTTTTCGATCATTGGGCTCTTTTAAAATTTAATTTTTGTTGATGAAATGCCGTCAACCTGCAACGGATCAAGTCAGATAAACACTCTTCTACTGTATGTTATTAAGTGGATTAACCGGTTGCATTAAAACAGTTTGTGATATGCTTAAAAGTCATTTAAAGACTATTATGAAGCGTTCAAATATATTAAACACTTTATCTCGCTTGACAATGCCACAGCATTTTTAATTATACTTTAAGTGTCTCATAAATAATTATTTATGCAATTATACAATAACATATAACACAAACCAGGTCTATTGAAATGTGATTGCAATTATCTGTACTCTATTATTAAATAGCCCAAAAATCGTAGAACAAGAATGGTCTTATTATGGATCTTGTTCATTCTTTTATACAAGAGGCACTGCTTCCATCTTGTCTCTCTTAGAACATTACAAGGGCAGCATCACAATCAAAATTAAAAACTGACTCAGTTCTAAAACCAGTGCAATTTGATAGCAATAAAGATCCTCTGCATTGTTTATGCTCAAGATGTATCTGATACTGTCGTATCTTTCTTCACTAAAATACTCGAATCTAATGTCTTATTGGATCACACTTCAATAAATCTGGTTTAATAAAAAACACAATCCACAGCAAAACACTGGAGAATCAATGACTGTGTTCCCTTTGAACAAAAAAAAAATCATGCTACATTCTTAAGAACCCAATTTAAGTAACTTATGAAATGGAATAAATACGCCACACATGCTTATGCAATTTCCAGATCTGCTAAGCTAAGGAGAGTAAGGCGGTGGGGGTGGCATTACATGCAAAGGAGAGACATCCACTCGTGACGGGTAACCGATGGAAAACGTTTCTAGGCCGTCGTAGTCTTCCAGCAATCCATCCACTTGCTCGTCATCGCTTGAGGTTCTTCTCTGAAGAAGATTGGCTGCTGCAGCTAAGACTGCAATGGAGCCGCCACCAGTGATCAGGTAATAGCCCACATCAAATCGCACTTCAATGGATAATGTCTGTTTGGTGGGACTAAATCTGTGATATTGCTCAATGAGAGTTGTTATGAAATAGCTCAATCCTATTATGGTCACACAAAACAACACTGAAAGTGAAACAAAAAAGAATTAAAACAATTAGCATACAAAGGATAATACAATTGCTTAAAGAGCTTTCTCGCTTAAACTATTTTCAATGAAATTTTAAAAATACATTACACAAGAGTTCTTTAAAAAGGAAAACTATATTTAAAACAAATAAGTAGACATAACTATCTAGCAATTTCTAGCAGTATCTTGGAACTGTTACTTTATGTTTCAAAAACCAGTAAAATAAACAGTTGCAAGTCATGAATCAGAGGCTTCTTTAGCAATCCCCAAGTGACCAATAAGAAAGCAGCCAAATGTTTTACTCCAATTCTTCTTGTACTTTTGACTTTCATCTTCTTCTATGTTTTGAAGAGATCAGGGGATCTCAAAAATGCTATATATCTAGTATTTTTTAAAAATTTTCCCTTTTTTTTAAAAAAAAAAAAAAAAAAAAAACTGCTTAAAGTTTTCACTGAGCTATCTTTTCTCTCTCCCTGGGTGTTTTAGTCTTACAATTAGTTCGCCCATAATAATCACTCTCCAAACTCTCTCGATCTTAGGCTCTTCTCTTCAGTTCAACATAGGATGCAAAACGAGCCTCTCTCTACATCAGCCCAAAAAGCTTGTTTCTCAGTCTTCCACGAGGTCTCTTCCAAGGGATGTTTCCTTCCACCATCTCGACCAGCATACCTCCGTGACCCATTGCATGGCCAATCCATCCCAACTTGCGTGTTCTAATCATCGCCATTAAAGAGCGTGCCTTACCAACTCTGTGCAGCATTTGTTCATTTGAAATCCAGTCTATCCAGCTCACTTGTCAGCACCACAGTTCGAGAGCTTCTAATCTTTTGGGGTCAAATTTCTTTGTTGTAAGGCTTTCACATGCATAGAATGCGAATGGCCAAGCATAAGTTTTTAAACTATCTTCTACAAATGTTAATTACTTATTTAATAAAACATTTTATTTTTATTTTTGAAGGATAATTCCAATTTAATATTAAAACAAAGTTTGTATGTCTGCTTGACATATCCATATTCTTCCATAAACCAATATTCAAGACTGTCATATTGAAAAATCCAGTCTTGTGATTTGTTAAGAAATAAATTTAACCAATTTAATTTTTGTTTTATTCATAATTAATAAAATTAAACGAAATATTACAAAAATTTAAAATACTGCACAAATATCTGTAAATAATTTCCTAGGAAAAAAAATCCATAAATACCTCTTAAAATGAAAATTAGAATTCCTAACCACTGTTCTAAATTACGATAATTTATAAAATCTTTCGATAATTTTTTTTTTTTGTGGTCTTTATACCATAGAAAGTGTCATACATGAAACAGATAATGTTAATAAATTAAATTATTTAAAGACTTCATGAATTGTATTAATAACTACATGATAATAGACTTGGACTTATACTTTATGTACGAGAAAAAATGTTTTCATAAAAAGGGTGTGCAGATGTGTAAATAGTGATGTCGTATATATGTGCAAAAAATCTGTGTAAAATAGTGATGTCATATATATGTGCAAATAGTGATGTCACATACAGTAGAACCTCGATTAACCGAAGTGGTCGGGACCGGACCTCCGTCGGTAAATCGAAAATTCCGGGTAAAAGAGAGCACTTAAAAATGGCCGTCAGGAGACCGCAAAAAATTTAACACCGGATTTTTAACATGTACAAAATTACTAAATATGATGTTTTATATTAAATTACTATAATTACAAACAATAAATTTGTTCAATAGATGTCACACAAGTCAGAAAACGCAATGTAAATGTTTATATGACATACGATACATACTTTGGCTTCAACGGAAGTCTGCTCTGCCATAAGCACGACTGACATCGTTTAGCCGCTCTGTCCCAAAGTTGTTTCAGTAGCGTAAATTCTGTAGAATAGGAGTCAGTCTGTTACTCCAACTACATCACTCATTCAAAAGCCTCGGAGTTGCGTATTTTAGAAGTTTCGATCACCTCATCTTCGTCACTTTTGCTGTTATCGTCATCGCTATTGGGTTTTCATTTAGTGGGCTCCATGGCATAAATGAATATTCTACATTTCGGTAAAGCCAACTCTTCTGAGTAGGACAGAAAGTAGCCAATAGAAAGGCAGATGTCTTGGAGATGAATGGAATTTCCTGCAAAGGGGGTCAATAGAATGGAATTTCCGACAGGAGGGGGGATGGGGGGGGGGGGAAGAAAGAGATAAGATATCGGCATGTCCTGCAGTATGATAGCTGCTGCCTAAGATGACCTTAAAGCAATATTGTTTTTTACAAAAAAAAAAAAACTTAAGGAAACCGACGTCGGTAAAATGAGGTTCCGGTTAAAAGAGTTTCGGATCATCGAGGTTCTACTGTTTATTGTATATGTGTAAATAGTGATGTCATATATATGTGCAAAAAAATCTGTGTAAATAGTGATGTCATATATGTGTGCAAAAAATCTGTGCAATTAGCAAATTATTTTAGTATTTACCCATAAAATAAAGGTACAATTCCTGACATTAAGCAAAAGAGGCCTCAAAAATTACAACTGAACTTAAACCAAGTTAAGTACTGATTTTTAAATTATTCTGCTAATTCATTTTTAAACAATCATTTACAATTCTCATTCAAAAGACAAATTATTTCCTTTTTACCTGTAAGGATACTTCCTACAGCATTTCTTCTTAAGCATTTCAGGGTTTTATTATTGACGCCTATCATATCTAAAAAGAATGCACTAAAACTCGTCAGGATCCCCAGAAAACAAAATATTATTATGACTCTCATCATCACTACTATCTGCGAAGTGATGCAATCCTGCATACCTGAGGAAGAAAGAAAAAACAGGATTATGAATATTCACTCCAGACTATCTATGAGAAATTGTATACAGTCAGTTATTGAAGAGTTTTGTTTTACTTTAAAAAAAAAAAAAACTGATTTTTTTATGCGCCAAAAAAATTTATAGGGGCCGTGTAGCGTGCACATGAATTTTCTTGCCAGTTATCCTTTTGGCAAGTTTTTTTATTATTTATTTCAACTTTTCAGGCTCCACATTGATTTCGAAAATATTTCTTACAGGCCCGTGCACCGAGACCTGGTTGTTTACTGATGACTGCTCCTAGCTGATGATCGCCAATTAGCATGAAACAGCTGTACTAGGATGTCATTTAGTAAACAACTTGGTCTCACCCTTTATAATCACACATTATTTAACTTTTGACCGACTTAATTATAAAAATTAATTGTTCATTTTCAAAGTATAATGAATAATTCTAATAAAGAATACCAAAATTCTAAAAACGATAACAAAGAATAACCAAAACATATAACAACATTAGATATCCAAAATAATCTATTACTACTGGGTATATTAGTAGCTTGGTTTAATATTTATATGTAATGATTCAACAGAGTTCTTTCCAGATTTCTGATTTTTTTTTGCCTTTTTAAGACGATATTAATTATTAATAAGTGAATATTTTAATTTTTAAATAAAAAAAAAAGTTAAGATTTATTTACACAAGGCAATTATATCCCTTGTAAAACTTATTTGTTAAGATATTTTAAATAATTTGTATTGTTCTTGCCTTCAAGAAAACAATGTTACAATTAGTTCTGATGCGAATAACTTTTATTAAATTGCCCATATTTTTTGTAGTCGTAAGCCTTAATTTAGAAAAAAATGATAATGTTTTGTTGAAATGTTTATTATTGTAATAAATATGAATTTAAAATAAATATAAATATCTTGATATCAAATATGAATCCCAGTAATAATTTGTTTTTTCCTTTAAATTAGGTTTAATATAGTAATTAAGAGGGAGAAGAGAAAAAAAAAATTATGTAAAAGTACTCAAATTTTTTTGAAAAAAAAAAATGTTGAGTTTTGGAAAACCAGTTGCAATGAAATATTAGCATTTAAGTCTTTGACTGGGATTATGGATAGTCACTCCAGACTATCTATGAGAAATTGTATCCAGTTATTTATTGAAGAGTTTTGTTTTATTTGCAAGTAACAGAAAAGATAAATACAACATTATCAAAGCCTTAAGAGATTTCTAGTTCGACTAAATTGCTTTTATGGAACAGTTCTGTGTTTAGTACAGCAAATCTCTTTAAAAAATTGTCTCTGTGGTACATCAATTATTTAGTTCCACTGTACAATACCCTTGAAATTACTACAAATAAATAATTCTGCAAAGTACAGCTGTTATAATTAATAAGTCTTGAACCATCATTTCTTTTCACCATCTTAATTTATAAGAAATCATTAATACATGAATTTATGTATTATTGATTTGTATGAATAAAGCATTTTTTATATGAAAGTTCTTTGGGACAGCGGAAGGGTGAGTTTTGACGACGAGTCCGCGAAGTGAAAGGTCAAAGGTTAGCGACGCAGTTCTCCCGAACATAAGTGGTTCCTGATTATGTCACATTATTGTAAAATTCCAAACATCCATCCAACTAGAGCTGAGTTATTTAGGTAATATGTTACAATGGTTACTATGGCCAACTGAAATATACAGCCTCCCATTTATACTGTAATAAATGTAACAATACAAAAAGGAAATGCTTAATACTAATGATAATTTTATTAAATTAAATTACTGACATTAGTTGTTTTGAATACTTATAAATTCTTTGAAAAATTAAAAAAAAGAAAAAAAAGAGATTAAAAGCTACAAATTTAACGTGTTAAACTAATTTAAATGTTAGCGGGCCAGATTTTAAACAATTCCCAGATCAAAAGTGTCCTGTGGACAACTATTTGAATAACAATGAATTAAAGGTGTTTCAAAGCAAGTCTCAAGAAGTCTTGAAAAAACGGAATTCTACAATATTTATGTAAAATAAAGAGGCATTTCAGAATCATAGTCGTAATTGGAAATGTTTACCGTACAAAGATTACTTTATTGAATATCTTAGAATTTAGATGAGTTTGCAATATTTCTAACTTTTTTTTTAATTAATTGTTCTAATGAGACTCTCTGACGTTTTTTTATAGAATCATGTGAAACACGAATGTAAACTCATATAACCTGTAATCTCTCAAACGGATACATAAGTAACATTAAATGAATTTATGATTTTTCTAAAGGATAATTCGATACGAATGTAATTGATATGAATCAAATGGTCCGATTTCAAAGGAAATGAAGATTGTTATTAGTTTTTTGAGATTTGTTCGTCAGCACTTACTATTAGACGAGGAGTTGTCCCCGTTATTATGTTCCAATTTCAAATTTTCGTCATAAAAGAACTCGTAGATTCCTAAGTAGTTTCGAGGGCAATCGGTGCCTGATAAATGAAACCATCGCGGTTGAGCTAAAGCTGTTGATAATAAAGCAATGACAATCATATTCAAAACACACGACACTAAGTTCCTGTCTCCATCTTTGGCGCGATGTCGCCTCCTTCCTGGGGAATACATTTCTCAATTAACAACTCCAACTCAATCACATCTTTTAGCGCCAAAGCCCGATTGCAGTTGCTCCACAATCACAAAGGTCGTTTCATCTCTTCAGAAAGTTTTCGACTTGTTTTAGGTCTGTTGACTCCATTCAACCAACAGCAATTAACGCCCTATCAGTTGTTTGTGGGAAGCCAACAAACTACAAACAAGTAGAGAGCTTTGACGGCGGCCATCTTGAAATAAATTTGAAGACCTTTCCGCCATAAGAAATAAAGAAAAATGATAAGCCAAACGCAAAGGCAAAAAATTAATGTGTAAGAAGGTTTAACGTACATTAAATGTAATATTAAAACGGAAATAATAGAGAATGCACAATGTATTACATTTAATGCACGTGAAACCTTCTTACAATTTTTTATTAAATGCCTTTTGTGCCCAGCGCTTAGCGGTAATTATGCTGTACTAGTTATAGCGATTTTTCTATTGTCGTTTGCTTTCGTGGGGTCCCACTTCCAAGAGCGGGAGAAGGAACCCTAGTCTTTCACGCATTCTGAGCTTGATCATCGAGGCTAAATCTGGCTGCTGAGTCCTAATAAGGACGAAACAGCTGTCCCAGATTGCCGTCGATGATGGCTCAAAGGCTTGAAAGCAAACAAATTTGTGCATTCTCTATTTTTTCCGTTTTCAAATAAAGAAAAAGGGATCATATTTTTAAGAATAAATAAATAAATAAAAAGAAATTTTGTTAAGTGTTCCACTCTCACTGGAGTGCAACACTTCAGATATGTACAATAAAAATATAATGTAATATAATATATTTACAGGATAATTATTATCCTGTAATTTGGGAAATTGCAAAATATGAAAGCTACCATGGAATATTAAGGGCCTGTTATGCTGAAGAATTTAATTCAGTGTACCACTCAAATGAGTATAACTCTAGGTTTAGTTTTACACAATAAATAAGCATAGATGGATGAAGTTTTAATAAATAATGCTATAATTCTTAAATATTACGGCTCACACTAAACTTAATTTTCATCACCTCTTTTATGAATTGATTAAAGTATTCACATGTAGGATTTTCCATAAATATACATTCTTGGTAAGGCCAAGAAATACAGTAAACTCCCGATTATCCGCGGACCTCTCCTGTTTCCTTTTTTTTTTTTTTACTGTATAATAAATTACGGAATTAAAAAAAAAATTAAATGATAAAATAAGGTAAACAATAAAAGAGGCTAACAACGTAAGTGAAGACAATTATAGACAAACAATTTAAAGAACGACCTTGTGGGCGGAGCTTAGGGCGACAGGTTACACTAAATTACTGGAGAGCCTTCCCGTAATAATAAAATGTATAAATAAATAAATAATTTAAAATAAAATAATTGTTTATAATGTATGTACTGAAACTTTATTTGTATGTATGTATTGCCATTTTAATATAAATAAAACATGGTAAAAGCATTTTTGTGTTGATTTTCGTCCTATTTCGGATTATCCGGGGAATTCGCTTATCCGCTGTTGCCGCGCCACCCAATTCCGCAGATAATCGGGAGTTTACTGTACAATAAAAGTTTAAGTTCAGTTTCAGTTCTAATCGAATGTAATCATATTTTGAACATTTAAAGATAACGTGATCTATTTATTATCCTGTAATAAACAGGTGACCAAAAGGCACTTAAATAAATAAATTCCTGTTAATAGTGTTCTTGTGTCCTGTGCATCACAAATTAAAAACATGAAAATGAATCATTAAAATTTACATTATTTTGTTTTCTTGGAGTGATCATTTCATATAAAACAATATTATTTACAATTTATAACTATATAAGTTTCGTGCGAATTAGAATTTTACTTGCGCTCTAACAGGTATGGTTATGTTTCATATCAGTGTTTTCATTTGTATGGAAGCAATTTAGTATTCCATCAAAATGACAGTAAACTTATATTGATAATTGACAATCTTTGAAGACCTATCAGTTATCCAACTGCGCAGTAACAGCCTACTCCTTTTTATTGTTGCAGATAGGTCCAACATCATCAAGTTTCTTATTATTTTATTTATAAATAAAGGAATAAGTTACCCTGAAAAAAAGCTTGCAACTTAATGAATATAATGTATAATCTCCATAAAAAAACGAAAGAGTAACTTTTCTTATTCCATCTTCCTATAGCTAAAACTTTATAATATAGTTCTTATTCATTTCTCTGAAGATCGTCTATTGCCTCTTTAATATTTTCAATAAGGCTTCACTTCCTTCCCTAACATAGCAGTCTACGTTTCCTAATTTTTATTATCGTCAACAGTTTCTGCTTAGTAAGCGTTTAAATAAGAGTCACAAATAAACTTTAATGTAAATAAATAAATATTTTTTCTATTAAAAATAATAAATAACATAATCTATGCAATTATTTTATACTTTAATTATATCTAATAATAGATGTAGAATATTTCACTGCGGTACTGGACTCAAGAGCAAAATGTCGAATAACAATTCTGGAAGTATGGTAGACGACTTTGAAAATGCATTTCAAGTAATAACAATATGATTTCTTAACTTTTTCATCTTGTGTTTCATTTTAGGATTAGTTCAGAGATTATTTTCGTATCTGATGACCGTATTATTATTATTATTTGTAAATTAAGATTGTTTCTTTGGAAAGAGATCCTCCGCTATGGCGCTGCAATCGCATAATTGTCCCATGTGCAAATGTTTTTATTTGAAATCCTCAAGATTCAAATTCCTTAAAGTAAATTAAAGTTATCTTGAAACTGTAATAGACGGCGAAAGTACGGTAGATTCCTGTTATCTTAGTCTAATTCTGAATATATCATTACTCATTATTGCAGTGATGTAGCAGAAGAAAATTGACATCTAAAACATTGTTACCCTTATTAACAGTAATATGAAGATTTAATGGAATTTTCATAATTACTGAAGGTCTGATTAATCGATACATTAAAATTTAGCAGTTGAGTGAACTGCTATTACAGAAATTAAATTGGTTCAGTTTATAATTATCACAAACTAAAAGTTGCAAGGTCTATACACTTATATTGGAAAAGATAGCCTATATATTTTTAAACATAATATTTTATATAATATTTTCTATTAATTTGGCTACTGCTTACATGACTGAAACTTATTATTTAAAATAATTAATACCGAATGCGTTATGAATGTATAAAGTTTGGAAGTCGCAGTACGTAGTAATCTATTTCATCATACTTTGCAGACATTTGACAAACTCAGAATAATTAGCAAAACCATGTTTTAAATGTCAATTTTCTTCTGTTACATCACTGCTATAATGAGTAATCATACTATTTTGCGAGGAATAACCTATTCTTTTGGATGCTACCAAGGCTAAAAGCTTAGCTTATTCCATTAATGAATTCACTTGCAATTCTGTTACTAGTGCACCACAAGTGTCTTGCACTAAACTCAAGTATAACTAGCATAAGTTTCCAAACATCGTAACATTTAAAAGGCATTGCAATTCCAAATAATAATTAGAAAAGAAAAATACAGCTACATTCCTTCAATTTAGAATGAAAAAGCATTAATAATAAAGCGCACACACATAACAAGGAAACTTTAGTATGATCAAATATAAGTCTGTAAGGGTGAAAGTGAAGTTCCTATTACCTTCTTTATTATCAAATTATTATTTATTTTACAGCCTTGTAGTACTTGTTATATGTCGTTTCGTTAACTTGTCTTCCTGTACTTTTTCTTCTTTCTTTCTTTCTTTTTGTTGTTATTTTTCAAAATTTAATTCTTTATAAATATAGTTTACTTGCCTTTGAAAATAACCATTGTTAGTTACAAGAATTCCTCATTAAAGAATATGAAAAGATATATCATTGTATGAGATGCATCAATAGCCATTTCTAACTAAGAACAAACAGCAGATGTGTTGGTTTTGGGAATAAAGGGTAAATATTGTATTTCATAACTAGAAAACATGTCAGAATATTGTTGAGTTCTTTACAAAAACTCCAGATATTCTGACTTGTTATGAAATAGAGGGACTATTTCATTTAACATATTTGAATATCTAAATCTTCAATAATTTTCCATTGTCTAAACTATTCAATCAATACATTGGTTAAAAATTGCATTGGGTTGGACAAAAAGTTCATTTGGTTTTTAAGTAAAAATAAAAGACACACTTTTCATTTTCACCAAGACTTTATTGATTCAACGTCTTCAACGGTTTGTTCCACTAACTTCTGCCATCTTTGAGGTAATTTCATAATTCCATTTTCCCAAAACATTTTATCTTTTTGAGCAAAAAAATGTTCCAGGTGCCTTTGGTATCTTCCAGGGAATTGAATTTTTTTCCATTAAGAGAATTTTGTAAAGACCAAAATAAATGGAAATCCGAAGGTGCAATGTCTGGTGAATAGGGTGGATGAATTAGAACTTCCCAGCAAGCTGTAACGATCAAAGAAAAATGCAGTCTTGCATGCTTATTGTCTTCCATATTAAACTGGCTACACCAAATTCACCAATTTTTGTTTTAAATGCACGCTGATACGACAGCTGCTTTTGTTAGCTGACAATCTAACAAAATGGTGTCGAATGACGTTCAAGACACCTAAGCGTTACTAGAGACAACTTATGTAAAAAAAAAAAAAAAAAACAACGAACAAACTTTTTGGCCTACCCAATATTAATGTTAATACATTAAAATAAAAATCAGTACAAATAAAAAGATAAATAAAAATATGGTGTTGAATGCTTAGACATTTATCTTGAGTCATTTCTGTGTAATTTGTTAGGTTGATTTTTTGGCTGATCAAAGATGGCCCATTTATTATAGTAGAGTTAAAAAAGGTTAAAAGGATCTAACACAGACAGATTTCCAAAGAATCACAACCAATCTCTTCAATGTAATTTAAGCATGCTAATAGTTTTTAAGCCAAATGGCAAGCTGTTTTTAGTACAGTATTGGAACTGTAACAATACCTTGTTTAACATGTTCCTGCTTAATGCTTTCATTACATTAATGCTCTCCCACTTGTATCTTTCTGGTTCCCAAGTCTGTTTTCTCAACCAATCAGAAGTTACTTAGTATACTGTGAAGGATACAAAACTTTACTAAAAAAATTTGATTAACAAGTTTGTGAGCTGGAAAACATATGTATTATAGCAGGATATTGTAGCATTTATTGTTTTAAATGTACAGCATATTTTTTTTTCTTCTTTCTTTACAGGCATGTCTCTCTTCACTAACTAATCAAGACCATTTCAATATCCATGATTCAGAAGAAGTCAAATCAGGTAATAATTTTATAAATTTTCACTAGTTAGTAGGATAACTAATACAAATTAAGGATAGCTTTCATTGTCATTAACTTATGCCCGAGTGCACCAAACTCCAGTTAACTTTGATGACTGCAGTTTGGACGGAGCTAAAATTAGTGGGGGTGCTGTTTCAGAAAAGTTTTAGCCTTTGTTTTAAAATTGTGTGAAAGTAAACATGTAAAAAAAGAAAATTTATTCAGAAACTTGATAAATTTCTTTTTATACATGTTTGTTTCCTTTCACACAATTTTAAAACAAAGGCTAAAATTTTTCTGGAGCAGCACCACCCCACTAATTTTAGCTCCGTCCAAACTGCAGTCATCAAAGTTAACTGAAGTTTGGTGCACTTGGGCATTAGTGTGGCATAGATCTTAAATCATAGTAAGCAGGATTATAGCATAGAAACATAAATGTACATCAGGTTTACAACTGAATGAAAGTGAATAATTATGAAGAGTGTTTTTTTTAATTGCATTTTTCATAATTCATGATCATGTATAAATGTTTTAATTATTATAAATTTCTCTATTATAAGCTCATTTATAAATGGAGATATTTTGATGAAAAGAACGTGATATTGTTTTCTTGTATTTACTGAATCATTAACACTAGTCTTTGTCTTTGTCATCAGAAGATTGGAATCAAGTGTAAAGATAATGGGAATAAAAGAGAAAACTTAATAAGAGCCTTTTAAATCCTATAGAAGCTACTGGGCTTTTCTCCAGACCTGGTTTTTATTACAATTTCACTTGAATGCTTTTATTTAAAAGCTTTGTAAACTGAGTTGACTTATCGTTTCAGTCTTCAACTCAGATTCTTTATATTCAGTATATTCAGTTTCATCATCCTTTTCAGTCTACTACAGGACGAAGGTCTCCAAGTTTTTTTTCCATGTCATTCAGTGGAACTCTTTCCTCTTCCATTTGAATCCAGCAAACTTTTTTAATTTCATCTGTCCATCTTTCCTTGATCTCTCATTCCTTGGAATGAAGTTTAGAATTTGTCATTGCTCTTTGATCATTTCATCTTGCTACATGTCCCTTCTAACTCCATTTAAGTTTATTTATACTGAGTATAATGTCAGCCACTTTTGATCTGCTCTCTTACCTAAATATATGCTATATGATCTTCTCTTGAATGTTTTCTATGCTCCTTTGGTTAGTATGTAATTGCAAAATTGCTTTCCTGGTTAATATCTTTTATATTACATAATTCCCAGTATATATAATGTGACAATACTCATATGTCGATTTATTATAACTATTAAAATATTAGAATATTAATATTATTATCATTATAAAGATAAACGAAATGTCAATTAAGAAAAATAATTTCAAAGTAATTATTTTGTAAAAGCTAATGGCGAAAGACTTCGTTAGGGGCAGTTTTAATTATTGTCAGTGATTTTTATTTTAGTTTAGGCTTTAATTTATTTTAATTTAGGATTTTAGGAGATAAATCTTTTAAATGTAACTTATTAGGATTTAATGTTAGAAATTTAGGTGTTTTAAGTAGTTGTGTAATTTAAGATTAGTTGAATTTAAGGATTTTAATAAGGAATTAATTTTCTTTTCTTTAATTAAGCTGAGTTTATTTGAGTTTGGAAATTTCCTATTCTTAGGAATTTCCTTGTGGCCATCATTCCATATTTGGAATTGTTGTAAGCATTGTAATTCTATTGGTTAATTAGCATTATCACTCCATGTGAGGTAATAATGAGGTAATCTCCCTTATTTGGGCAGATATGCAATCCTGCTATCCGTATGGTCTGTGCGACGCGTGACGTCACACAGCGGCGCTCTTAAAGTTTATAAAACGGGGTGTTCGAGTTAGATTTCTCTCTCGCCGCAGTTTCGCTCGTTTAACCTTTGCTACAATGCACCCGGCCTCGTCGATCGCCGCGGACGATGTATTGGCAGCCGCGCCTCAAATTCTCGATGCGTTTGTTAGAAATAGGGTGTGTTAAATCAAGTTATTGTTAGTTAGAATAGGCAACCCGTGGATAGCCTACAATTTATACAATTTATTTGAGCGAAACATTACTGAAATTAATTTGCAAAATAAAGCTTGCAAATTTTGTGTTCAATGCACGTGTACACCCGTGCAGGATTCCACAAGTTACTTAGTGCTTCGTAAGTGAAAATTGTGCCTCGTAATTTAGTAGGATTCCCCAAGTTACTTAGTGCTTCGTAAGTAAAATTTGTGCTTCGTAATTTAGTTATTTAGTGCTTCGTAAGTGAAATTTCAGTGCGTCATAATTTAACTTTATGCTTCAAGAAGTTATAAGCCATAGCTTCGCCGAAAGTATTATTCTTGCAGTGTTGTGTCATATTATTATTTTGCAGTGTCGAATAAAATGGTTAAGTTTAATTAATGTGGTGAATGCGTTGTGCTTCTTTGTGCGTGAACGTGAAGTGTGGCTCCCCCACGCTCCGAATGGATTGGATTAGTCAGGGCATACCATGTAACGACTTTGAAGGGGGTAGATAGAAAATTCACCGAACGGACTTTTCGGTTGGCGCCCAACAAAATACCCGAACAACCCCTGAAGGACCAAATTATCACGTGGTACCGTTACAATATATATATTGACAACTCAGTAATACCCAAGGAGTATTAAAAAAAAAATGAAGATAAGATAAACAGAATATAATTTTATATAAAATTTGAAACATTGCAGATTAAAATAACATTATACCTTAATGTTAGAATGGAGATTAACTGAAATGGAAATACTTATTGCACTTCTGTTACATGTCCATTGTCCAAAAGAAGTATTCAATTAGATTTCTGTAAATAAAGGGCACTTCTTACACTTTCATGATTATTATGAGGACAATTTGCTCTTGGATGGAATAGGTCAGTGTTCAGCTCTTAATTCTGACTCGAGAAATTTTCATAGGTAAATATATATCAAAATGGCTCATGAAAATAACTAAATAGATTACCATAAACGTGAATATTACTTATTTTAGTTAAAAGATATTTATGAAATAATGATTTTAGATGGGAGAAATTAAATTATTCAATGGGCTTTTTCCAAAGTCCCTACATACCATTTTGAGATTAGGAATGGTTTCTTTATAGAGCCAGATTCGAAGTAAAACTTTAAAAATTAATAAATTATATATTATAAATGTATTACAGTACCACATTTTTCCTTCCACCTTACAGATACATTTTAATAACACTAGGGTGGCAGGCTAACAATTTTACTTTTACTTCTGTCGTTTGGTAGTGGTCACCAAACGTGAAGTCTTCTTTCTTTTTTTCAGGAGAATTTTTTTAATTGGTTTGCATGTGGTCCCTCCTGGTTTTTTCTTTTATTCTCTGCAGGGTACTCTCTTGGACGGGTCAATGGGAAGGGTGGAGTCCGATCTGTACCCGGCTCCATAGATAGATTTGGCGGTTCATGGAGCTGTTTGGTGTGGGCTCCTGCCGACCAGATCACACCCATTCTGGGGGGGTTGCCTGCTATTTCAAATTTTTTATTTTGCTTTGTACTTTAATATGAGGTGCTTTTTTGGTTTCTTATAATTTGATTGGTATTTTTTTTCCCCCGTTTTAATATATGCATGTCCTTTGTCAATGTTTTTCTTTTTGTTGTGTATGCTGGGGACCCGAAATCTGCTCTGTAGGTAGTGATTCCCATTTGTCTTGTATGTCATAGGCTATAGTACCACATTTGTTCATCTGAGCATGATTATAAGGCTGACTAGGGTGAAACTGTTTGTTCAGAATTAACCTCAATTGACACCTTTATTAAGAAGATACTACTTAGTCTGTATTTCTTTTATTAGATCAACCTATAAAATAACGAAATTGGTTCAGAAATGATTTGGGGAATCACTCAAGCTGCAAATAGCTGTTGTTTCAATAAGTTGTTCCATCTGTATAATTAACGAATAGCTTTTTGTTTTGGTTTTGATTTAAGTAATGTTAATATAATAATAAAATAATCTTTATTTTTAATCTTAATATTTTTGTAGATAGTTATCTAATATAGTATTGTTATTAATATTATACAATGTTTCCTTTTTTAGGTGCAGAACAAACATTACAGCGTTTCTTGGACATGGCAAAACACATGGAGTGCTTCTTTCTTCAAAAAAGGCTTTTGTTGTCTGCCCAAAAACCAGAGCAAATAATTAGAGAAGTAATTGATCATTTTATTTAGAGAAACGGCATAAGCAATTACAATGAGAAGAAGTGTTAAAAAGAAAATTAAATCAGTCCTAAAAAAAAAAAGCAACAGGTTTTTCATTTAATTTATTAAGAAAGAATAAAGAGATCCTTAAGGAAATCCTCAATAACTTTAAAGTAAAGTGGATAGATTACCATTATCATACTGATCAGAGCTGGGAAACAAACAAAAAATGATTCACTGTATTTTTCTGTTTCAGGCAAAAAAAACAAAAAACAAAGTTTTTTTTTTTTTATTTTATTTTTTTATGCTAAACTCTTTATTACAGTATAATGTTAAAACATAACAGAAATTTAGAAATTAAATAAAGGGTTTTTATTTATTTATTATAAGTAAATATTTGCAGGGTGTCTGAAACATTTTAATGTTTGTGGTGAATTAAAAAATTAATAATTAACAAATAATAAATATGCTAGTTATAATAATTATTTACAGGAATTTCTAATGGTCTGCTGCTCATCAGGAAGATTTTTTAAGATTTCAAATTTCAACCAATCATAACTTTGGTATTTTGATGGCTGTTTTAAAATTTGGATTTTTTTTTTTAAAGAGTTTAGGTTTAAGTTAACAAACATAAAATACTTTTTTTATATATGGTTTAAGGATTCAGAGAGTAACAGAAATGAGTTTGTAGGTTAGAAGAATTGCATAGAATGTCTGTACATTGTATAAAACTAAAGAGAATATCGAAATCCAATATCAATCTTATAATTGATGCAACTCTTTTTCCTGGTGTCCCACATAAGAAATGCAACCAATCATTCGTTTACAGTATTAAGTTTCATAATTATTTAGATTGGAGATCCTAAGTCTAGGAATAGATTTTTATCTAATGTTAAGAGAAGAATAAAGTTACTTATAAAAATTTCAAAACCATTCCAAATTGCACAAAAGTTCAGACTGCTTGAGTCTGAATTTTAAATGTTAGCACAGGTATTCAACTTCTAGAATACTATGTAATTAATTGTAAAATCAATCTGAAATCTTTCTTTTCAGTGAAGTATTTTTATACTCACAGGGTATTATAGGTTTATGGCCAAGTGCACCAAACTTCAATTAACTTTGACGGCTGCATTTGGACATACCTAAAATTAGTGGGGGGGTACTGCTCCAGAAAAATTTTAGCCTTTGTTTTAAAATTGTGTGAAAGGAAACAAACATGTATAAAAAGAAATTTGTCAGGAGGGAAAAAAAAAGGCTTAAAACAAAAATACTTCTAAAATACAATTTTATGAGGTTTGTTTAGTGTAATTATTTTCAATATTTTCTTATTAAAGAGAGGGAGACAATTTAATATTAATTTCAGCTTATTAAAATTGTAACTATCAAGCGCAACACAGTCCAAAATTAATCAACATTGCCCCAACGCTATTCACTTTCAATACTGCACTTTTTTAAAAGAAAATCATATAGCATCTCATGCTTTTAGTTTTGGCTGTACAATAGCTATTCACTGTAACTATAAATCTCATGATACAACGGATATGAAGCAACGTCATTGACATTTTTTACGTAAACAGAACGCCAAGCAAATCTTGAAGCAAAATAGGAATAAAAACAAATCCTTTTGAAAATGTTCAATAATGTTTGTTTTTTTTTTTTTTTAAGTTTTTGCACAACTGTTGACTGCTTTATAAATAAGCTTTAGTTATCATCAGCCTTGCTACATCTACTGGATGTGCAGCAGATCACAAATCCATAAAAAGATCTTCAAATTATATAGTAAGACAAATATAGGTCTGGGGATAATATTAGCAAATTATAAGGGTTGCATTTTTAAGATTAAAAATTGTTATTGGCATAATTAGTAAAAATAAAGTTTAATTAACTAATGGCTTCTTGCAACAAAGTTATAATTCAAAAACTACACTATTAGTAAGCATTGTAAACTAAAGATTTAATATGCCGCAAAATAATAGAAAAGAATAAAGAAATGACACAAAAAAATAAAAATATCTCAGTATTCATCGGTGAGAGTCTGGGACAGCTGTTTCGTCCTTTTATGGACTCGTCAGCTAGACATTTTTATTTCGTGCATAGTTTCTTTATTCTTTTCTAGTATGAATGGTGTTGACTGCCTACTGTGGTATTCACACGGAATAGGAAGAAGTAAATCTCATTATCAAATAACCACACTATTGATAGTCCATGGATCTTTTTGTTTTGTTTATTGGAAAAAATAACGAAATTTTAATTTTAAAAAATTGAGCTTGTACTACTAAAACATTCTAAAAAAAATTCAGTTAAACTTAAGACTGGATATTTTGTAATTTTTATTATTAATCTGCTTTAGGACATCAACGAACTCAAACTGGAATTAGCAAGGAAAGAGCAACTCATTCAGAAACACTATGAGAAGATCCAATATTGGCAGAGTCTTCTCAGCGACTTACAAGGACCCGGTCGCCAAATGACCCAGCCACCACCACCCACAGCTGCACAACCACAGGCCGCAGGGGCAGCAGTGACCAGTTTACAGCCTCCTCCTCCCCAGGCTTATGGACCAGGTCCAGTCCTTCCACAGGGTCAAGCACCCATGGGTCCCCCTCATCCTGGAAACCAAGGCAATGCCATGAGTGGATTACAAGGACCTCTGGCTTATTTGGAAAAAACCACGTCTAATATTGGAGTATCAGAATTAAGGAGATAAAAAATAGATTTTTTTATTGACAGACTCTTTACATAATAAGTTTGTATATTTATATTTCTTCAACAAAAAAAACTGCGTACAAAATAAATATCTTTGTCTTTTGTTATATTTATTGTTTGAGTGATAAATTTCTTGCAAATTCAATCACAGTCCTTGTGGGTCGTCCTGCAAAAAAAAAAAAACAGTGGGATGAATTTCTTAGGATCTAATTCTGTCAGAATATTAAGCATATAAGGTAATATTAAAAGTTTAACTAATAGCCTTTCTTAAAAGCTTTGTAATGATTTTTAAAACCAGGCTTATTAACAAACAAGGTAGACAAAGCAATTAGTAAACCAATCACAATGCTGCGCAACATCTTCTGATAATTGATATTGCTTTAATTTCCTTGTGTTTATTTCTAATAAACACAACAATTGTGCCTTTTGACAATCACATTTATAATATAGCTGAGCTGTACAACAATCACCATAACTGTGATTGTTGCGAATGCAAAAGTTGCGATTGTTGTGCTTAATGATAATTTAATGAGATTTTAATGATACTTGTCCACAGGACAGAAAGTGGGATTATAAGTCTTCTGATCTTGATCAGAAGACTAAAAATTCTGCAAGATACAAAGTGATTGGCATTGTTAAATCAATTTAATTAATACTTCATTTGATAAAAAAAAAAAAATCACGTGTTTATTAAATGATTAAAAAAGATGACAATTATATTATTCACACGATCAACATTGTAATGCAACTATTGAAAGTAAGCAAAGGATCCATTTCAAAATTATAATTAAATGATTATAAGACAGACAATTAAACTTTTTGTTGCTTGCAACATAGTTTACATGAACAGTTCAATTGTTCTTCACTCCTATTCTCACGATTGCTTAAAAGTATGTTTAAGGATGGGTTAGTCTAAACATTCCCTTACCTGTTAAACCTTTTGGTAAATAGGGCACTTCATTACTGTTTTCCATGACACCTGCAATGTCCAAGTGTAGCCACTTATCCACAGTTACAAACTCCTATTAGAGAAAGAAGGAAGACTATTTAAAACTAACAGATAAAACCGCATATTAAAAAAATTCACATAGCCTAGTAAGGTTAAGAAAACACAAAGAAAAACAATTTTTATATTAAAGAAAAAAGCCTGCTGTGAAACTACTGAAAGATTGCCAAAAGAGAATGTACAATGTATTTGCAAACTTTTAGTTGAACCATTTGTTTCCTACTTTTTTTCGATCTTGTAACAAAAGAAAGATTACTGCCACAAAATGCAATGACTTAAGTATAAGAAGTTGCATGTTTACAGTAATTGTCTTTACAATAATCTGTCCATACAGTGATGCTTAGAACTGATTCAGCCTCTGGATATTATTTTTTAAATATAAGTGTTGAGCTTTCTTTATCAAGGGGCATCAAACTCTGACATTGTGACAACTTCATTAATCGTCAGTCATTTACACATTATCAGTTTTCCAGCCCAACATTCAAAAAGTAATCAGGCATTCTTTCTGTAAGTCCTTCCTTTGAATATCCTGCCATTGTTGATGAAAGACACTGTAATTCTTGTCATTTTCCTTTTTAGCGTCCCATGTTACAGTTAACATAGGAAACCGCTCTTGCTTTTGTGTTGTCTGTCTGTCACATTCTGTAGTGGCCAAACGGTTAGAGATATTAGAATGAAACCTTCACCATTGGGTTCAGCATCAAAAAGTAGGTGACCACCTACAAAAAAAATCAGACCTGTAGGACCATTCCCTGACCCCCCAAATGAACGTTTTCCATAGCAGTGTTAGTAATAATGATAACAATTAACACAGTAATAATACTGATGCTTCATACATAACAATACAACAATTGCCAATAGGACGTCATTGTTAATATTTACAAACATATTGTTTCATAAATTCTTTAACATATCCAAATGATGCACTAAGCATTGTATTAGCGGCCCCTAGGTTACAGCTTGCCTGTAAAACAAGCTTATCCCCTAAAGCAGTGGTCGGCAACCTTTTGTTGTAAAAGGGCCAAATATGTTATGTGGGGATTACTGCGGGCCGCACTTGGACCAAAAATTTTAACAACCAAAAAAAAAAAGGAAAATCTTACTTTGACAACCAAAAACAAAAAAAAAAAAAAAAATTCCAACACGCCCCGCGGGCCGCACCAAAACGCTTCATGGGCCGCATGCGGGCCGCGGGTTTCCGACCGCTGCCCTAAAGGAACGGTCTTGCATTTATATGCTCTTGCTTTTAATTATTTTGTTTATACAATTGTGCATATTGTGGGGCCGCTTTGCTTTTGACACTGTCTAAAAGCATTAATTACCTTGTTTGCCTTTCTCATTCTCTGGATATCCCTCATGGTAATTGAACCCGTCAAGTTTGGATACATCTTATAAACGTTCATAGAATCATTAAACATAGACGTCTTCCAAGTCTTGTATCTACTCTCATGTTCATTTCAAAGGTTGGTATCTCTGCATAACGGCATTAAAACATTGATAAATTTCACCTTTATAACTTTCTTTTTGACTCACTATTGAATGGTTCCAGTTTACCAAAAACGAGATGGAACTACTACTAGTCCCTCATGTATGAAATTACGAAATAGGGAAATTCTCATTAGATGAAATATGATTAATAATTCAATGCTAGCCATGCTCATAAATCAGAAGAATAGGTTAATATAACCTATATTCTCAAACAATGATCATTTAATGTATTATAACTTATGATAATGATATATGCTTTAGAAAACAGTGCAAGCTAGAAAGTTCCTTTTCTTATATATTCAAGTAACATAAAATCAAGTTCGTGTAATAACTGGCCTCACAGTACGCCGTGTTATGTTCAATCATGAAAGTGGCCAGCAGATGGCAGCAGTATCCACTTTTACATTTCTTCATGGAATTATTATTGGTTCAGTGAAAGAAGAATCACCATATTTGGAAAAAAAAAAAAAAAAAAACCACCAGATCACTTAGTCAACGAGAGAAACAACAGAAGCTGCAATTTGTTTTCCTTGCCTGGATATTTTATTTTCCTTGTTCCACACTTTGGATATGATTATATTTATAAAAAAAAAATTGAATATAAAAAATAATAATAACAGTACAAAGGTACATTATTGTGCAAAGAATAAAAAAAAAATATTGAAAATCTTATTCTCTTCTACTTTGCTTTGAAGAAATTTAAAAAATAGTTACGATGCTTTGGAATAGAGGTCGCTGAGCATACATGGAAATAGTAATCCATAACCCGTGGATTTTCATCTTTTTTTAGTCTCTTGTGTAGCAATATTTCAGCTTCTGATGTATTATTTCATAAACTAATCTATGAGGTAGAACTATCATCAGTGCCTTCCTTCCTGACATAATATAATTGACTGTAGTGAGTGTATTGTTATGTTATCTTTGATAAATGTTCATTGTATGGTGCAATGGATATGTGCTCTTAGAAAAGAGTTACCAGTTCTGAATTTGGAAACAAAAACTCAATAAAAGGAATTTTTAAAAACAAAATAATTCAGAATTAAATAAAAAACAAAACAAAAAACACTTGCTTTATATTAAGGAAAAAAACTTTTCATAAGCGTTAAATTTTTTATACTAGTACCCTACTCTTTTTGAAGAATTATTGCTACTATATAAAAGAAAATGAAGATATGAAAATACATCTGAGCAATAAGTGTTTGACATGATATTGAAGGGACAGCTGAATTCCTTTGGCCAAATGTATCACTTACATTGCATGTTACTGACACGCTCAACAAAGCTCAGGGCTACCAGATATGGAAAACTTTTTAGGAATAAAAGTTGTTTATAGGGGTTGCAGCTAAAAATGGGAGCTAAAATCCATCATCCTAATAACTGCAGAAACAATGAACTATACTTTTTTTCTTATAATTATTTTAAATTCTATTTTAAGAAATATATGCCACTAGTATAAAAATAACTAAACTTTATTTTAAAGCACAGTTGCTATTCAAGCTATAATTTCAAGTCCAGGGAGAATCAAATTCATCAAAAAGTTCTGCAATTTTTGCAACAAAATACAATGACTTAAAAAAAGAATGTCCTAAGGGTGAATTTGTACATCGCCCATACGTTACCCATCCAATTCACAATGGCTCAATATTTCCAAAATTTCCTGCTTAACTCGTATAAAACATTTAAAGATACCTTTAGAAAAGCAGCAGCTGAACAAGCACCTCCGTATTTGGATTTTGCAGTAATGTTGTTGAGATCAGCTAAATGACACTCTCTCACTTGTTTACTAAAGTGTGAGTAGAGGGGCATTCGCCAAACACGGTCACCAGTTGTCATACCTGACTGTAAAAAAAGAAAAAGAAAATGTTACTAAATAGCTTATGTAAGAATATAAATAATCATAATGCCAACCATCTTATTTCATCCTTATCTTATACATGTTTAAAGAACCACCGCTGGAGAGAATGTCCTTTAAATGCTCCATTCCTTTACAGCCATGCAATCTTTATGTAACTCGTGCATTAATCTATGTTGATTGATAACATAATATTTTGGAAAAATACAAGAAAACTACTCATAATATAAAAATAAAATCAGTAATCATAAACTTGCCTTGAAGTCAAAGGTTTATATGTGTTAACCACACAATTTCATTCCTTTCTACATACCGACATAGTACAAAGCTTCTTTATATTTCATATTGTTATAATTTATGTAGCAAATGATAATGGGCGAATTATTTATTTCTCTATAAGAAAAACCCTTAATATTTGGGAAATTAGTAGTAAAGATGAAATTGCATATCATGTTGCCTTCTCTTTGACAAAGCATCACTACAACATATAGATCCTTTCTTTTCATAACAATGTATATCATCTGACGGACAGCTTTGTTACATGTACAGCAAAGGCTTCTTTTAATGCCTTAATGGAATGCCTTATATATGTCCAGTCTTAGATTTGACTAAAAAAAAAGGAAACATCTCGAGTGTCATTAAGACAACATACTCTGTTGTCTGTAATCCTACACATATATAGGTTTAACAGGTATATTATTTAGTGGGGGGAAAATGTCATATACACCCTGTCAACAATGATGATAACAATGTAATGGCTTTTAGTTGAGATACAGTATTTGCTTGTCATTTGTTATTTCTTCATTCATAACTGAGAATTTGTCGAGAAATGTCTAATGACTCTTCAGTTCATTGCTGAGGGCAAGCTTCTGCATCTAATGCTTGTCTGGCCTTGTTCTGCATTTTTGTAGGCTAAAAAAATGAACATTGAAATTTTAATTTTTAATCTAGTAGGCTAAAATTAATGAGTTTTTTTTTGTTTTTTTTTGGCTCTTCTCTCATTGCATCACACAAACAGAGTGAGTGATAAAAGATATTTAACAACAATAATTAGAACGTAGTCCCTGTGGCCTAATGGAGAAGACATCTGACTTCAAATCAGAAGGGGTTGCAGGGTTCGATTCCTGTCATGGACGTTTCATTATAAAATTTATTTCTATTTTCACTGGAAATTAAGATTATTTTTCAAAAGCACAGAGAAAGTTCATTGTGCACAGACAGATCTGGAAAACTAAGATATTAAAAAGTTCTTGCAAGTACTTTTTTTAAAAATTTCTAAAATTTAGATATGAAAAGACAGTACATACAATAATAGCTTAGAAACTACAGCTGATTCAATTTAAAAAGATGGAAATAGGCTAAGGAGTTAACCATACTTTTGAATTTAAGGTTTAATGTCAGTTCTGGCAGTTCAGAGCATTTTATTAAGATGTAAAATTATTGTCAAATTTACCTTATACAAAACCTTCCACATTTCGGTGGAATTTGTAAAAACACCAGTAGCACAAGATCCTAAAGCAACCATCATAGCACCTGAAATAAAACCAAAAATATATTTACTGTTATTGTAATTTGATTTCAAGGTTACAAACGAACACATTCTAGACTGTAAATGTAGATGATAATTCTTCAAGACAAAGACCCCAATGATTTTGATACAAATTGGTCTGACAGATGAGCTGAAGCAAAATTCATCATTTAATGACAACTGAAAAAAATTAAAAGCTGAACAATTAATGATAAGTTTACACTATTCATTATATGTTTCAACAATTACATTTCTTAATTAGTAAATTTAGCATTTCTTGGTCTTCTGTTACATTGTTTCTCCAATTGTTTGGAAGAGTTTTAAACATAAAATCCATTTTCTTTCTGATCCTTGTTAAAGGCTTCAATCTGACATTATATTGCAATTCTTAACATACTGCATTTTCTAAACCATTTCCTTCGATAATCCCATTTGTTATCCAAATATTTCATTCCAGTTTTATCTATGTTTATTAAATTGATATATAAATTCAAAATTTCTATAAATATTGTAACAAAAGGCAGGTTATTAAAAACTTGCCAGTTGTTGCTGCCTAATACTTTGTTGATAGCTATATATAATAATGAGTCCAACATGAGATGCCTATAAGAAAATCACCTTCTTCGCCATTTATTATGTTCATTATGTGCACCATTACATTAGACAATTGTTCTGCAGCACAGTTTCCACTACAGAAGAGTTGTAGGGATATCAGGGGAATACGGCACCACTCCTCCATTGTAGCTTTTCAAAGGCCATCACGTATACTGCAACGCCGATTTCCCAGGGCATGTTTTAGCAGGCCCAACCCACAGAAATCCATTGAACTTGCATCTGGAGACTTGACATGGATGCGCTAGCTTGACAGGTATGGCCTTAATCCCCGTTTCTAGCTGCATGCGTTCTTAAAAGGCTAAGGAAGTTGTGGGTGTGTGGCTAGCACCTTCGTCCGGGTGGGATATGGACAAATGACATTGCGTCATTGCCGTAGAGAGCTGTGATTTCCCTGGTACAGATCAGCCTCATTATGTTCCCTTAATAATGAGCTGAATTGATTTTTATATTTTGTGATACTCTTCTTATCTGTAGTTTCCCCTATGGCAATATTCAGCAATGACATGAAGCCTTTTAGGAAACTCTCCTTGCACTGCTGGGTGAAGTCGCACCACCACTTCTCTGCTATCAGCTAATATATTATGGCCCGTACCATACTAGTCACTGAGATAAATCTATGCTTCATCCAAGGTTACCACAAACTTCCAGTACCTTGAGTAGGTACCTTGGGTAGAGTTTGTGAATTCATTTTTCAGCCAACTAGATGGTATTGCAGAAGAGCATGTCTTTCCATTTTGTAAATCATCGTTAGTCCCAAACATTTTCGGATAACCCTAGAATCTGTGAAATTCCACACCTGCTAACCATGCAAAGTTGAGTCGGATGGTTTTCCTGGAGGGTCACGTGTTGAAAATCTGTGTTAACACCGGCAACATTACCTTAGAGCATTGCAGGTTCAGGTAGGCCTTGACACTTTGCCCAGTTTAATACCTTAGAAGTGCCATAGTTACTGACCAATATGCCATTCTTTTGACACTGTCTTATAATCTTCATGTAACTAAACTTTGCATGGAGAAAAGCTGTAATACAGCTCTCCTAAAAAGCATTAAGGGAGGCATGTTTAGGAGCCATGTTAATGAAACAAACACATTAAAATATCTATCAGAATGTATAGGAATGCAGAAGCTCAATAGCCGGCTTGTTCATGTTCAATTCACACAGAATGGATAGCATGAAGTCGAATTCGTTATTACATATTGCTGTCAACCCTATGTTCAATATCTTTTGCATTCTAAAAAAAAAATCAGAACTTATATTATCAACCAATTAAGGGTTTCTTAAGAAAACTTTGAAGATTGCTTTGAATTTAAATTCTCTTTCGACTGGAGAAATATCTTACCTGTGAGAGTAGCCATATCCATTATTAACCAAGGATCAAACTGATGGGCATAAGTTAAAGCATCAGCTAAAATAAGTCTTCCTTCGGCATCAGTGTTGTCAACCTAAAACCAATTAGATTATACTGTGTAATATTTGTACTGAAAACGTCTTTTTTTGCATTTTTAGATTATTTCATTGCACCTACAAGGCTATTGGATTAATACATTCTATTCATTACGGACTTCTGTTAGTTACTGAAGATGTAAATTAAATTATTTACGAACCTGTATCGTTTTTCCATTCATTGCTGTGACAACATCCCCTGGCTTGTTTGCACCACCACTGGGCATATTTTCACATAAAGGAATAAGACCTAAAAAGAAAAGGAAATAAAGGTCTTGTTTAGTTAATATTTTTTTACTCACATTTCTATTATGGAAACAACCTATTATCTCCTGCTTTATGTGTCTCTTAATAAAGCTTCAATTTAACATATCAGAGTGTGGACATGTATTTCGAAACTTCTCAATGGCACACAGACGAATGGTCTTAACAATACATTACCAATTTGAAAAATTGGAAAATACCACAGAGTAATAAAAATACCTGAGTAGTGAATCATATAAATTAGATTTAATCGATGTTGGAACTTATTCTTAATAGAGAACAAGCAAAGAGTAAAAATTACTCAGATATTAGTTCTGAAGTTACTTAGGTTTACATATGATTAAGAAGAAGAATTCTAGAGAAAAATAAACAAAAACCCAACACTTTATAGTTCCTTTTCTTTACTGTTGAAAATGGCTGCAATAAATCTATAATTTAAAACATTTTCAGTACAGAGATTAATAGTACCAATTAAGAAAATTAAATACTCATTAATAGTGAACTTCAGAACTCGAGATTCCCGTATTTATTAAGAGGGATTTAACATCTGTAAGATAGGATTATTTTTCTCGTTAGTAAAAATAAATCTTTATTAGATTCTGGTTTAAATGTGATCAAATATTGGCTGATGACTCATTATTAGAAAATGCCTAAAATTGTTTCTGATTTATCTTTCTTGTAATTATTGCGCATTCTCATCTGCATTTTTTTCTCCTTAAGACAGTTTATAATGTGAAATAAAAATATTTATTTTTATAGGTGTCACAAGATATAAATAATAAAATCAATTTAATTTTGTTATTCTTTGATTTCAGATATAACTTAATTACTTTTGTTTAATACATTAGTTTTATATTCTCGTTTCACCTTTAAAAACAGAATTAAACTGTCTTTCGGCACAAAGGAAATGACTGCCAATATTTCTTTGTTGAATCAACTTTTCCTGTTTTGCTATTAATTTCTTGATTGATTTCTTGTCATTACTTTTATTCACCTTATTTACGGTTATCAAGAACATTGAGTTGCCAGTTTATAGTTGCTTTGTTTCCCAATGTAAGAAATTTTTTATATGTGTACGAATGTGTTCACATTGAACCGTGTTACCGCAACTTGTATTTTAGTCTAAACAAGAGCTCATTAGAAGAATCTTTCTGAACACAACATGACATCAATGCATTTCTGTCTTAACTTGACACATAAACCATTACTTACCAACTACATTGATTGGCATTTGAAGAGCTGCAATTCCTTTAATGGATCCCAAAGTGCAAGCTCCTCCGCCCATATCACCTCGCATTTTATCCATATTTGAACTGGGCTTCAGAGATATTCCACCACTGAAAGAAAAGAATATTTCTGTCAATAAAACAAATAAATAATTTTGTAGCTGAACAAGCAAGCAATAGATTATTACAAATTACATTTAGAAATGAATTCTTTAGTTGTGATAGTAAAAAGTTTTTTTTTTTTTTTTTAATTTCCAGAGTTTAATCACCAGTTGAAATAAATCAATGTTAAAGACTGTAACTCCTTTGCATTTAAGCACACATACAAGTAAGGAAAGGAATTAGCTGGACTGCATGCTTTCTTTTAGCTTACGGCATAATCATATGATTGTCCATTAGAATTGCTTCAGTGCAAGCTACAGATAATCTGAAATTTTGGGTCCATACTTCATTTTGGGAAAGAGGTAGATGAAAGCAAAGTATGAATCTTACAAAATCAAGATCAGACACCCGACAAAAGGGACAGAAGGGCAAGATGGAATCCTTTGTTTACAAACACGGTAGAAGAGATGAATGGGTCGCAGTTTGGGAGACACCAGTACCTGATGAAACGGAGGAGGGGTCACAGAGAAGGATAGTGAAGTAGCAGTGACGAGTGGGAAAATAAGGAAGGGGTTGATATGAATCATAGTGACTGCATCCTTTAGGAGCTGTTCTTTTCATGATAATTTACATAGTATTATAAGCAGGACGATATAACTGTTCATACAATCACCAAAATAATGAGACTTGTTACTATATCTATCATCTAAAGTGTACATGAAATAAATACAAGCACATGATAACAAAAAAACAAAAAAAAAAATACTCGGTAAATAGAAATCCAGATAATTGAGAGTTCATGAGGAAATCTTCATGAAAGTAACATTTTGTTCCATTAGATCTGACAGACCTAGACTGAGCTCTCCATAGTCTAATTGAGGCTCAATGCTTGTGTAATGTCCTTCAGGGATAGTCA
>JAFIDM010002131.1:91801706-91849028 GCA_023159025.1 Thereuonema tuberculata
TATGTACGAAGCTGTATTATATGTAACAATAACATAAAAATGAATATGGATAGGCAACTATTATATTTTTTTTCTAACTTACAGGTTTTTATTCCCAAGCAATTCAATGTTTACTTTTGGTTTCCTTGAAGAAGAATGCTTCAACTCATCATAATTAAACAATGCTAATGTTGCACCCTCTGCTGCAGCTATAATAAAGAAAATAAAATGAATATATAGAAGTAAAAATGATCACAATTATTTATTAACACAATAAATTGCTTTTCAATATATTTCTCCTTGGAAGGATTGTTATCTCTGTCATACGATATAATACAGAATAGATCTGCAAATCTACATGCATTTTAAGTTTAGCAGCAGCCAAGACTTGTCATTTTTTAATTCTAAAAATCATGAAATTATCTATCCTTATTAAATGATGGCATTTAGTGATTTACCATTCTTATGGGTGCTGTTCAGACTGAAAGTGGGTGGAAACTTTGGAGCAACAAAGAAGTTTACCAGAAGGTGGAAAGAATCTTGGAGACCATGAAGAAGAGGAGGCATACGTTTCTCGGACATTTGTATAGAATGAATGAGAATAGACTTACTAAACAGATATTTGAATTCTTCTGGAGAAAGAAGACCACTACAGCAAGGATTAAAGAAGTAAAGAGGGATATGGAAATATTAAACATCTCAGAGGTCAAAATGTTAGACAGAAATACATTTAGAAATATAGAGAAAAATTTGGAAGTGTATCAAGCCGCAAGAAGAGTCGTGAAGACCGGAAGAGCCTGGACTGAAGATCAATGGAAGCAGGCCATCGAACACATGAAGGAGTATTGGAGACAGAGAAAGCTCCGCACAGGGAAGAGGAAATAAAGTTGTAGCGTGATCCTAAGTGGTCAATTCGCTTGTAAAAAAAAAAGTAAGATAAGCTCCCCTGTTAAGAAATCAATTTGCAAAAGCAATCTCTGATCAACTTCTTTGGCCGTTGATTAAATACATTTTCTACATTTTACCAATTCAATCATGTTATATTTGAGATGCACTTACTGCTGCGAAATGCCATACTATATTCTTTGTTGCACATTATTCTCCAAAGACAGATGGCAGACAATGAGCTCCAATAGTCACTAGAAGTAGTAACAACTATCTCAACATTCATTCCAATACAATTACCTTAACTTTCTTTTTTCAAATCAAAAGCAAATTAACTATTTATTGATTTGCTGTCACATTTTCGTAAAGAAAAATCATAAACAATTAATTTTCTGATTCAGTTTAAAATACTGTACTTTTCTTGAACCTAAATTACATAAAAGGAGGAAAATAGAATTTACTAAAATAAATTATTTCTGCTTAATTTTCATTGAAGAAGTGCTCAATTTAAGATACAATATCTATCAATGAACAAGTGCTGCAGTTATTAGACAAGATGCTAGATTCTAAACCAATAACTTAAAATCCTTCTTTCATATTACCTTCTGCACTGCCACAAGGATCAATACTAATTTCATTAGCTCCAACATCCCTGAGTTGGAGGACACCCTCTATTGGAAGACAAAAACAAATTTTAATAATGCAAAGGAACCCATTAATATTAGATATAGAAATTTTGTTTAAAATATTTTCACATTTTACAATTACATATTCTCAATAACAATTATATTCTGAATTACCATAATATCTAATCACATTGGTTATACAGATTACAATTAAATATTTTAGATAACGATTATATTTAGCTATTCTTAATAACAATTTCTCAATTGAAACCTTTCAGCATTTTTTTACATTTTTTTGAAATTTCTCAATTACTGAAACCTTTCAGTATATAATTGTTATTGAGAACATGTAATTTAAAATGTGAAAATATGATGTAATGTGTATCAAATAGTGAAATTTTAAAATTGTTAATTTTTCTTATCACTGTATTTAAAATAATTCATCCAAGGAAGAAAATTAGGAATAAAACACAGGCTGTTCAATTCAATTCAAAGGGTTAAGTAATAATTTGGAAAGTATTTCTAAATTCATATTAAGATGATTGATTAGATTCTTATGACAATTTTATATTAAAATCTAATAAAGTTTTAACTTTAGAACTAAATCCAATCACTTAATGAGTTGTCTAAAAGCATAAATTCTTACTTGATACAGCAGTTCTAACATGTTCTTTAACTTCATCTATATCTTCTAAAGAATTAACAGCAGCATTCTTATTGCCTAATCCCACTACAGCAACATAGCTATGATCCTTTTAAGAGAAAATAACAAATAATTAACATAAATCCTTCATCTAGTAAATTTTCATTTCAATCAAACTTTATTTTGTTTTGTTTTGTTTTTTTGAATAACAATACAATTCTACTAATAAACAATTATATGTCATGTAAGTATATGGTTTGCTCTTACTGTCTTTGCAAAGGCAGTCAATTATGTTTTTCGTCAGATTTTGATCTTTAGATCTAGGCCATTTATCATAATATAGTTCAAAAAAGAACTTGAACCCTCAAGCAAGGATAGGTTGAAAAAAGTGGCCGAATTACTGCTAAATTTCCTTCTCCATCTCCACTTGTTCTGTGTCGTCCTACATGTTTGTATGGTATCATCTTTTATTCTCCTGAGTGCATAAAGCATTTCAAAACTGTCAGATTTTTCACCACCGCCTTGTAATAATGTGAGTTTCCCATGCAATCCCTTATTCAAATGCAAATAAGACATTATTAATTAAGAAAATAAACTGCAATAACAATACAAGATTTTAGAACAATGTTGCAAATAAACAAAAAATCTTCAGAAGAAACAATACAATAATCTTCCTGCAAAGAAATGTAAGAGGTATATTGTTCTTCTTGCAGAATCCTCAGGAATAGCAGAGAGACTAGAATAGGTTCTTTCTTAAGTGCCAAAGTAGGTCAAAAAATTAAGCAAATAACTTTACAAGATCAATGATGGCCATTATTGGAACCCAGTGATTTAAGCAAATTATAGAACATGCTTTGAACATTTTTCACAAAGGTTAGGAAGGCTTTTGGCCCCCTAGGGTAGTATAACATTGTAAAGAAACAACATATTATAAGGCTGGTGTGAGAATGTATTGCAATCGTGCAACTCAAAACTGTGGAAAATTTGCTCTGATTATTGAAGAATAAAGCTGAGGCCTATTGCCAAACAGATAAAAGTGCAAATGGAAGACAAGCAAAGTCTTAAAATTGAGGAATTTGTTTTAGATCAGTAGATAAATAAAGTGATGAATTATGCTAAAGGAAGCTTGAATCCCGTAGACCTTATGGTAAATGAAGTTTCTGTTAAAAACAATGTACACCCAGTACAGGTTTAGGGTAATGACATGAGTACGAAAAAGAAAATGTCTGAGAAGATTCAGGGAAAAGGAGAATAAAAGAAAAATGTAAAGACTGCGCTGATGCCATTGTGTGCAGATGCCAGACCAAGAAGAGAATTTTTGAAGATGAGGTCAAAACGAGTAAATTTTTTCATTTGTATCCATACTGTTAGCGTTACTCTTTCAGGTCCTTGTCCTCAGGACTTACTTCGACAAATACCCATCAGCACACTTTCCAACTCCTTTACTCCCACTTTTTTGTCTTTATTTTTTTATCAGAAAGTCTAGCTCCATCTTCCAAAAACTGTTTTTCTTTGCCTACCTGCAAATCTCAGCTTGATGTTATTTATTAATAAGGTAAACAATAAATGAAATACTAATTTAAGAAATACAAAACTACATTATTAGCCTTGCTAAACAAATAATCTTTAGTAATTTTGAATTTCACTTTTTACTTTGAAATTATAAAGAAGCTTACTTTATTGGGAGTAAATAATACTCTACAGTCACCTGTCTTGAAAGATGGTCCAAGTCTGTAATGATAACGAAAAACAATGAAATTAA
The DNA here is from genome assembly GCA_023159025.1 of Thereuonema tuberculata. NCBI lineage: Eukaryota > Metazoa > Arthropoda > Chilopoda > Scutigeromorpha > Scutigeridae > Thereuonema > Thereuonema tuberculata. Next base: position 91,805,602 of record JAFIDM010002131.1, read on the forward strand.
TAATTTGGAACAAAAAGAAAAGTATTACTTATTTATGACTAAGTTTCAGATTGGTTTCATTTTAGCAATGAAAATTAATATGAACATTTATTTTGCCTGATAGAAACTGATCAATATTTGATAATTGTTATGAAACTAAGCTACCATATTTTAGTTCTTACGAAAGAAAGAGTTAATATGTAGATTAAAAATTGATACTGAATGAGTTATAAATAAGTAGCAGTAGTTTATTTTTTTGTTCAAAATATAAGACTTCTAGGCTGGCAATGTGATTGTTCTACCAGAACATCTAAGGGATGAACTCTACTAATCTGCATTTGTTATTAAGGCATGAAATAGCTGTGTCGCATAAAATCTGTTTTTAAACAATAATAATAAACACAAGGCAAAAAAAAATGATTTCCTAGATGCACAAAACCATTGTACATGTTTCATTTTCAATCACTTCCTCTGAGACAGGAAGTGACTTCATACCAGAACTTGTATTTTTTCGCACCTCTACAAGTTGTAAGAGTTCCAATAAGGTATGACTCACATCTGTCCACCTTGTAGTTTAGACTATACAGGTGGTGACAGATGAACAGAATGAATAAAGAGCTTCCTCCCTCCGCTTTTACATTTTCATGGACAGGAGCATTAAAATAATAAAAACTCAATAAAAACTTTTAATGTGTTTGGAAGGTATTTTGAACTAATTAGTTTTTAAGAATCATTATCTCGATAAAATCTTTATTAAATCCGAGATATAAAAAAAAAACTTGATAAATATTACATCTAACAAGTAAAAAAACTAACTTCAAAAAAGAATTTCAAGTTTGCTGATCTATTGATTCCTTTTTTACAGCAGGTTAATTTAAAATTTCAGGTATTTTCATAGCTACATGACCAAAAACTTATAATTTTATATTGTTATATTCTTTAATTTTTAATAAATGAACCATATATGCAGAATCAAGAAAAACATGAAATATACAACCATAGAACTAACAAGTAAAACGAGGTAGAATTTAATAATCATTATGGTAAGAATCCCAATAAAATTATAAATCCTAAAATTACATAAGGTAATTGTCATCATTTAAAACATACGGAAATAGACATTTCAACCTGCTTGCAGATTATTTTCAACTGTCTTTATCAAGTCGAAAATAATCTGCAGGCTGGTTGAAATGTCCATGTCCATATGTTTTAAATGCCGTATTATTCCATATGTTTTATCTTATTGAATTTTAGAATTTTTATAATTTATTGGGATGCTTACCACAAGGATAGAACTAACAACTTAAAAGAAAAAAAAATATAGTTGATGCTATTTCCAAAATCTCAAAAATAGTTCATTCAGTTATTAACTTTTTTTTTTCCTTGTTCTTGCCTAGTAAGGGAAATTACAAATATTATTCAAAAAACTATAACACCCTTTCATAACCATGCTTGCCTTGCTGGCATAACAAGATATCAGAAAACTAAGTTTTATGAAATTACTTACAACTTCAAGAAACCATTGAAATTATCATCTAATTTTTCTCTGTACTTGTTGGCTTCTGGTGTCAAATCGAACTGTTCATCCTCACTTTTCTTCTCATAAATTCCTAAAACTACACCTTTCTAAATATTTAAAAAAAAAATCTTCATTAATATTATTTATATTTTTATAGAAGACCACTTATATATTTCATATTTATTTTCTTGTCAATAAAAGCAAAATCTGAACAACTTTGTTTAAATGTTACTTTATTATACACTACATTGCCTACATTTTTTTTCCTCAACTTCACTGTTGTGATATTAAATTAACCTAACAAGGGAAGTGCGTGATCTTGAACGCAGAGAACTGCACGAAAATGTGCTTAGAATATAAATCGCTCATGCCAAAAACAGTGGCATGAGTCATTCTCATCAAAAACTGCACGTCTTACCACAAGGGACATTGAATGATCACCTACTGAAGGTCCAAGAGAGGAGATTTGGTAATGCAAAGAAACAAAATTTCGATAATAATAGGACCAAATAGAGTGAAGTATAGCAATATAGTCCCGACATTGAAATATATGTCTTTGGTCCTATTATATCTATATTTTGTTTCTTCACATTACCAAATTTCCTCTCTTGGATCTTCAATAGGTGATCATTCAAATGTCTCTTGTGGTAAGACGTACAGTTTTGAATGAGAATGACTCATACCACTGTTTGGCATGAGCTATTTATATTCTAAGCACATTTTTGTGCGGTTTGCAGCGTTCGAGGTCACTTCCCTTATAAGAAATACTGAAATTCACTACAACTAAGTAGCCAACTATCTTTAAAAGCATCATCGCGTTTACTGATTCGGAAGCTTAGCTACAGCTATTACGATACGGCATTTCGCTTTGTTGCCATGATATAGTTGTAAGTTAAACGAAGGCCCTTCAAGTAAGGGGTGGGATACAAAAGTGGGCGTGCCTAGGGCGAGATGTTGTTAATCCGACAGCATTTTACTCTTCTTCAGGCTTAAAAGGCATGATACTACAGTACGCTATACATTCTGTTTTCTCCTACTCATCCACATATCTAGTTTTCTCTCACGCTTGTGAGTGTCTACGTAGCAAATATATACCGAAAACATTTTAAATACAGCACTTCACAATTTTTTAATAAATATTCATCAGATTAAATATATACTTTCATATTTAGAAAATGACACCTTTCGTCTATTTATAGTAATTATGATTTAATATATTTCTAACCTTTTTTACATTACCAAAAGAAGTATATCTCCTTATAATATAATTTCTATTTAAACATCTCACGTTTCTCAAGAGTGTCGCCATTGCCAGTGCGACGAGTACAGGCTAAATTGTGATGTAAAAGAAGTCTTAAAAATAAACTTAGAAAAAATATATTAAATTCTAATAATAAATAGCTCCCGATATATTTTAAATCTATTTAATAACAAATAATAGTTTCTCGGTGTTGTATAAAGTTGTTTAGAATTTTTTATTTATCCGTCTATTAATCTAATCCGTAATTGATTCCATTTTTACAATACTTTAAGTTTCGCCTTTTCTTTTTTCTATTCCATAGGAGCCAAAGTTGGAATTCGAATCTAGTTGAGAGAAGTTTGGAGGAAAATCATCTGTTAAAAAAAAGAATGTATATAATCTTTCAGTGTTTAGAGAAAGAGAATTACCCTTCCTTCCTAAACTTTTGGAATGTTCTGATGGAAATAACTTCATGGTTAGCGGTAAACATTCGTTTTCGAATCTCCATTAGATTTGATTACATTGATTCCAAAATAATTTTTACTACAATGTTTTTGAAAAGATAAAACATTCTTTCCTATTTTTAAATAGAAATAGATAGAATAAATAGATATGAATTCTAATTTGGGATTGTAAAAAATGCGGGAATAATACAACAGTCCTATGATTTATTAAAATTAGAACTGGATTGATTATTAGGTTTAATGGAAAAAAGAATCGATACAATTATCATTGACTTTCGCTGCAGTTTTTCGTTTCAGATTTCTGGTATTTTTGAAGTAAGGTTTAGGGTTGTAATTACACTGATAACATATGAAAGAGTTTTTTAAAAAACCGACTTAATTCTCTCTCTAGATGGAGTCATCCGACATTTTTACAAGTTAAATGTCATTAGAGAACTTCTTATCATTAAATGTATAGTTTTTTTTTTCTTTTCTTTTCTTTTTAAAAACTTCATGGTTAGAATATTATAAAGTTATTTTTTTTTTTTTTGCGCAACAATTTCACCCTCTTGAATAAAGAAATGCTGAAGTGCAACAGTTTGCAGGGATCATTGTATTAGGAGCCATCACGATGACAACTATACAAAAAAATATAGGAAATATCACCTCTTAATAATAAGTCCTAATATTAATTCCATCTTAAATAATATTTTAACATTAATCCTATATAACTCTTGAAAACCATCAGATGACTTCATTCTCCTAGTGATGTTCTTCCATGCTGTCCTTATCTTTTATTATTATTATTTTCGATAATAAAAATATTATTATTTTAGAATTTAGAAAGCTACCATCCCCCTTGAAAATATTCAAAATTATTATTTCTTAATTATAAATTAATAATCAAGAATTAAACAGAAGCACTACTTGCAACAGATAAACATGTTTCAATATAGCTAAACATGTAAAAGAGATTATATGACTTACCTAAACCAAATTGATGTGTGTTAATGCGTTATTTTTACATAAGTCATACGAAAAGACAAACAGAGATTTACATTGCTGAACATTAGAAAAAGCTGCCTTCAAAGATATTGGTAAATCAAACAGGTGTCTCTTTTTTTCTCTATACAGTGCTAATTTTCAAAATCCATCAGCCATTTACTTCTTTTACAATTAAAGACTTTTAGTTGAATCCTAGCTTTTAAACAGAATCCATATGATAGTCATATAATCTCTTCAGTTAATGTTTTTCATTTTTTTTAATACACTAGCAACACTTTTACCGCTAGTTTTGCCATGCTTTAGCCCATTTATTATCACCTCGGTATTATTAGAGCCCCCATTGTTTGATGTTTTCCTTCCTAATGAAATTCATAAGTTAAGAGGATTCCATTGCATTTTATTGTTTATCCGTTAACTTTCTGCAGAAATTTTCCTGCATATGTGTGAGCAAATCTTACTGGCACTGAAAAGAAACAAAAATTGGAAATGGCTTAAGAATATGACTTAATAATTTTAAGTCAGAATGCAAATTGTAAACTTAAAAAATAAAGATTTAGGTGAAATCGGAGATGAGGGTACAAGCCTTCGAGGTAATGGCCGCTTTGGAACTATTTTCTGAATCGGAAAAAAATTAGAAAGGGCCAAAATTTTTTCGAAATTTACCAAAAGATACATCCTGCAGCTATGTAGACCTAACTTCTCTAACCTACAGCTAATCGGAATCGACGATTCGTTCCTTCGGAACTCAATAGCATGTAAGTTGTTTCTTAGGTTAATCGCTCCGCCACGTATCCTTCTGAACACTGTAATTGGCTTGTACCCTCTTCTCCGTTCCAAGATTTATATACAGAAGGACCAGATTTTTCCGACAGTCTGGAAGAAGACAACTTTGACACGACCGAAAAAAAAAACAACCTACTTTGACTTTAAAACGGTCGTAATATGCATGATGTACCCACATAAGTTCCGTAAAAAAACTATTTTTAGAAAGCACAATTAATAGATTATTAAACGTATTTCTGTTCTGATCCCATACAAATATCTCCATCCTTGTATGGACGGACACTAGCAAAATTCACGAGTATTTACGGAATCTGAGACATATACTGAAGCAGAACACTGCATTAAAATCCGAGACATCTATTCACCCTGTTTATATATTAAAAAATATATAAATATATCCAAAAAAAGTTACATAATTGAAAAAAAAAAAAAAACCAGTAGGGGAAATTGAACCTTTTTCCCTTGCCTCTTATAGACTTTGGCTTGACTTAATTTGTATTAATAACTTTTAAAAAGTACAACAATATTTTGAGCATTTTTAATCCCCAATTTATTGACTTGCAATTATTAATCCTTTTTTATTACATTGGTAAAATCTTTCTTAGGGATGTTAGTATTCTTCTTCTTCTTAAAGTAATTTTATTAATAAAATCTTTAGGGTACTCATTAATGAATAGTTTTTGTTTTAAATCATTAATTTTTGGTTTCCATTTGTTTTTGTCCTTTGTATTATTGACAATTTTTTTCTAAACGGTTATAAATTATACTTACTTTCATTTTAATGTTATGAGCTGAGTAAAAATTCATCCTAATATTGCTCTGGTACTCTTTAATGTGATGTTCATACTCTATATATTGTGATTTGTTAGTCAATAATATGTCTAGTAAAATTAGTTTTCCTTCTTTTTCCTTTTCTGATTTGAATTCCTTTTTTATTTAATTTTCATCTTCAACGTTAAATTTTTAAATCAAATTATTATGATTTTTTTTCAGTTATATGTAAAAAAAAGAATATTTATAATAGAATATAACTTATATTTAGTTTTACTTTCAATTGAAGAAATTGTCGTTCCTTTCATAATGTTTTATAATTTTTAAAAACTGTCGAAATCCATGACGATTATGAAGCCATCTTCTTTGAATATTGAAAATTCCTTTCACAGATTTTCTTGAATTTTTATTGTTGGGTAAAGTAATGTAATTCTTTAAGAAAAGTAGATGCTAAAATTTCTACAGTTTTCTTGCCCTTGATAAGGTTCTTGACAGTGTGTGGATTAAAAATTAAAGAATCAAAGAAGCATTTCGTAAGCAGTTTTATTTCTTTATTTTTGATGAGTCACATTGGTTGTGAAACAAAACCGAGCTGCATTTGTTTGGATTCCTAACCATTAAGGACGAAGTTTTGATTTGAATTTTTTTTTCCCTGTTTAATTATTGTAATGATTCAATTGGATATCATCTCAATGGTTTTAAAACATTTATAAAAGGTTCAGAAAGAAAAAAAGTATTCTTAAGTGTCTGCATTTTTTTTTTCTTATTGATAGTAAAATAAAAATTAGTGGAAAATTATTATTATTATTATTTTTTTTTGAGGAAAAATTGTCATGTCATTATTAATTACATAATTTCCAAATATAATAAAAACAAGCAAGAATTAAAGAAGAAGCAAGCTTAATTAGCATAAAAGCAAAAAGATTTAATTAATCTCAATACAGACTACCATTATTGTAAGACAAATTCTTACAAGAACTACATTTCAAGAAAATTGGAATTATACATTTATTAATATCATTTGACAAGAACTTGATAAATGTATGACTCAGAGATAACAGACAAGACAGTTATATAATTAAGAAATTTACATACGTGTTACAGTTTGCGTTTCCTACAGATATTGAGTAAGTCCTCTCATTATACAACTTTATATTTTTCTCTGATTCTTGGAAAGTAATAATAATATCTCATTATGTCAGTTTGAGATTCCTACGAACCATTGTCGAGTACTTCAGCATTGATACATTATTTTTTTTTGCCAAAACAATGAAGCTTAATTGCATTATTCCTTGCTTTGGTGACCTAATAGAAAGTAAGCACATATCAATGCATTATTAATCATCTAACAAAAATCGTACAGAAATCAAAAACTTAAATTAAAAATAAGATTCGTTGGACCTGGATCTCATGCAGATCCTGCTTAGATTTGACCATCTCATTTCGGACAGAACTTTGTTGTAGATAATCTTTTCCTCTTTCAAAATCTGTATTCATTTATATCATTTACCTTCTGAAATCTGTTATTTTCAATAGATTTTGACACTTAGACAAAGGCTTAATTTTTTTTTTTTTTCCCTCTATTCATTCATTTGAAAATCAGAATTTTCCCACTATGTCATCTTGATGAAAAAATACCAGCTGAGATACCGTTATTATTTTCTGAAAGAGTAACATGCTGTCTGAAACTGATACTGAATAATTATAATTGTAATATTGTTTGCATACTTAATATTCTCTTCTATCTAACTCATCTGTTAGAAATCTTAAAGGATAAGTTTTGCTCCCCACGAATTTTGTCTAGACTATCTTGATTTGACTAGAACAGATTTTTCAAAACTAGTTGTGACTACCCTTTATTAGTTCTCTTTACAAAACCATCAAGAATGGCTACAGGACAAATAGTTGATTTGACTGTTGGTATCATCCACATCATTGATACCGACCTTCGTTTTTGCACTATAGAGGTTCCTTCATTTCTCCTTTTACTCTCCAAAGGTAGAGTGCCACTACAACGTCTCTGGCATCGGGACGCTGACTTCTGAAATGTTCCCTTCCACCCCCTACAGCACCTGGCCATTGTTTTTCAATGAGGAATAAACTTCGTCCCCCATTGAAAGAAATGGCCTGGTGCAGTAGGGGAACATCTCACATGTCGGCTTCCTAACGCCACAGATGTTTCAGTGGCACTCTACCTTCAGTGACCACATTGTAATAGCACTTCTGCTATCACCATCCATATTAGAAAACAACCAATTTCTTCTCGATGAGTTGTATCTGTAGGCCTATACATATAAGCCTATACATTTCTGTCTCATAACTTTTTAAGAAATGTTAAAGCTTAATGCAGTTGTCCTAAGGAAATATCAATGCATTAGTCTTATTTCCCTTCATGTATTTGCTGCATCCCAAACTGAATATCAAATTGCCTATGCTATAAAAGTTACAGCTATGTGATAGCCATCCTTCAGCAATTCTGAATTTTCAAACTTTGTGAAGTAAGCTTGTTATTGTTTTATATAGAATGTTGTAGAGGCATTAATTTTATTAGTTTAGTAGCATTTGTTATAGTGAAGTTTAATATTTAATGTAGATAATTTTTTCTTTTTTCTTTTCCAGCTTTAATTAATATGCAATGTTCGAATAGTTAAAGTGAAGTTGAAAAGATAGAGGATTTGAAGACATGCCCCGATTTCACTGGACATTTCGTTCATCATTTACTGTAATAGAAGATTATATCAAAGTTCAGTTTGAAATATTGAAGATTACCTTTTATTCCTTTTGCTACAATGTCTTTGCTGATAGATTTTACGCTGCCGAGACGGCAATGGAACCAATGTTTTGGTTTGTGGATCACTTCACAAAGTTTTTTGGTCCTGTAAGTTGTCTCATTGTTTTGAAAATTTCTTATTTTAAGTTTTAACTTACCAGGGTGTCCAAGAAGAAAAGATCAAAATTCCAGGAGGTCATAGTATCAGTTATTTAAAAAAAAAAAAAGGTTATATGAACATGTGTATTATTCTGCACAGTTTCCAAGAAAGAGTTACTTCAATGTATTGTATTTGAATTGGTTGTAATTCCACCCTTTCCTCCACCATAATGCTGTCTGAAGCAAGTGAATGTGTGAAATATTGATACTGATAGTAAAAGTTTTGAAAATTTATTATAAACTTATAACAAATTTGCCACATGAACAATAAATATTAGAAAACACTACGTAATATATATTTTTTATGAATAATTTTGCATCTTGCATTCAAATAGCTGTATCTCGGAAACTGTTTGGAATAGGAGCATCTTCATACAGACTTGTTTTTTTAGAATGACCTTCCAGACTGTGATCTTTCATTCTGGGACAACTTACATAATTCAATTTATATTCTGAAAGAAAGTATTTTATTTATATCCTGAAAGAAAGTATTTTTTTTTTAACATAATGGTTGATAATTTCAGCAAAGACTTAAGTCATAGATCGATGCCTACATTCCACCAGATACACAAAATCATCACAACATGTAAAAGCTGAATAAAAAAGTGAAAGATAAGGAAATTTTTATTTTATTATGTTCGAATCCCGGTGTTTCTTCCTTTCAACGACTTGCCACTGACACAGCTTAGCCTCTATTGCAATTACAATATTAAAAAACTGCACTCTTTGAACAAAATGTGTGCGAGGTCAATGAAAAAAAAAAAAAGATGGAAACAATATTTATGGAATTCATTTCATTGGCTTGGATAGAAACATACCAAAAAAAAAAGAGACAATTGCTGAAAGTTCATTGAGGCTCAATTTAGAAGCTATCCTTGAAATTCTAAGTAACTGAATTAGGCTTAAGGTTTTTTTTTTTTTTTAAATTGTTTTTACTAATGTTGTGTATTTGCACTTGTATATCTCAGAAAAATCACTCTTTACTCAAAAGTAACCAATATTTGTAATGTAGCAGCTCACACTGTGCTTATTGTACTTTCCTAAAAGCTTGATCTCAGAGGTGCTGCTGCTCACACACAACTGCATAAAAAAAAAAAAAAATATTGAAGTGAGAATATACCAGCCTCTATTAGTGGTCTGAGATTCTCAGCAAACCCTAGATTCCCAGAATCAGAAATACTTAAATCTTGTTACTTTTCTTTTAAGAAGAGATGCTTTACATAGTGATAATAATTGAACCCTTTTTTTGAGTTCTTTTACTTAACCAAATATGCTGAAAGTCAGAAGCAATAATTTTTTTTTTTAAATAAAAATCTAGTAAAAGAATTGTCAGTAATAGTAGTATATATAAATAGTTGCTAATGACTTTTGGACAATTTGTCTGCATAAATTTCATTTTTTTGAAACACTCAACTCCCGCTGAACTTTCAACTTTTGATCCACAAAAATCGAGGGTAAAAAGTTATAATTTTTTTTCTAAATCTTTTACAACTAATTCTGTATCCAAGTAGAAGCCTTGTCTTCATTATTATTAAATTTGCAGCATTTATAAAATACTAGCTGTACCTGGCATGCGTTGCAGTGCCACTCAAAGAAAGAAAGTGTTTGTGTTTTAAATTCTGTTTATTGAAGTGCTTTTGGATACACAATATTTTTTTTTTTTTCCCGTCTGGTGTATACACGAATAAATCAGAAGGTTTTCCGATTCGTGAGCAGCCACGTACAGCTGTCCCTGTGTGAAGCAATTTAGTCCACACACACTTGCAGCGATTGTCCCTGTGCTTTGTTGATGGTCATTGCAAATGCGAGTCGCACCGGAAACTGCAAACGTTGAAACCGGAAATATACTCATTTGTTGAAATGCCTCGCACACCTTTGGCGCAGCTTAGCCGCAGCTGCTTTTGCGCCATTAAACACCAACCAACCAACCAACCTCGCACACCAGATATTATAAAATGGTTCTACTAATTCAGAAACCTTCGCTGGCGTGCGCACAACAACTCACCAAAGTTCCATCACAATCTGATGAATGGTATAGGAATGCTTACGGGACAAACAAACAGAGAAACATTCATTATTATATATTAAGGTTAAAATGTATAATGCTGTATTTGTTTTTGTATCATAAGTGTTACAATTGCTTTTGTTTTTTTCCCCACAGCTTTTTGTCATAGCCATATGCCTTTTAACCTTGAGCGTAACTGTTATTGTGTACGTTGTTGGCATTCCGTTTTGGTGGAATAAAAGTCCAATTGCTTTATTCTTTTTAATGATCATTGGTCATTGGCTCCTGATAAACATGGTTTTCCATTATACCATGGCTGTGATAACTTCCCCTGGATTACCACCGGATGTAAGTAATAAATCAAATATTTTATTATTTTAAATGATTTGTTTAACAATGCTCCTTGAACTAATGAATTTTATTCAGGAACTGTGTTTCAGAGGTGGATATGCTGGTGATTTTTTAAAAATAATTTTAGTAGTAGTATAAACTGGAGAAATGTTTTATTGTCAAGAAAAGGTATGAGACAAATTATTTGTTCAGTATGATAATCTAACAAACAAATGTGATTGCTACATGAGAGGCAAAAAATCAAGGTGCTAGAACTGAAAACAAAAAAGTTTGGTAACATTTTAAAGATTTTTTTAAGAAGAGGGCTTACCCTAGCAACAATATTAACGAAACAAGAAATAGGTGTTAGAGGTTATGGGTTTTATTTATATTGATGTTTTATTTGATTTTACTAATTTACATTTATTGAGTTCTAAATGACATTTTATTGTTTTCCAATTTTTTATGCAAAATAGAATGGAATTTTAAGTCAAAATATGTATTAACGTCCTTATTTATGTGTTTAAATTAATGATGCATAATTTCTCTCTTTCTGTCAGATAACTTTTACTGCTTATAATAAGGCTATAAATTTTCGCATATGAGTTTTGTTTTTGTTTTAATATTATGTAGCTTGTCCCAAACATCGTTGATAATAAAACGTGTGTAGTTCAATGTCAAGTACAGTACATTCGCTTGTAGCTTCAGATGTTTTCTGGAGAAAGTTGCTACGTAACATTATCAAAAAGTGATTTCTGTTTTGGTTTTTTTTTCTTTGCAGAAATTGTTAAAGCTTTGATTTGAACAAACGAAAGAGAAAGCTTTTATTTTGATTTTATCTTTTCATAGAAAAAAAACACAATAGTACAAGAGTTTCATTAAGATGTTATCGTACTTAAATATCACTGTAGAAAAGGTGAAAGTTTACTTGTCAAGTTTAGGTTATCTGCTGACGTTATTGAGGAACAGTAATTTTTGTTTTTTATATTTATTGATAGTAATTATATGTTAATAAAATTCAGAACTTTTCTCAATTATTTAATAAGTAATACTTTAATAAAAATGTAATTGAAGTTTCCTGTTAAAAATTGAATTCCTGTCTCAGATTGATACTGTTTTACCTTTTAGAAATACTTTATTGAATATATGCTGTAGAAAAACACAAAAGAAGCCAAATGTAGACATAATTGACGTATTCGTATTCTCTTAATTTAAAATTTCAAGTTGTCAGTTTTATGAAATTCTAAATTAAATTTTAAATATTGGATTGGTTTTGTTTTATTTCTAGGGAATCCTTATTACTGAAGCTGTGTCTATTTGCAGAAAATGCATTTCGCCAAAACCTCCCAGAACTCATCATTGTAGCATTTGTAATAAATGCATTTTAAAAATGGATCATCACTGCCGTATCCTTTTTTATTTTATTTCCTTAAAAAGAAATAAAACACTTTTATCTGAACATAAATAATAGTAATTGCTGTCTACAAGCATTTTCTGTACTGAATAATTAATTGTTGTAGATGCAATAAATTTACATTTCGACAATGAATGATAAGAAATCAAAAATCCCTGTCGCTTATGTTAGCTAATACTTCTAGAACAAATTTTTGAATTTTAAACCGTCATCAGTGTTAACAGCTTGTGAAGCAGAAAATGAACAAGACGGTGGTCCTCGAAAACGAGGAACTTAAAAAACAGAAATCAAATATGAAACAGTATAAATAAACGGAAATCAAATATCAAGTTCATAACCAAAATTTATTTACTGAACACAAGCTTATTTGAAATTTAACTTATAAAAGAAAGAATTAAAACAAATGCCGAAACAGATGTGAATTTCACACAACTGAAAACCTCAGCTGAGCATTTAAAAAAATAATTCAAATGCCTGTACTTCTGTATCCTTAATTAATTTCTCAAAACACTTTTAGTGGCAGGAATTTATTATATTCTTAAATTCTCCCAAAATTAAATTTTGTCGAACTATATATTAATTGGATACACATGGTATTTACAAGGTGAACCATTTGTCTGGAAATGGGAAACATTCTATAACCCTATTTAAATAGGACTCTTCTGAATGCTCCAAGAATCCTCTCGTTAAGATTGTTCTTGTTCATCGTTTTCATTGCTTAAACCTACAGTTGAGTTCATGAAAGAAGAGCTTTTTATGACGTAATTTCCTTATGGATTGATGTTTCCAGAACGTTACAGCGCCATCTACTGCTAAAATCCGTAACTATTTTAAACATTACGAAAACATTCTGGTTGTTGCATTTTCTACAGTTATAGGTACAAGTCTTGAAATAAAATTAGAAACGTTCCACACTGTTCCCTTTGCTTGGCTATGCAAAGTTTATCCTTTCTTGGTCCTTTCTTATGTGATCACAAAACGACCCCATCTTGGACTGACTGCTCGGAGTTCAAGTGGATGACATCATGACTGGTGACATTTGTTCCAGGCACAATCGATCGCGACATAATGACCATATATGGCAAAACCCTTCGTTTTTGAAAAATACTATAGGACTTTAAAGGTTCTGAGAGGTAAATTCAGAGGGTTCAAATCTAGAGGACCAGCCTAGCCACGTATCATGACCATACAGTCAACCCAGTGTCCTAGAAATTGCCGGACAGATATGGAAACCTGGATAATTTTTCTCTCTCCATCCTTTTTCTTGTGATGACTGAAATAATCTTAAGTTGAAACACAGCTTTGATTTAGATCAGTTGATTTTCTGTTTTACATTGTTTGCCTAATTTAAATGAAAACAAAAATTGTTGAAACAATTTCATAAAGTAACACTTCCTTAACTTACCTTTAAGCTTGGTTGAACAACTGTGTTGGTCACTACAATCATAGATATTTTTTTCTCTACTGTATCTACACTGTTGCTGCTGTTGGATTCGTCATCATTTTTGGATTCGAAATATTTTTGGAATATTTCAATCACCGATGGGTAAATGGACATTTCATTTTGTAACTTTCTTTAAAATCTTTCTCTAGAAAATGGAAAAGTTCTAGAAATTTGTTTTCTCAGAAGGGGAAGTAAAACCTCAACATTTTTTTCACTTTAAACAAGTTACATAATTATGCAGCACCTGAGTTATCACGAAAAGATTAATATCATCATATGTAAAAGGAAACGTTAAACATGTTCTACACTTTAAAAATACTTTTGTTTTGACTTGGAGCTTTATGAAGCCATGTAAACTATTCTGCAGAGTCAGCTTTATAAAATAGAAAATAAATTAACATAAATATTATTAGACATCAAAAGTTTTATCTGAGAAACTTTAGTATGTATTGAGATTTAAAAAAGATATATCCAATGTTGTATAGAGTTAGCTTACAAAATTATCTAAGCAAATATAATTGCTTGGATTTATACCCTAGGCCCAAAAGGGAGGGAGACCTTTTTACATGAAGATCAGAAGATGTGATATTTTGCTTAGCTTTAATGTGATGATAGAATCCAGTCCCTATTTGATAAGAGGAGGGTGTAAATTCTAAGCCTTTAGAAGAGATAACATTTCAAAGAAATGTCAGACTCCTTCCAGGAATAGAACCTGAATGTTTAATTCTATACGTAAGCATCTACACCACTTAATAAATCATGCCTCTGATTAACAGAGATATCATAATGATTGCAGATAACATCAGTGTCTGTGATACAATGTATATGAATATCATAAATATATATTTGAGAAACCAAATTGACATTTTCCCATTTTCAAAGAACCTTCATTCGGTCGGTAAATTAAATTATCAGAAGTACTCCCTGCTACTCCTTAACATGCAGTGCCGGATCTAGGAAATTTATCAGGGGGGACAAGTCAGCCCCATGCCACCCCTGTAGCTGTTTTTCACTATTTAATGCAATAATAAATAACTGTTTCAATCCCATTTTGCCACCCGGGGCAGTTGCCCCCTTTCCCCCCCCCCCTTAATCCGGCACTGCTAACATGGATAGATGAAGCATAATGATAGTGGATATATATAAGCTTCAAGTAACCTTAGTTTCTTAACTAGACATCTATCATGAAATTCATTAAGTTAACGTCATATTTAAAAATAAGAAATCATCTGTAGACATTTCCCTCATTTAGCCTTGTGATTCCTCTATAGGTATTGCCTGGTATTCTGCATATATCTAGAACTAATCATATTTACATGTGATATTCTTGTTTAAGATTCTGCATAACTTTCATGTATCTATTTTTTGCAGATATTTTGTTTTCCCCTTCAATTTAACTTTTGTTTTTGGCTTATATTTTATTATTTAATTTCCTTCAAGCAGTTAATGATTGTAATACAAAATAAATTGAGATGTTTGAAAATTTTTTTTAGTAAGAATTAAAATCTTACTGAAAAAAAAAAAGGGTGCATCATTCAATACATCTCCATTTGTTATTTAATATATACTTTAAATTTTAAAAATAATACTTTCAAAATTTGCTATTAAATTTCTGGAAATTTTTCCAATCCTAGCTTATCTCGGTAACAAATCTGAAAGAAGTTGGAAGACCAAGTCATTTCGGCATGTTTAAAATTTAATATTTTAGTTATTTAAAATATAAATAAATAAAATGAAAATCTGTATCTCAGCAGAACTTGCTGTGAACACAAACATGCAGTACTTCTTAGGTACCTCTTAAATTGAGAAGGCCCACCCACTATACCCTCACCACTACACAACATAGAGTGAAATTTCTGTTTCCACCTCGATTACCACCATTACGTAACTATTTCATCGATCATTCCAAAGTATTTGCAATTTTTTTTAGAGTTTGTTCTGAAGACATCACTATTTTTCTTATAATCTGCATTCCGCCATTCAGTATCATTCGATTTCACATTGGATTTAAATGTTTTTTTCCTCTTTTATTCCACCTCTTCAGTTCTGCTTCAGTGGGATCAGAGATACTTGTTTAGTAATGTTTCCTAACAATATAAAGACAACCTGAAAATTGTATAACACTAATTTTTACCATCATAACTTATTATCACTGAATTGCCCCTTCCCTCATTCTCCTTGACGATTTAAACAGTTCATTGTAGTCTTGACTGATGTCTTAAGCTCAAACTAGTTGTTCTGAGATCCCTGTAGGACACAAGGGTTTCTCATTTTAATCAGCTTTTGCCAAGAAAGTTCTAAATTCAATCCATAATTCTTGGTTCTATTGATTTTTGTGCAACTTTTCAGTCATATTTTGCAATCCTTATTCATTGTATTTCTGTGGATACAATAATGTGCCTGGATGCAAGATGTGCCCCATAGTAGCCCAATCACAAAAGTCTAATCTTATTTAGATGCCTAAAAATTCAGTAGGAATCTATTTCTATCATTATGATTCCTGAAAGAATGCAAAATACTTCATCTGTTTTCAAATAATTTGCAAATATATTTTTAGTGACCCCATAGGGAGGAGCTGTTAGGGTTCTCATGTAACATAGTCCACAATCCAGACTGGGAGTCAGACCCACTTGAGTCCTACTTCATTAAACTTCCAATGTCCTGGAGCATTAGGGGGGAAATCCAACTTTCGGTATAGGCCATTTCCTCTTTTACGTAACCACTGACTGGGTTAGGAAAATAGTGGTAACTATTTGCACCCAGTGAAATATTCACGGAAGTAAAACAAATTCCACATTTTTGAAATACCGTGAAATTTTTCACGGAATAGAATGTATAAATCCTGCTGCATTTAATTAATTATTTTTTTATTATTATTCACTAAATGAATAGATGCAAAAGTGTATAATTTCTTTATACTTAAGTATTGTTTTTTTGGATTGATTTAAAATAATTACAGATGGCAACCCGTGAAATGTTGACGGAAGTAAAAAAAAAAAAAAAATCCACATTTTGAAATACCATTAAATTTTTGAAAAAGACAAGATTGAAAAAGCTAATTTTTTTTAAAAGCCATGACTTCCATAACAGCCCACATGTAATTTGCATATCTGCTTATAAAATAAAACAAGATAAGAGGCTGTATTAACGGAAATAAAACAAATGCCACATTTTTAAAACACCGTGAAATTTAAAAGATGTTGAAAAGCTCATTTTTTAAAACCGACTCTGCTTACAAATTTACAAATATCCGTACAACTGTACAATTTTTGCCTATTAACAGGATGATTGAGTAAAAATTGGAGTCTGTCTATACCGACTCGCCTTTGCTGAGAATGACCCAATGTAGCCGCTGGTCTTTTAGTCATACCTGAATGGTATGAAATCAGTCTAGAAATATTAAATGAACTCATTGCAGGCATTGCTTCCATTGCGTTTGCTTGCATTACAACTCCCGCAAGCCCATATGTATGTCAGTGGTGTACAGAAGAAGCTGTGATAGAAATTGTAATGACAATAGCTTGAATAAACGAGTTTTAATCAATAGTCACTTTTAACAATGTAAGTGTTTGATAGATTGCTGGGAATTGACTCATTTTGCAATATTCAGATAATTAATAAATTTATTCAAATCAGTTTTGTTGGTTATTTTCCGTTCACTTATTTACCATCAAAGTCTTTGGATGTTTTGTTTCTTTCTCCTTTCTCAATCCTTGTTGACTCAGTGATCTGTCAGCATCAAATAAAAGCTTTGAAGTATCTGATTGGTTTGTTGTTTGCCTGGAAATTGAACTAAAAGTTCTTGCTGGTCTTGGAATTGGATTTAAACATGTTTGCATGTTACAGTCCCAACAATATCTGATGAGCATTCTTATTTAACACTAGCCGGGTACCATCGCTTGCTCCGGAACCCTTGCATACATAGCATTAAAAAAAAACAACTTTTATTTATTTAGCAAATTAATATCGAGATTGTGACCTTCTCCGGATAATTCAGATGTATTGTGGGTTGGCATCACACACTTATATATCGATAAGGCAACTTTAAAGCGAGAATAGAAATCCTCTTTATTCCCTATCCCATGGGAATTTCGTAAAACCCGGCCTTATTCCTTGTCTACATCATAAAGGGAATCTCTGTGCAACATTTCAGCTTTCTAGGTCGAAGGGTTTGGGCTGGGCGTTGACGAGTGAGTGAGTCAGGACTTTTCTTTTTATATAGGTAGATAGCTATTATCAAGCTTTTACCATTAACTTCACACAATTGATCTTTGATTTTCTCCTTGGTCAGATATTTTTGGAATCCTTTATATATTTATTGATGTAGAAGGTTGTTTATCATCTCCGTAATTATTAGCACCACACAACACACACAAATTGAATCGCAAATATGAAAAAGGTACTAAGTCATAGAAATACCAAACTGAGAAAACAAAAAAAAACCTTCCACATTCAAAACTAGAGCCAGCAATTAAAAATCCAATGGTGTGGTGTGAAACAACTGTGAAGCCGACCCACGCCTGTCATCTGTTTATTTTTAGGTCAGTATGCAAATGTACAAAGACATAATTAAAAATTTCGACTTAGTACATTTTTCCAGATTATGGGTGACTTAAGTACCTTTTTCCATGTTTTGCAATTATATTGTCGCATTTTGCAGTTAAAATAAAATGTTTTATTTCAATTTTTTTTAGTACAAACTTAATCATATAAGTTATATATAGTATCATATGGCAATGTATCATATAAGTTATATATAGTATCATATGGCAATGTAACACTAGTGCAAAAATAATGAAAAAATATAAAGCAGTATTCAAGTTTTTGACCTCCTGAGACTACTGAAAAAGCCTGATTTGATCCCATTTAAACGATGCATGGGGTGAACACAATTGAACCCATTTTCAGTCCTAACTCAAAATGTACAAAAAGTTGACTTAGTACCTTTTTCACATTTGCGATTCAATTAATGAACTCAAAAAAACCACAGTAATAATAGATTCTTTTGTAAATTTATCTCAAAGCCTACATGGGTATCAACTAATTCTGCCAAATTCATAATTGAACGACAAACATTTATTACAATGAAAGGCAATTAAGTGGCAGAGTAAAAAGCTTCTTGGAAAGATTGTGCAATTATTGCTGAAAAGCAAAATTAGGAGTAAATCTGAAATTCTGTATCTTTGGATGGGTTGTAAACTAATTGATACATGATCAGCTGTGATTTCTTTTATATATGGGAAATGGGAATCTGCACCAACTACCTGAAAGTCCCAATAAATTTTAGCTTACTGTGTTAATGTACTGTTTTTCTCAGCAAAAATTTGTATTAAAGTAATTGTACTTAGAATCTTACTTGTTAATCAAAAATCTAGGTTTTATTTTATATGCTCAAATTTTTGGGATATTCGATCAAACCTACAACGTACATGCTAAATCTTAAGGAATTTCCTGAGCGATATGTGTGTGGAGATTGGCTTGGTCTTTATAATTTTGAATTTGTTGTAAGTAAGCAATTTCTACTTTAAATATTGAAAGCATTTTAATTCTTTCTTAAAATATTAGTTAATTTAAGCTAGATATATTTTTTTTAAAAATTATCTGCATGGTAAGCATAGTCACCAAAGGGTATTCGAGAATTCTCTAAACTTTTTAATATTCTGTAATATGTTTTAGTGTAGAAAAAAAGAAAGTTATAGTGTGCAAATTTAAGTCGTAATATGGTGTCTGTACACCTATACTTTGTGATAAGGAATAAGTTATCTTTGATAAGCTGAAAATTTAGTGGTAGGCTTATACTACTAAAAGGGAAATCCTATTGATTTTGGTTTATATTGGATCTATAGATAAGAACTAGAAAAGCTGTTTCAGAAACTAGCATGGCTTAAATGCGTCTGGAAATTGTATTGCCAATAATAGTTTACAAGTCATATGTATAAGATTTTGACAACCCAGTCTTCTTAAGGAGATCCAATAAATAATTTATTTATATTTATAAAAATAACTATTTTTATAATGCCATGCATTAACATTATGTATTTTAAGTGTCATGGTGGTCGCATTCCTGAAGCATGCTGGATAATTGAGGTTATATATTTGTTTGATTTAATTTTGGCTCACATCCTATCTAGTATACTTCTGATAACATATCTGCTTTTTTTCTTCTTACAGAAACCTGAAGTTTCTGAAGTGAAGTACAACGCCACTGCTGATGCAAGTTTAATATCTTTCATGAAAAATCAGTATTGGTATCATGTGTGTATTACTTATGCAACATTAATGTGTACTGGTGTCTTCATAGCTCTTGGTACACTGACAACATGGCATTCGAGATTAATTTCAAAAGGAGAAACAAGTATTGAAGCCTGCATTAGTAAACTTGAGAGAAGTCGTCTCAAAAAACAAGGAAAAGTAAGTTTTCGAGTGAAGTCAACAAAACCATTAGAAATTGTTATAAAATTTAGTTTCAGTGGTTTCATATTATCTAAGTAATTTAAAAAGCATTGTTTCACTGAATCAGTTATATCCGCTTACGACTCATCAACAGATTTTGCCATTGTCACACAAGAAAGGCAGATTAGTAGGAGAAAAATCTAACAGCCAAAACATTGTGCATTGTCTCTACAGCACTGTTCCCCAGTTTAACTTTGTATAGAAGAAGCACACAAGTTTGACATAAATTATCAAGTGCAGTTTCATGACTTAATATAATTCAGAGAAGAATTTCTCATCTGGTAAATTTTTTTCAAAAATTAAAGGAATGGTGAAACTTTTAACGGTGGATTCGAATCAAACTTGTACTGCGACATATCTTATTAAAATGAAAATACTCAAACTTCCATACTTGATTCCAATATTTCGTCTTTATTGATCATAAAGACTTTTTCAAGGTTTAAGTATAAAACTAAAACATGAAGAGAATATCTATTCTCATTATAATAAAGAAAAAAGTAATAATTAATATATGTCGTCTAAACGAGAAAACATTAACAATAAACCTTACAACGAGCTAAAAACAAAAAGTTTAGTAACAAATATAAACAATACAATAAAAAAAACCATAAAAACGGAGAGATGATTCAATTATATTGTAGTACTTCTTTTACTCTTTATTTTTCATTAAAAAATTTCTATAAAGGCTTAAAGGTACTTCACTAACTTTCAGTGATTTATCTATATTAAAGTAAATACAGCAATTAATTAGGCATGATTCCAATATCAACCTTTTATTTTCATCTTGAATATCATAAATGATGTTGATAATGGGGTCTGGATTATGATTATGTATAAAACAATGGTCCGCCCACTCTGGATTCAAATTCTTTCAGGAACTTTATTTAGTAACAGCAACACTAGTCTAAGTATGCAATGGCCTTTAGATTGAACTTTTATTATTAGTTTGAACTTTTGTATGATCTCAAAGGCTTCATTGGTTTGAGAAGAAATATTTTAAATGTACGACCTTTTGAAAATAGGTTAAGTGATAGGAAATTTAGATGACCAGAACTTAACAATAATAAAGAAAGAAAAAGAATGGAGATGCTAGTAGATATTTTGTTTCATATTTGAAGATGAAAGAACTAGATTAATGGTAGAATCATGCATTGGTTGCCAAGCATAAATAAGAACAAATTTTTTAAGATTAGCGAAATGAAAGAGAGAGAGAGAGATATGTTTATAAGACATTATTTGTAATGAATGTAAATAGATTTTATTGGAAAACTGAGTATTTTCAGTTGTTGGTTATTTGAATATTATTGAATATAAATTGATTACATTATTGGAGTTGCACTGATACGGATGATGTTAATTATTGAACACAGATGTATTAGGTTTCAATATATTGTCATATTGAAAAAAAGATTAACGAATTCCGTAGAGGAAAAGGGAAAGGAATTTTCTTGTCCTTGAATTACTAACCTAGTGAAATCTTCTGTAAAAGAAAACGAAATATCGTTGAATAAAGAAGTGGTGGTAGATTTATGTGTTTTACGTTGCTTAATGAAATATACAAGTTTTTAAGGAATTAAAACGAATTCTTCCTTTAGTTTCGTTTAAACCTTAAAAATTATTTAGATTCTGAAACAAATAAGTTTTTGCCTTGTTGATTATAGGTGTACGTCAATCCCTATAACTATGGGACAAAAGAGAACTGGAGAATCTTCCTTGGATTAACTAATGGAAGGTAAGTAGCTTCTACTGCCCTTACGAATAGTTTTTAATAAATGTATCAAATTAATTAGCTGATTCTGAATTATAGAACTAAGTTTGCAATGACTGAAAATACCACGATTCATAATATCTTGTGCAACAAAAATGTAACAGAATTGTTAGATGAACATATCCAATCAATGTTCAACTAGCACTGGGAAAGAATCTGAAGAATAATAAGTTATTAAAATATCATAAATAACCCAATTAAATTTCTATAGAAATTTGAAATGAGGAACTGTGTCTAAAAGTAATTTTCAATGTAATGGGGGATGTACGAGATATTTTTCTTCTTTCAACAAAAGGGAGGCAGAGAGTCCTAGGGCCCATTTGGACTAACAATTAAAAGATGTCCCAAACATCTATTATCTTTTAATATAATGTTGTTGTAATATTGCAGGGGATGGAGACATATCCTTTTGCCTTCCAAGCATAAACCAGACGGCGATGGACTATTTTGGAGAACAGATTATTTAGGATCAAAATAGCGACGCTGAGGAAAGAATAGGAAATATTTATTTTGATTTATTGAGAGTATTTTTAAATTGTATTTTCTAAAGATGTTTCATTAAATTTAATTCTTGTTTTTTATGAAATTTGTGATTTACAATTTTTTTTTTTTTATTAAAAAGAACTTACGATTATTACAAACAAAATTTCCTGACCATTTGAATTAAGAAGGACCAATGGCATTTTCTATTGCCTGTGACTAATGAGAAACGCAGTACAAGGAAAAACTGATTTTAAAAAATGAACAAATCAGGGAGGAGGTGTGTTGTGATGTCAAGAAAGCTCTAGCAGAACTACTGTCCTCCAAATGAAAGTTGGCCGGCAGAAGTTTGAACTGCGCAGCCCTTCCAGTAGCTGATCAATTATGTTTTCCTGTCACAATGGATGACATGTTGAGAAAGCCAAATTAAAACGTCTTTCGACTATTTAGCATTATTTCAATACCAGTTGCTAACAATAAGTATTTATATAAATAAATAAATATATATTATTTATAAATACAATGCTCTTTTGCAAAGTAACAAGCGATTACCGTAATGGCGGAGTCCTGTCATAAAATCAGACGGAAGTGCCTGACCAGACTAATCGATCATACATGCGCAGATCTCACAAAAATAGGGCGGCCATCTCTCATTTGGAGGACAATAAGCAGAGGACTGTCTGAGAAGCAAGACTCCTTCATCACCAACTACTCTGTACAGAATGGAGTTATGCCCAAGTCTTTTGGATCTTCAAATGGGGTCACACTGTTCAAAGTCCATTTTTGTTTTAAAGTATTTGAAGAGTTTAGCACTTAGACAATCTCTTCTAATAATGCATTGATACTGTGATCATTGTACGAGAGCGATTCAAATGAAAATGATAAATATTTTATTAGCGGTACCAAAATGAACACTGTGCTACCTCGCAATGCACTTTTCGGCAAGGCTTGTATCCCTGCCAAAAAAAAAAAATCTTTTGAGCCTCTGTCATGCCTCTTTGACCTCCACCAAGTTGTTCCTCCTTAGCTTCAAATATATGGTAATGGGAAGGTGCCAAGTCGGGGGAATAAGGAAGACATTGTTGGATAGGCCATGTGTGGTCTGGCATTATCGGGCTGAAGGAGAACACCAGTCAAAATGATTCTACGGCGTTACGTGCAGATCACAGTTGTCCCTTTATCCATGTAATGTTCCACAATTGGTCCCAGAAAAGGGTAAGCATAACTTCTTCTGCTTGGGAGAAGACAAGTGGCGCTATTCCATGCTTGCCCTCTTTGTCTTCGGGTTGGTGGTGGTGTACCCAAGACTCATCGCTGGTGACTATGCGCTTAAAAAATCCTTCACCCTCACCCTCGTACTGCCACATCAGCTTCATACAGGGATCCATCTCGCAGCCACTTTCCTGTAGTGAAGTGCGATGTGGTGGGCAGACCCAACGCTCAACAGAAGAGAGGTGCCATATCTTTAATGGTGCCATACCGGTCCTCTTGAATCATCGCATTTATGGCAGTGACTACTGTGCGATTGTCCTGGCCTTGGCACATCATCAAGATCTGTATATCTTGCCTTGAACCTCCTGCACCATTTATACATGTGCGCCTGTGGCATGCAGGCAGGGCTGTACTTTGCCGACATACGTCGATGAATGTCGATGGTTTGGTACCCTCAGATATCAAAACTTGTACCTCGGCACCTGTTCGGTGCACTGCTCCAAGGGGGCCCGGCTCCATTTTCAAAGTGATGCTAATGCCACCCAGCGGCGTCAAAACCAACCTCCACGAAGGCAGAGGTATAGACTGCATGCAGGTGGAGTCGCATTCCCTGATTTTTAATGACACTTTCATCGTTTTTATTTGAATCGCCGTCTCATACTACATATGCCATATTATGCCTATCCACAGTAGCTCAGAGCTTAGGATTGTCTACATGACATTTTACACCCTTTCCAGATGGGCTTGACCTGAATCAGATTAGGTGATTGACATGTGGGAGTTATCATTCCACCCACCAATAAAGGCTACCTTCTTATAATCGGTTTTCTTTTTGTCAAAGTATGCAACAGGTTCATAAAAATAATTACATCCTAGTTTAACATTTCAGTTTGAGGTTTTTATTTTCCATGTTGTCTACTGAAAAACAACTTTAATATAGAGCCAGTCGCCACTCAGAATTACAAATAGGATTGTTAATGTTTCTTTCTACTTCACTTCCAGATAAGCAAAAATAATTACTTTAAAGGAGGAAAGTATGCAAAAGGATTTTATTTAATGATTTTTTTTTTTCTAAGATAATTTCTATGTAAAAAATACAATTAAAAGTGCCTTTGCTACATCCTGTCCTTAATATAAAACATTTTTAACTTTTGTGTTTCAATGAATTCTGCCTAATTTAATACATTTTATCCAAATTCATCAATTGGAATGCAGAAATAAATAGAATTATACATTGCATTTCTACAATGATGAAGCTTTGTTTATGTAAGGAAACATCACCAGAAAATTATAAATTTTTGCATCTGACAAAATTAATTATTCTGGTTATTCCAAGTATTTAAAGTAAGATTGTTCTAAATGAAGTGTGTTACTTTTTTAGTATATTACAGTAAAATCTTAGACATTGAAAAGAATTTCAAATCCAAACTACTTAAATTGTGAAACATTGCTGTTCTGGAACATTTGAAAAGAATCTCTGTATTTTCATTTGAGAAAGATACTGAATTCAAATACCTTGCATATCCCATCTTGAGATATAAAAGACACAGTTAAAGAATAATCTTACTAAGAATTGTCAAAATTCTATGAAATACTTTTAGGAATTTCCAATTTTCTTGCAAGAAACATTATATGTGACAAACCTAATTGATAATATACAAATAGCTAAAGACTTATCACAGGATGTTTTGAAAGAATTCCATCAACGTCTAAGAAAGAAAGGTAGGAGGAAACACTTGGTTCACATCACAATGAAATCTTAGTACAGTAGACACCCTCTTAACTGGACTTCCACTTTAACTGGCTGAATTTTTTTTTTTTTTTTTTATCTTTAAAATATAAAAAATAAAAAAAAAACAAAAAACATATGTTTCGTTATTTAGTATCAGTATCGTGCATATTTCAGATACAACGTATCCAATACAGTTGCAAGGGGTGGAAAGAAAGGTGATTTTGGATGAGCGACGAAAAAGTTTACTCATTTTTTTTTAATGGTATGTAACTTATAATACTTTAATACATTGAATAAAATGATGCAATACTATATTTTAATTGTGTATTTATTTATAAGACAAATACTTCCGAACTTTAATTTATTTCACTTCTCCGGTTTAACCGGATTTTCACTTAACCAGCTTAACCTCGGTCCCATTTAAGCCGGTTAAGAGGTAGTCTACTGTATTATATTCCTCTTATGTACCATCATAAATATATTTCTATATGTGCTTTCATGAGGAAAAAAAAAATCATTTTTGAAGTAATTTATATTCATTTTCCTTATGGAAATGCCATCATTCTACGAATGTTTAACATTAGTATCCATTTGACAGGTCATTTTTTTTTTTTAAAGATTAAAAGTTAATTTCACAGCTTTTTACCTACATACCAATTGTGATATCTTCGCTATACACAGGAGGATTGTCTTTGTTTTAACCTTTCCTCTGGCAACAGGGCACAAGCTTCTATTGTCATACAGTACTTTTACACAACAAATCTAAAAGGAGGGAGGGGTTTATGAAACTATGAAAGTTGCAACACAAATTTTCAAAACTGTTACAGTAACTAATATTTCTGGATTATAATTTATTGAAATAAAAAGTGCCAGCCCTGTTTCTCTATCACCAGGTTTACTTATATTAATTTTGCACCATCTGTATACTCAAGGTAACATTTCAATTCATGTCTAATGAAGATTACAATACTAACTTTAAATTCAGGTTTCTTTAGTGGAAAATTCGATTGAATTTATTTTGAAAATAAAAGGGTTGTGTGTTAATGGAGAGAAGCTGCTACAGGTATTTCTCTGCTTGTGTCGTCTAGTGAAATTAAGGACAAACTTCTCTCGGCTGTAATGTTATTTCATTTTAATCAAACTAGTAAAATTGAAAGTCGTCGTAACAGAAAAATATTTTAATGTTATATTTAATACATATGTATAATTCACTTAAATAATAAAAACTGTAAAATAGGATTAAGATTTTTAAGGACTAAAAATTTGTTCTTTGCAATAAATAATACTATATAATAATAAAACTATGGAGGAATTTCATGAAATCTCTTCCAAGCATTTTTTTTTTTTTTACTAACAGCTTAAATATAATTGTAAAAATACTTTTTAAATATTTACTAAAATACAGTAATAAACTAGCAGGCTTTTTTTGTTCGTCAAAATTGTTATCATAAAACCATAGACATTGGCACACAAGAGAGCTAAGAAGGAGCACCAAGGATATGAACTCAAGTGATGATGTAGAAGGAAAAAAAAAAAAAAAGTCTTGTCCACAATATCTTGGCAGAATTATTACAATATAAATACGGATGCTATATTTTCCTTTTATTACATAAAAATAAATATAATGTTTACTCCCTTTAATAAGACATAAAAAGATTAATTTCTGAATGGACAGCAAAGGAATAATACTAACAAGAGTTAGGGATAACTCTGACAAAAGAACTAAGTCTTCAAAGATGGAATTAATACTGCAAAGATTTAGAAATTCAAAGAAATATAAGTTTATAAAAGAAAAAGAAATAATTTAAAAAATTAGAATTGGAAAGAAAGAAAGTGCACTCACACGATTTTTTTATTTTTTTTAAAATTTGTTAGATTGGGATGTAACAAACTAGAAGATTTGAACACATTTAGCAAAAGAGAAAGCAAAAAATAGAAAATAATACTACATCCATAATAAATATTAATTGTCACAGCATAGTAATAGCTATAAATTTAAAGATAGGAGTATATTTAACGTGTGTATCTTCTAAACATAGCGAAGGAATTGAGGCCACCACAATTCCGATAATGAAATAAAATTTATAAACAAAATAAATCACATATTCACTTGTGGTATGTAATTTCATTATTTTTATAAATTTTATTTCATTGTTCGAATGTGTGGTGGCCTCAATTCCTTCGCTATTTATAAAAGATAGAGTTTATAGGAAAAGATAGAGTTTATAGGAAAGAAGTATGAAAAGGGAATAACAAGCAAATTAGTTGATAAATACAAAATAATAAAGATTTGTGACTTAACAATAATTAAAAAAAAACACATGATTGTTAAATCAAGAATCACGTTGTATAAAGCAGTCTCTAAACAATAAAACTCCTTTATACTCCTTTAAAATATCTTTACATTTACCTACAATATGATGCAGTTATTTTTTTAGTAGGAAGTAAACACCTCATCTTAAATATCTAACTTTTAAAATTGATAACGTAATAATTGAAAGAAACTCATCAATAATAAATATTAAACTTCACAAAATAATTGGGTCAATAAAAATTAATATAAATTGCAACATTATTCATAGCAAATAAACAGAAATACGTGCTGATTAAATTCTTTAAAAATGTATTAGGAGCCCAGCACAGACTAATAACAAACAAATTGCCTTTTTCTGATTCATTTATCGGGGAGGATCAGGTGACAGCTGTTTCGCCATTCTACTGGCTCTTCAGACCTTTGGAGGGTCACTGCCAGCTTGGCCGGTGATTCCACCATAGGTTTGCGCCTTTTCTGGTTCTTTATCGGGGGAGGCAGGTCAGGTCTGAAGAGCCAGTAGAATGGCGAAACAGCTGTCACCTCATCCTCCCCGATAAATGAATCAGAAAAAGGCAATTTGTTTGTTGTTAGTCTGTGCTGGGCTCCTAATACATTTTAAAATAAATTATTCATAGCAATTTTACTACATTTTCATTCTATTTCACTTGAAAATGTAGTAAAATTGCTATGAATAATGTTGTGATTTATACTAAATATTTTTTATCGACCCTATTATATTCTGAAGTTTAATCTTTAAAATTGTTAAATTAGCCTCAAGGCATTTATTTTTTTAAATAACGATTGGTTTCATGCATTATCTACAACAGCATTCAGTCTTAACTTTATCTTCACAATGCCAATATGGTGGCTAACAATGTAAGCTTTCTCTTAATAGATGCCAACAATATTAAAATTCATCATGGTGACCTAACAAAGGAACATATGAATGCTACATTGTTAGGTTACCATATTGTTGGCCACTATTGTCTTAAGAATAAGGCAAAAGATTTTGTGGACAAGTTAATATTTACAAACAATAAATTATATTTTTTAAAAAGTGTCAATTATTCAATTGGGGCCAATAACGAGGAAGGATTTATTGTCCCACCCTGCCCTTGCCTACCAATGCCCATGGATTAAATACATTAAAAATGAAAGTTTTTACAATTATGTAGCAATAAAAAAAGTAAGAACATTTACTACATTAACGAAACTCCTGTGAAATTAAGAAGTTGCAAATTAATACTTGTTTTATTTTGAATCCCAACAGTTTGCTACATCATCCATAACCTGCTTTAAACTTGAGTCAGTGAAACAATGATAGAAATATGAATCTGAATGAATGACTGGCAGTTGTGTTGGAATCAAAACAGAGGAGAAGATTACAGCTTAGGGCATTTCTAGAGTCAGTAAAAGCAAAAGAGATCTATGGTGTAGAAATAAAATATATGTTTTTCAATATATAATTCATAAATAATAATTCCAAATATACAGCAGGTGAAGTTATCTACATATGAAAATGAATTCTTTTTAATATAAAACACTATCAAAAATCATTTCGGAAAAATGTCAGTGGCCTACATTATCACTAACTGCTCTTCATAGAAATTAAAAAATATCATTTGGTTCAAGTTCATAAAGTTGTTCCCTTTTGTTGATATTTAGCTTCTATTAAGTAAAAACAAACAAACAATTTGATATTTCTTCTTTAAGTATCACTTTGGGTTGTTGTGAGATGGAGCTTTTCGATGACGCCATTTCATCTCAATGAAATGCAAAATAATTTCCTTTAGTTAAGTTTCACTTTTTTAAAGACAGACACTTTTTTTTTTTTCTTTTTCTAAATCACAATTATTCCACAACTTTTAGTGAAAATAAATATGAGATTATGAAAAATGTTCATTTTTACACCTAAATAGAAAACTAGTGGTGTTGATCCTTAGGATTGGGGGTTCAATGTTGATTGATTTGGCTTTGGTGCCAAAGGGGGTTTAGGCTGCCGTAAGGATGACGATGCCAGTTTAGTGTTGTTATTCTTATTGTGTGAATGATTGTGCTGTTCGTAACTTTTCACTAAAGAAGCAACTATAGACGTCTTTGGATGATCACAATTATTTACAGGATTCATCCGTCCTTTGGTGTCCGGAGTGGCGTACACCCGCTCAGTGGCATCCGTGTTTGATCTCTTGGGCAAGCACTCACTGTAAATGGGCATCTCATAGATATTGCCTGTGGCGTCGTGGAGAGGGGGTGCCGACGGGGGGACTCTGGGTGGTGGTGGCCGCGGTGGGGGACTGGTAGGCCTAGGGCCACTAAGTCGTTTTAACCGCACAGAGCCGTGTTCTATGTGAACCTTGCAATTGTCTACATTACTAGCTGTACGCATAAGCACTGAACTAGGACAGGGAGGTGCTGGGCGCACAGGCATCAGACGCCCACCTGCAATGATTTCCGACTGTGGAATCGGAGCTGAGATTTCTAAGTTCCGGAGGCTGTTTCTCTCCACTCTTGTGGATTTACCACTGTTGTCCTGTGAGTAGGAAGCAGAGCTAAATGATCTGCTGGCTGTAGATACCGCTGGTGTAGAGGCAGTGGTGGAACTCTGGCTTTTGCCTGAAGTCACAGGAAGCAGCAGATCAGGCTGGAGTGGAGCCGAGATCTCGAGATTACGAAAACTGTTTCGATCCACGGAATACTTAGTCTGTTTCTTTCTATTTGATGCTTCTTTTGCTCGGGACCTAAACAACAGAAATTCCAATTAGTCAAATTTAATAAGCAGCACAAAAGTGAACTGCAATATACTGAAATGTGATTAGGCACACAAATTATTTCTGTAAAAAATTTTAACCGTTAATCTTTTAAAAAGGAGTAAGTTTTAATTTTTTTTTTTTTTAAATAATCAAAATTGTTTTAAAAAATACTTATTTGGTGTTTCCAATAACTTTTTTTTTTATCGTCTCATTTTACCCATCAATTATTAGAACTGTGACTTAAGACAAGTGCTTCCCTCTGGCAGCAAACTGTTGAAACATTCATCATCATGTTGATTCATTGAAATCCTTCATTTATATAATAATACTCTTTATTGTAAGTTTAATTTAATAGATATTAAGCCAACTCTATAATGCCTTAATAGCTATTCTTACTAAGATGGGCATTAAATAAAAAGTAAATAAGCAGTAGAACTTACTTGATAGCTGCTTCTCGAGCCTTTTGTAACCACCATGTTTTCAAGTGACCCCGGTAATAATAAACAAAACAAGAGATCAGAGCTACAATGGGCACAATACCAAGAAGTAAAATGTAGAAGGCAGCAGCTACATAATCCTTGGCTGAAACAAAGAAAAAACAAATGTCAAATTAAGATGGTATTAACACATTAGCATTTTTTGATATATTTATATTAATCAGAAGTTCTTAACCATTATTGGCCCAAGGAGCCTTTTTAGAGATTGAGACTTCCTTCAAGTCATCCAAACAAAAAATTCACCACCCAGTCCAAAACAACTCTGGGTTCATAAAAAAAAAAAAAAAAAACCTATCCAACCAAATCACAAAAAAACATGAAAAATAATGCTAATGCTGCAGAAATCCCCTACAGACCCCAGATTAAAAACCCCATTGAACTGATTGAACAAGATTTATTATTTAGAACATTATAATTTATCATATAATATTTATGCATTTCAGAAAGCTGTGGAAGATAATAGAAAATAAAGCCAGATGCCACAGTATTACTTTAACAATGTTGGCAATGATCAATTCTAGTGCCCTGTGTTGATATCGGAGAGAGTTCACCATCCTTAAAACTTTTAATTCTTTTAATTCAAAAAGCGCTATACTAATTGTAAAAACTTCTTTTTCCTCTATCTAATCAAAGGAATAGAACCCCATCTCCCAGTTACTTAAGTGTATTTTAAATGTACTCTTCTTGAATAGTTAAGTCACTGTAACTGTTCCTGTCAGTTGCAAATTACAGCCAAACTGCTATAACACGATTGTTTATATCGCTAATTCAGATATAACGCGATTTGGTCTTGGCCCCGTTTTATTTTGCAAAAGGTGCCCCGTTTTATATTGCAAAATTTACCATATTTTCGGCCAAAAAGTATGAAAATCTATTGATTTTTAGAGAACTGCTCGTGATTTGCTACTTACAATGAATACTTACTGGGTAATACTGCTAATCCCAAGATGGTGGTGCCAAACCGTAAGAAAACAGAAATATGAAGATTTTGGCTAATATAACCCATCACAGTGTTAAAAAGGTAATGATTTATAAATATTTATAAATATAAAATTATCTCACATTGCTCTGAATGATGTAGGCATTCGCGAAATGACCATTTAAAATCAGATTTGGAATCATGTGGGCGATAATAGGGTTCGAGTATACGACATTTGATATCGCGAAGTAAAAAAAGCTCGGACAGATCGCGATCTTTGAGATCTTGGATCCGAAAGATCGCGATATTGCCGAGTTTGACTGTATTATATGGATCTTGTGCAGATTCAAGTCGTTCTTATATTGCATTCAGAATGAAGAATCATGCAGTTTTCCAATTTGTTGAAGCAACATGGCCATGTCACATGATACTGTGGCTTCTCATTCCATAATACTAATCCTGTAATAGTTTTACAGGGTTTCAAGGAAGTGGTATTCCCAACAAGAAATTGTAGATTCTTTGTGGATCTTAAATGGACACAACACTACACTGAGATCAGTGATGTACAAGAATATAAAATCAGGTGTCTGTTCTAGCAACTTCATTGATAGTAGTAGTGGAATGGTTACTTAACATTCCAATACCCAGATCTCATGTCTGTAATCAGGGCCGTCGCATGGTTTGTTGACGCCCGGAGCAAGATTTCGTCAGGCTCCCTACACTTGATATTTGCGCCCCCCCCTCCCAAAAATCTACAACCAAAAAAAAAAAAAACTAATTTCCAATTTTTTTTATTTTAGCCGTTGCCGCGGCGCCCCCCCCCCCCGGCTTCGGTGCCCAAAGCGATCGCCTCGGTCGCCCCGCCCATGCAACGGCTCTGCCTGCAATGTTATATGTCTAAAGGCTCCTCTCCAAACATTTTGCTGCAGTTACAGACATGCATGTGATCTTTCTTCAGTAAATAAACCATTACTTCAGAATATATTTTGGAAATTTACAATGTTGTCAGTTATACTTAATGAAGGATAGGTGAACGAGTAATTGATACTTAAGATACTATATGTATCAGTCTTCAATACCTGAAATTTCTTTAGTACACTGATGTTCGCTGTCATTATTTCTGCCTCACTATATAAAAATCTTTTATTTCAGCCGATTCTTACCTAAAGGATCAGATGCAGGTCCACTATCCTCACTTCCTCCAGCTCCTGGACTGTCACAATATGGAGGGGCAAATCCAACATCACAGTGGCAATTTCCACGGCTGTTGCAAATCTGCAACAAGTAATATTCACAAAGAGATTAAAGTGCAACAAAGAGGTTTAGTAGACACAGTTAACATTTACAAATAAAGATGTAAATAAGATTACAGAAATATACGTTTTCTATTGATCAGAAATTGAAACCAATTATAGGATTTGTAGGTAATTATAGGTATAAAATATATATAATATAGCCCTTCTAGATTTTGCTTGGAACTATTTTAATTTTGTGAATTTTTAATAAATGAACTGTAAGGAAAAACAACAAAAAAAAAGACGGATTTAAGATAGTGGCCTTAAACCCATTAAACAAAGCAATCCTATTGTTTTCAATCACCTATTTTAACAAACTGACATCTTATGATCAAATATTATTCTTTAAGAATATCTTCTTTAATTACACAAAATTTTGTTCCTCTAATCGAAGAACTTCTTCAGATTGTATAACATGAGGAAAAGAAGCTTTCTCTTTCCTCAAAAATCTAATAGAATTCGTTACAATATAAAGTACAATCCAAGGATGCGTCTATAAATGACAAACCACATTTGTGGTTACTACCATTCAGGTTATGGTTGTCACATGACTGCTTAGGCCGACGTAGGAGCCTGGTTATTCCCCCAACCTTTCCTTTTGTAGACGGCATGGTTACAAGATGGCTGACATTGTTAAGAGAATCTATTGTTAGAAATTGAATCAAGTTCGCCAGCCATCTTGAACTACAACAAATAAGTAAAAATAAAATGAGTACCTTTTAAGCAACTTAACCAAGTTAAAAAAATTAGTTTTAATGGTAGTGTGATTGCTTCATTAATGACAAGTAACTAAAAATAAAATAACTAGACTTTCATGCAACACAGTCAAGTAAAGAAAAAAGAAAATTAACGACAGTTAATTTTTTTTTTTTTTTTTAGTTCGCCTTATCTATGTATAAGAAACAAAGAAGGGGGAAATAAAATATTTTTTTTTAATTTAATCGTCGAGTAATAAGCAACTCTGTAATGTAAAATAGCAATGCAATATCAAATGAATCCATTGTGTCGTCTGCTTGGAATGTTGTCGGCTGCTACGAGTGAGTTAACCCACCTCTGAGCCTGGTTATTACAACTGCGCATCTGGTTAGGGTTTATAGACGCAGTTGCTGGTTGGCTGTAGGGGCCCCACAAGGGGGGAGGGGGGTCAGTCGGTCCCTCAGCACCGGGGCCCGGGCTAAGATCCAAGAGATCAAATTGGAGATTTCCTTTTTTTTTTTCTTTTTTTGATTTTGTTCATAACATGGGGGGAGGGGGGAAAAGGCCCGGTATTGTATTTGGTACCTGGGCCCGGAATTTGATGTGGGGGGGCCTGGTTGGCTGGAATGACCGGTTGACTTTATAGATGGCTTGGTTTCAAGGAGGGTAGTAACCACAACCGCGGTTATCATTTATAGACGCACCCCAAACTTTCAATAACATTCCATGATGTATTGTAAGTTTTGGATTGTAACTTAATATTGTAACGGATTCTTTTAGTTTTTTGAAGAAAGAGAAAGCTTCTTTTCCTTGTGTGAAACAATCTGAAGAAGTTCTTTGATTAGAGGAACAAAATACTGTGTAAAGAAGATGTTCTTCAAGAATAATACTTGAACACCTGTTTTAATGTTTTATTTCATTTCAATCCACATCCATAATTTCATATTCCCTATTGGAAGATTAATTTGACTTTCAGCCAACTAATAAAAGTAAAACTGTCCAATTAAACAAAGAAAAGTAACTAAAATTACCCCTTTCTTGTTGCAATTGTAAGGACAAAAGTTGTTTCTCAGTGAACCAACTGACATACAGCGCTGATTTACACAGACCTAAAAGAAAAAGAAAAACATAAAATTCATTAAAGAAACATTAAATATAATTGAGACTTCAAAAATTACATAAAAATAAACACCTTACATAATGACTTGTTACCTTGTTTTCACCACATTTTGCACCGTCTGGAGCAAGACCTGGATCAATGCTATTTAAACCTAAATCCACTATTGCTGATCGACAAGTGAGCAATTTGCCTCCAGTGGTGATGAACGATCTTGATAGGATTGCTACCGATTCCATTCCAAATTCCAGACGCTCGTTTAAA
The DNA here is from genome assembly GCA_023159025.1 of Thereuonema tuberculata. Classification (NCBI taxonomy): domain Eukaryota; kingdom Metazoa; phylum Arthropoda; class Chilopoda; order Scutigeromorpha; family Scutigeridae; genus Thereuonema; species Thereuonema tuberculata. The sequence continues at coordinate 91,840,961 of JAFIDM010002131.1, forward strand.
TGAGTACAATGGAGCATTCCACATAATATATCTCTGAATAAAATAAAATAAGAGATAAATAAATATCCAATTTTAAACAACTTATCATTACTTCATTTCACTCATGTTTCCAACATTTTTATTATCGATCTCTCTCAAAAACTTCAATGAAAAATGATCAACTTCCGTCTCAACAACCTTTGATATGAAAACATTTTTCTATTTGGATTAATACTTATAGAAACAGAAGGCTTTTTTTTTATTTAAATTTAAACAAATTTTAGACTTATATTCCATGTTTTTATGCAATGTATGTAATGCAATATATTCATAAATACTCTCAGAACCAATTCATTTTAAGGCCAGATTTACATAGATGGATTGTAAAGGAATCTAACAATATTCTGTTAATGGAATTCCGAGGCCAGAAGTTATTTTTTTTGAAGATGCAGTCTAAGAGGGGCGTGAAATTCATTTGGAATGTCAATGATTCACTAACCCACATTGCTGGTCAAATGCATTCAAGAATACGTTTCGCTGAGTCAGAATGGACAGTTTGCCTTACTCCACAGCATGAAGGCTATGACAACATAATTGTGCATCAATGGTAGCACCTTTAGGATGAAGGCATCTCCTCTTCTGACAGACTATGCTGACAAAATCAGGATCCCAGGTGACCAAAAATATATGGTTATGCTGGACAAAACTTTTCTTAATTCTATAACAACTTGATTTGATTTCGATTGTGAAGAATAAAAGATAATTTAATAATCAACTAAATAATGCTTGGCTATTTGTTTTACTACACAATAACAAGACAATCCTGCCAATAGAAACATTGTTTTATCTACATATTACCTCTTCACGTCCAGTAGGATATTTCAAAAAATATTCTTAACTGTTCAAACAACTTTTTTTTTTCTAATGTGGGTAAAATATATCCATTTTACAAAAGAAAGGGTTCATGATTTCTATAAAATATAATTTAAAATAAAATTTAAAAAGTAGCCTATAACATTGTGATGCAACAAATAAATAATATTTTGGTAAAGTGTCTTTCTTTTTGAATGATATCTACTTTGAAACAAAAAATGTAATCCTCACTATGCAAGCAACCTGATAAACTTGATAACAACAAAACATAACAATGACCAACAAATAATTTCTGTGATTTCCAGAAATTTTTCACCCGAAGTGAAATGGCTATTAAGTTATTATAAGTTCATCTTACAATAAATTTTACTTTGTTATAAATTTTACTTTTGACAAGAGTCCTTTATAGATATTGGAATATCACCTATATTTACTTACTCTTTGTCGCATGCTCTGTAGGTCTGATTTAGGCGATAATAACCACAATTACCACTTGCTGTACCTTTCTTGTTTTGATCAAAACATCTGAAGTCTGACATTTGTCCTGACTGACCCCACAACAGCTTACATTGATCACCATGTGAGCGACAATTGCCATTATAACAATAAGCCTAAAAGAAAATTCAAAATTAATTCATGGTTTAAAACAAAAACCTGCAGATTTCAAAATTAAATACTGTACAGATACAAATAATGAAGTGGCTAAAACTTTCTACTTGATTAATAAATAAAGACTGTAATATTATTAGATATTTTATGAAAATATGCCTTTTTAACAGATGGAAATATTAATGAATCATGAATGTAAATTTATTTTTGGAAAATTTACTCTTGTTTATGTTAACCTTTTATCTATAAGAAAACATATTTTAAACAATGTAAATGATAGCATTTTCTCACTTTATCATTCTTACAACTAGCACCATCCTGTTTATAGACATCAATGGGACAGAATTCATGTTTTCCATCACAGTATTCGGGGAGATCACATTCGCCTGCAGCTGCTCGACAGACAGTGGCTGGAGTCTTTGGCTAAAGAAATAAATGACAAAATAATTATGGGACATATTTAGATTACAAAATTTTTAAGCAATTGCTGTTAACAAAAATTATATTTCACATCCAAGAAATCACTTCAAATGCTAGAATATTCATGTTTGTGAATATCTACAAATTCCTTGATTGTAGTTGGTATATGCAGAAAAATATCATTTTTCCTTCTTCAAATAATACCTTTGATTTATCAGGAAGTACTCAATAAAATTCATCTTAGGAATTCTACATGTGGAAGAATTCTACATCAGGGATGTGGAATCAGAATTGCAAAAAATGTTGGCAGGTTCAAACTGGATATTGTGCAATTATAATCACAAAAATCACTTAAGTAAATTTTTCCTGACATGTGTACTGGGCTTCATTTATGATACTTTTCTTACTTTTGCCTCATTATCCATTGTTTTAACACAATGAAAGACAAGCTATTTCCAATAGATGAATGAAAATGTACACAACTGCTTCTTAATAGAGATTTATTAAGGTTTGGGAATATGTTTTACATTCTGTCAAATTTTACAGTTCTATAATTGATTTCAAGTAACAGTATTAACTTACTGAAAGTTATCCCAGATAAAACTGCTATTTAAAGAATAATTAAAATTAATCAAAATTTAGTTTTCAAAGTATTTTTTACCTGACAAGTAGTTAAATCACAGCATTCTCCAGTGGCACATGATGCATTGGCAAATAACATACAAGTGGTTGCATCACAACATGGATTATTACAAAACTGAAAATAAAACATTAATACCAAATTAATACATAAACTTTAACAATGCATAACTATATTTATAATTATATTAATGGAAATGACAATAAACTTTTAAATATTTTAAAATGAAAGGCAATAAAGTTGAAAATAAAAAAAAATGAATTGTTTATTTACTAAAATGCATTTTAAATTGCATCCATAATGCTGATAAACAGAACTTTACAGTGGTGGAAAAAAAGATAGGAATTCATGTTTTTTGGGCAAACTTCTTTTATTAATGAACTTATTTTGTGGAAAATGCACATGTATGTTAACACATTAGGTTAATATCATTGGTAACAATTTGGTCCAAATATTCCTGAGTCACAACAAAAACTGTGAAAACAGGATGGAAAAAAAAAATATTAAGGAACTGTTTGAAAATATTCTTAACTTTTCCCAAGGACAATGAATCAGACTGTTAGTATTTCCATACCAAGGACATACTAAATCAGATAAAGCTCAGATAACATAAAACTTATAATGGGATGTGGCAAATTCACCAAAATTGAAAAGAGTCAATTATATTATGACTTACAAAGAGGAGGGGATAAAAGTCAAAAGCTGAAATATCTCATTTGATTAGGAAGGTCCAAACAGGTAGTTGCATCTTATATAAGCAACCTGGAAAGCTACAGTACCAGGAAAAGTACAAGAAGATCTAAAGTGCTTAGTGATAAACATCGTCATAGGAGAATTGGTGGAGCAGATCTCGCCGAAACACAGGCACATCGGAGAACAATTAGCAACTATATTAACATATGACTTCACCTCAAGCACCAGAAAATGAAGTCATCACCCCTTACTAAGCAGCATCAAATCAACCATCCTAACTGGCCAGAAAACACCAAACCTGGACTTTGGAATGGAATTCAGTTGTATCTATAATATATATAGAGGAGGATGTTTTTGGCTTGTTTGTTTGTTTGCTACACACCCCTAGGACCTTTGACCTATCTGGACCAAACTTTGCAGAATTACTCTTTAGGACTCTACAGAAAAAAAAGGCTACCTTGGAACCTGGACACACGAGCCCCAGGGATTGAAAAGGGGAGAAATCCATGAAATAGCGCCACATATGCACCTGGTGGTGATAATGAGAACTACACAAATATTGTTGTGCAACAATTGGAACTAAACTATTGTTGTGCATAATAGCCAGATATGCACATGGTGGCGAAAATGGGAACTACACAAATATTCTTGCAACAATTGGAACTAAAATATTATTAGTTCGAATAGTGACAGGTTTCACGTGCTAGATATAGATTTGTCAGGTTTAACACAGATGATTTTTTACGAATTAGGAAAGTTTTGAAGTGATAGGGTTATGATGTTACAAAATTCGAATAAACTGGAACTAGGGGTGTAAATGGGAGGGAGTATGGGAGAAAGGAGAAGGAAGTCTTATATTCTCCGATCTCTAAATTAATTTCATGTCTAGGAATCTCAAATTAAAAAATTCGACTAACCTGGAACTATGGGTGAGTGGATGGGCAAACATTGTTGAAGGATACTTCTACATGGTTTTCAGATAGATACAGATTTGTAATGAGATCAGACATTTTGAGTAACTTTTTAATTATTTTTTTTTTTTTTTTTTTTTTTTTTGTACCAATCGGGAAAGTTTTGAAGTGATCTCGTAATTGCAATTTCTTTGTTATCTACATCAGGATATTTGTTTTTTGTAACCCATACAAAGAACTGATCTTTTAGCTAGTTTATCAATAAAAAGAAGGTGGTTCCGATGGTTGGAACTAATAAGAGCCTTTAGCACCAGTGGAAAAGTTGAATTGGTTTTTGTGAATGGTCACAGGAACAATTCCAAGTATCAAGAAATGCTTCAGAATTACCTCCACTCGTTTGGACCCATCATCTCCGAGGGTAAAATTTGAACATTTCAACAGGACAATGCCCCATGTCATGCTTTGAAGCTGACTAAGCAGTAGTTTAGGTTCAATAAAATCTGGGTTTTCAAAGTGGCCTGTGAGGAGTCCTGGTCTTAACCCTACTGGAAACCTATGGAGAATAATCGCTAGGACTGTTTACGCCAATAGATGCCAGTTTGAAGATGTTGAAAACCTCCAACAAGCAATTCGAGAAATCTGGGAAATTCTAATAGAGTTACCATGAGAAACTCTATTAGAACTACTCGAGTCTACAAAAGGTCAGCATATTTCACATCATCAACAAAAATGGGGATGTAGTTCCAGTTCGGGCATGGAATCAACTGCTTTCATTTGATTCCTAACATTTTTTCCACCAGTTTTCACAGTTCTGTTGTAGCTTGTGACCTATGGGAATACTTGGACCAAATTGCCACTAATGATATTAATGTCTTAACACATATATATATGTATTTTCAGCAAAATAGGTTCATTATTTAAAGAATTATGCCAAAAAAAACATGAGTTCCTTTTTTTTTCGCCACTGTATATAAATGCATTTAAATATTGCATTTAAATAAATTTGTTTCTATACGAAACAAAAAGTTCTTAAATGGACATTTTTAAGTTTAACCCTAATAAAAATAAATCCATTTCTGAAAAAACTTCATAGGTTTTTATAAAAATAGTAAAATATTTAATTATTCAACATTTCAGAATATGTATAACTTCATATTATCTAAACAAACAGATGAGGTAATATTAAAAATATAGTAATACCCCGTTATTACGCTCCCGCTTATAGCACTATCCCGTTCTTTACGCTTCTTTCCTACGGTCCCTGGAATTTTCTATGTAACTCTGTATACTTTTACCCTCTTATAACGCTTCAAATCCCGCTTGTAGCGCTTTTTTTTATATTGGAAATTTTGTATCGAAAAGAAATGTAACACTGTAAAGATTCTTTTCTTTCCCTGGTAGGAGGGAATCTTTGAACTCTTTGAAGTGCGGGTCTGTGATACAGTAAGTTAGTGCAAATTGTCGAAGCGGAAATCCCTTTCTATAAGTGAAAAATTGCTAATTCTCCGTAAGTACGACGATAATTCTACACTAAGTCAGAAGGATTTCGCAGAATCTCTAGGAATTCCGTCATCCAGTCTGAGAACAATAATAAAAAATAAGAATGGAATTACCAATGCAGCGAAGGGTGGTTGCAAACGTAAAAAAGTAAAGTGTGGAAAATATGAAGATGCAGAGGAAATTCTAATTGAATGGATTTCATCAGTCCCGTGATGCATCAGTGCCATTAAGTGGCCCAATCATTCAAGAAAAGGCGCGTGAAATAGCAGGCAGTGCACTAAATCTGCTCCGAAAATATATTAGTGTTGCTCCTAGTGGTGTATCAATTGATATTAATAGTTACTTGAACTCATTGAAAATGTCATAATCCATAACAGTAGCACACACACACACGGCAAACCACAATCAAAGATTTTTTCAATAGGAAATAAGCTCATATTTGCACTATATCTATTGCAGAATCAAGTATGTTTCTTGTAAAATGGTGTCTAAATGTTTCCCCATCTCATAAATCATTTCCCGTCTATAGCGTTATCCCGCTTATAGGTCATGGTCCCTTGACGAGCGTAATAACGGGGTTTTACTGTAATAAACACAGCATTATAATAATTGGAGAGAAAACAAATGCAGAGATGGAATCACTGAAGATGAATAATCCAAGTTTCAACATCTGAAGCACAGTTCATCACATCAGGAAATAGCACCACATAGAGGACAACACAAAACTAATATGCCAAGAAGAACAGCTTGTACTAATGCTAGACTTCGCTCCTTCTATTCCTGCATTTGTTTTTTGTTGCATTGTCCTGTCCTTTATGGTTGTGCTGTTTCCTGTTTATTAAATGTGCATAAATAACACATTGAAACTATCAGTAGATTTATCTTCAACAATCCAGCAATTGCATTTTAATTGCGTTCTCTCCCTTTAATATTTTAACCATCCACAATAGATTAAAGACAATATTAATAACAACATAATTTTAAGCAAGATTCAAAACAACTGTTTTTTTCCTATGGTTCAATCAAAATATTTTCAGTATGATATAACCAGTTATTTTCAGAATCTGCCGATTTCAAAGTCTCTACTAACCTTTTTAAGGCCACAATCACACTGTTCATTCTCTTCTACAAATCCATTACCGCAGACGGGTCCAATCAGATTAAATGGGCGATTTCTAAGACAATAATCCATTCCATGTTCAAAGGCCAAATGAAGATAATCAAGTGAGCATGATGACCAATGAGTTGGACTTGTGGAACTAATGAAAAGATTGTGTAAATTAATTCATAAAGAAATATTAGATTATAGACATCCTAAAAAAAAATTTAAGTAATTTTATTTGGTCTATTCAAATTTTTGATATATAAGTGAAGAAGAAAAAAAAAATTATATGTATACAGGGTGCTTCACAATTCAGGCAGCGATTCAACAAACCTTGAAGATGGAGCCATAATACAGCGATCTTCAGGACAAGAGCATTCATCATTATCATGTTCCATACCAAAATTATGGCCTAATTCATGTGCTACAGTTGTAGCAACTAGCGCCACCATTGGACTGTGATCCTACACACAAATAAAAGAGTAATTAATTATTTTTCTTTCCCTGTCAACTCCTTAAAAAAATTTTAATACATTTCATAGTAGTAAGATTTTAGTAATCATACTAACAAATTCCATTTTAATACTTATACAACTTAATTAATTTAGTGAACAAATTCCTTACACTGAAAAATTATGGAAGAATCAACTATATATCTGATGCAAACTAAGAAAAAGATAAATTTACTTTAACTTACTAATTTTTAAGATAGAAGTCGATGAATATGATCTATCAAACTGACTACTACTAACCACTACTTCATGTCAGTTAAAAGTGAGACTCACCATGTTGACACCTCCAGAATATTCATAGGTGCAAATGGGACCCTTCAAAGCTTTACCAACAACACCTCCATCAAAGGCAATTCCACTGAAAATATAGAAGAGCAGCAGTTTATAAAATAGATACCACATTGTAAATTTGTCAATATTCTCTGAAAATACACAAATCAATAAGAAAAACAAAATGCCAATAATGTAGAGCAGAGATCTCAAACAGATGACCCACAAAAGAGCTTAATAAACCCTATCACATGATTTGTAATTAACATGTTTTGCCGTCCATTGTTTAGTTCTTTCAGAACTGCTGTTCTGTTTCAATATTATGCCCAGAAAATGTTGTAAAATTGAAAAGAAATGAAAAAAACACTACTATGAAACAGAAGGAAAAAAAAAAGTTATGATCTGAATTTTATACCATTTTCAGAAAATGAGCTAGAGAATTACAGTGCGCACGCCGAGAGTTGAAACTCCCAGAATGCAATGCAGATTATAGATTTTCCTTTCCTGGATGTTCGCTAACATTCAAATAGAAGAGGTCACTTCTCTTCTATTTGAATGT
>JAFIDM010002131.1:91854028-91864765 GCA_023159025.1 Thereuonema tuberculata
TTATGACAATTCAAAATTAAATCCTTTCTTTTAGGAAGTTTTGAGTTTGATCTGATGACTGTCATCTATTTATTTTTTATATTTTTTATATTTTTATTTCAATTTTTTTTTTTTTTATTAATATAAAAAAAGTATATAATATAAAAGAAATTACAAAAAAAGATATAAAATTAAAAACTTAAAAAAGAATGAACGATAAAAAAGAGCAAACCTCTTCATATTGCGTTATTGCTTACAAAAAAATTTTAGTATCTAAATTTCTCGCTGGATGCCGCTGATAACGTGAGAGTAAAATTGGATTATTATTCTCACAGAAACAGCTTTCTGAATTTTGTATTGGTTTTTTCAAATTTCAGAATGCTGTCCGGCTATTTTGTTTAATAATATAAGTTAATTTTATTCTTATATTCTTTACGTGCTAAATTTTCTAAATTGCAAATGATTGATTGAAATCTTTGCTTTGCTAAACTCGAATAGGTGCATTTGAGTTTGGCCATCCAATATATAAATATATATATATATATATATATATACAGTAAACTCCCAATTATCCGCGGACCTCTCCTGTTTCCATTTTTTTTACTGTACAATAAATTACGGAATTAATTTTTTTTTTTAAATCTACAATAAGGTAAACAATAAAAGAGGCTAACAAAGTAAGTTAAGACAATTATAGACAAACATTTTAAAGAACGAACTTGTGAACGGAGCTTAGGTCGGCAAATTACATTAAATTATAGGAGAGCCTTCCCATAATAATAAAATTTAAAAATAAATAAATTGTTTATAATGTATGTACTGTAACTGGTATATATTGCCATTTTAATGTAAATAAAACATGTTAAAAGTATTTTTGTGTTGATTTTCGCCATACTTCGGATTATCTGCGGAATTCGCTTATCCGTGGTTGCCACGCCACCCAATTCCACGGATAATTGGGAGTTTACTGTATATATGTCTTGAAAGAACACCATCATTACGGATTGTGTGTGACTGCAGGAAAGAGATTGCTTCTCTCCAATGTTCAATAATAATTTATAACATTTAATAAACTATAAACTTCTTGTCACTGAACAGAATTCACAGAAAACATAATAGTCAAATGTGGTCTGTGTCTGAGCCAAGAGATTTTCAATCACAATTTAACAAATGGTACCTGCAAATTTTTGACCAACACTTCACCAAGTCATTACGCTTTAACTTATGTGATGGTTAACACACAAGTTAAAGACAAGCAGTTGAGCATATACTCCAAATATTGGCTCAATTCTATCTAGATATTCTACCTTGACTGTATGGACATTTTGACTATAACTTCTCACACATATTTATATGCACATAATATATAAGCAATTTTATGTAGTCATAATGCCATAAATTGAGGTTACCAAACAAGGAAGAATCTAACAAATCTACGAAGTAAAAGATGCATTTCATAAGTATTAAAGAAATGCTCCCTGACAGACTGATTAAAAAAAAATTGGAAAAAAAAAAACATTTATTATCTCTTATTGATGTCACATCTAGATTTTTCCCATGTCAATTGTAAAAAAAAAAATTATTGTCAGAAAAGCAATTTGTTTTGTGTATACATAATAAAAAATTAAAAAAAAAGAAAGATATACTAACCTCTTTATTATCATTTACCAAAACTAATTCTACATATCGTGATTGCCTATTACTATTGTAAGGGCCACGGATTTCAGGGGTCCTTTTTATCTGAAATGGAAGAATTAGAATGGAAGATTATTATTTCATTCACTTAATTTCATCCAAATTAAAGCATTTATGTTGTATTTAAAAATTATGTAAAATAAACATTTTTTCCTTTAGTTTTTGCCCTACTGACAGAAACGTGAATCTAACAATTTGATCTTAATGATAAAATTATATATGGTAATAAATTAATTCTAACTTGAATTTTAAAAACTTACCCGTTTAGATTTAAGAGAATCATAAAAACTAATAGGAGATGATCCTACATAACCTAAAATGAAAATAATAATTTAAATAAACATTAAAAGTTATTCACAAAAAATGTAAAAAGTGCATAAAAATAATAATTGTCTAAGCTTGATAACATTGTAATTTTTATAAGTACAGAGGTGCTGAAAAATGTTCATATATAGCTTATTGCAACTCCAAAAAATATCGATTTGTTGTATTCTAAAATTGTCCAATATTAGGTTGTGTTAAAAGTTAAAAAGATATAAAAGTTTTTCACACATTTTTAACAAAAAACAAACATATCAATCTACATTCTTCGTACTGGATTTTGATAGAGTCTAACAGAAAAAAAAAATACTAATTAAATACAAAAGCCATGGCTAAAAATCGAGAGATTACACAGTTAACAGTTATCAGTAGTTGACTGCAGTTGGTTTTTGTATATTCATATTAAATATAGAACAGTGTCTGTAAGCTCATTGATAGAATCAAAAGCTTGTTGGCAAATTGAATGATAAAAAGAAGTTCAACTAATAGCAAATCAAAATAGTTATTACAAACTGCCACAGAGAAGGAAACCATATCACTTTCAATGGGAAATTTTTGTTCACCTTAAAATAATTAATATAACAATTTAAAATAATTCTAATTTTAATTTTCTCAAAAATCTTCCAGTTTGTCTTTTATTTATCTTTTGTTTTTATTAATGTTTGCTTAATTTAATATAAAAAAAAGAGAGAGATGCCACAGATTATATGAGAAAAGTAAATATTCAACAGTAATCTAAAATGATATATTTAAGTAAACTTAAGTTCAATTCGTGCATTTATTGTCCTTTGAAAGAACTAAGGTAGGTTTGAGTTGTGATTTTTTCTCTCTACTTAGATAAGGTGGGTTTTGTTCAAAACTTTTGTGGCACTGCATCTAATGTTTTTCCTCCAATCCAAAATTTAATCTGGAAGTAGGATATCAATAAATTAAAACAAATATACTGTTCACTAAATTCATCTTGACTACTACGTGCCACGATTGTTATCGTTTATGTTTGTTTTAATAATTCTTATTCCAAAATATTTTGAAAAAGAAATGGTGTGTTTCTTTTTATTTGACCACTTGAAAAAGAAAACCGACGAGGTTTTTGAAATATTGTGATGACGAATTAGGAAGGAATAAAGATTGTTAGTTTTCAGGAAATAAACTGTTTGTCAACAAGGGTCCAATCTATAAAACCCAATCTAATTATGGTTATTCTAATCTTGAAACTTATTTTCTTCTAAAAAATTTCCTTTTTATAACTTATCTTTCTCATTTTTTACCGTAATACATATTATAAACTAATTAGTAATTTTTATATTATATATATATTAATAAAACAATGTTTTTAGGTGAATCTTTAATTAATAAATGTAATTCTATTATAGATTAGTAAAAGGCAACTATTCTAAAAAAGACTAATAAGTCAGAAGGTCATGAGTCATCAGCACTCTGTGGAAACCGATGCAGAAAATGTTTCAATGACCTATTAAGAAATGAACTTAACTACAGCAGTAATTATCGAAGGGAAAAAAAAAAAAAAAGAAAAAGTCACAAGAATCCTTCACATACGAAAGAGACACTAAAAGAATCATTATCTGACTGAGATAATATCATTATCTTTTTTCCATGGAACAATTACTGGAGAAATAGATTTCAGTAAAATTAAGCTAGTTATTATTTTTTTTAAGAAAAGATAAAGCAATGTAAATACACTTAAATTCAACAAAATTTAATGACTTTTTTTTTTTTTTTTTTTAAATCTTTGTTTTAATTTTTCTATCCAAATTTTATTTGAGTTTATTTAAGGTATTTAAAACCTTAACTTGATGAGGTAACTTCTGAGAATTCTGTGGGATTAATTTTCAATGAAAATAAATCAATTTGCTATTTTTTTTTAATTTCCAAGTTTACCGAGAAGAATGCAGTCTTTGTTTACCTATCAATTTTTTATCTTAGCTGTTTCCTGCAAAAAAAAGAAAAGAAAAGAAAGATTGGAAATAGCCCACAACCATTAAGATTCTACTTAGGGTAAACTGAGTTTTCTTAAAACATATTTTCTTAAAAAAAAAAAAAAAGAAACCTTAAACTAAATAGATGAAATTCACATAAAAATTTACAAAGTTAACAAATGCATAAGGGATTTAATTTGTTTTTTTCTATACTGCTTGAAAAAGTTAAAGCAATCCCATAAACAGGCCGTGCAGGCCCAAGGGAGCACGGGAGGTAAGGCTCCCAGCGTTTCGTGACCAATGGGACTAGAATGAGGTCGGGAGGTCAGCCCGACGCTGCCCGTCTTTAACTCCCGGGAAAGAAACCCGGTACCCATTCTACAGAGGGCTGGTTAGACCCTAGGACCCGTTTGGAGGAGAATGGAGCGTGGAAAAAATCCCGCCCTCCGCTGAGAATCGAACCCGCCACCTCCAACCCGCAGCCAAGTGCCCTTACCCACTCGGCTACCAGGCCCACTTTCTATACTGCTAGACTATGGAATAGAGGTTACATTAGACTTCCACTGAATGCAGTCTAAATAAGTTCCTTTTAAATTAAGGAATGGAATTTGGAAGTTCTGTAGATGGGATTTTGGAACTTAACAAACAGAAGGTCCGTAAATAAACATGGACATATAGACTTCAAAATATTAAGAAATAAATATTGTGGAGAAGATTATTTCAGCAAAAAACAATTAAAGCCTTCTTAATAGACGATTCATTTAGAAAAACACAGCGAGTTTAGGACAATTTTAACTTACCAAGTTACTAATAAATAAGAACAGAGGAGTAAAGGGTAAAAAAACAAAACAAAAAAAACTTGATGTATTTCAAAATAACAGTTCATTATGATGTAAGAAGCTCTTTTCAGAAATTTAGGTTTTATGATAAAAATCAATCTTTTTTTATACTTACCACAGGAAAAATTTAGTGGCTTTAAATTAGAGCTCCTATACACAAAATGAGAAGTTTTTTGATCATCATTTACAGGTTCAATGTAGATCATTTCTTGACCATCAGAAAGAACTCCACTACAAAAAGCAAATTCATCATCATTCATTCAAATTACATTCTTACTTTTCTTATTCTTTTTATACTAGCAACTTGATTATCCAAAATTAATAAAAGAAAATCCTCAGTTTAACAGAACTTCAGGTAATTGATGCACACTCTAAACTACCAATCATATCAAAATTACTACTGCATGTATTTTAAGTCTATAAAAAAAGATTGTACTAAACATGCACACACATTTATATATTTGCATAGTTTTTTCTATGATGTCTTTGTCAGCATTGAAAAATTAGTTTTATTTGGAAACAATTTTCCTTCGCAGTAATGCTAGGTTATCAACCGTATTTCACAAGGTCTTAGATTTGACATGTTTATTCATATTTTTTATCATAAAACTTGACTTTCAATGCAGTAACATTTATTTGGACACAGTTTAAAGAAGTTTGCAACATGAGGGGTTTTAAGCCATACTAGCCTAACCCTCAAAAAGCAAATTATTGGGGAAATGGCTTGAAACGTTTGGTGGTAATGTACAAAAAAAAAACAATATGCACTTTGCTGCTATAATTTATGTACTAAAGAAAATTAGCTATATAAATTACAGCAGCAAAGTGCATACTGTTTTTTGTACACGACCACCAACCCTTTGAAACCCTTTCCCCAATAATTTGCCTTTCAGGGTAAGGCTAGTATATGGCTTAAAACCCCTCACATACGCTCTATTGTAAAATAATAATAATAATAATAACCTTTTCTGCAATTAACAATTTGGAACAACAGATCATGATTAATCATGACCATCCTAACTTTATGTATAAAGTATAATTATTTTGAGACTGAAGCTACGATCTACTATAGTATATATACATATATACTATAGCAAATTGTAGATCTTACTAAAATATATAGTAGATATAAAATACGATTAAACAATTTCTTTTAAAGCCACATAACAATTATGGATAATCAAACTTCTAGATTTATATATATATATTAAATTTAATCAAAATTTTAAGAAAAATTAGAATTACTCAGTTATATTATTACCCACTAAGAAAAATTAAAGGATGTAATTTCATTTATTGAATCTAATTTAAAATCAAAATAGCAGCAGATTAATATCAAACTAAAAGTAGGCCTAACCACCACCACTGAAGCAATATATATAAATTCTCACATCAAATCACAACTTTTAAATAAAAGTAAGAAGATAAACTACAATAAAAATAAGTACAGTAGAACCTCATTATAACGGACTAATAGGGGCTGAAGGTTGTCCGTTTTAATGAAAGTCCGGTTTATAACAAATAATTCTTATAGGGGTATAATGCAGTAGGGTGTATATCAATGAAAGTATAATAGTTAGCTATAAAAAGTGTTTATTATATATCAAATAAAAAGCAGCCTTCAACATAATAGGTTGAATTGAAAAAGATGTGTACGTACACACTACATTAATTTTTAGAACAAGAAGATCCTGGTGCATGTTGATTGCTTACATTCATTGGTTTGAAAAAATAATTTATTTTCTGCTGGGTTTGTTTGCTGCTTATTTCTTCAGTTAATAACTGACGGAGGTGCCATAAGTGTTCATAATATGCAACACATTTTCATTTGCCGATTGTTCAACATATTGAATAACAAAATTTAAATGGTCTTTCGCTCACCTTAATTTTTAGGCTGACAATTTTTTTTAAAACTGTCCGTTATAAGCTGCGTCCGTTATAATAGGGTCCGTTATAATGAGGTTCTACTGTATGTAATAAACTCATCTAAATTAAAATTAATGCTTGGAAAATGTGAAAAGTTTATTTAAAAAAAAGTAATGATTTCCGATTGGCATTTATCCAAGAATTTCTAATTCTTAAATATTCACTGTAAAACTGCCAATTAACAAGTAAGGCTGTAAGAGCCTTCTGTTTATGCACAATTTTTAAAATAAAATGTTTCAAAACAGAAACAAACATTCCTATGTGTTCAAACCAACCCAATTGTTTATGTATTTCATTCAAAAGTTCACACACCACTAAGACAACAATATTTCTAGCATTAAAGATGCTCAACCAAATGCAATTAAGAATATTATTTACCTAATGCCCGAGCATGTACTAAGGGCTACCCATGAATTAGGGACATCTTTAATACGTCCTTTGTAATAACAATGATTGATATTCTGTAAAGGATAAAGTAAGATAATTGCCAACTTATTAAATCTAATAATTTTTCTTCATTTAAAAAAAAAAAAAATCTATACATCAACAGTAACAATTTAGATACTTGAAGCAATACAAGTAAATAAGAAAGGAAAAAAAAAAAAAAAATATTCAACAATATACCTTTTGATAAGGTTTGCTAATGATAGTTTTTCCTTGATGATGATGATGTTCCACATACTTTGAAGGGAATAATTCTCTGAAATAAAAAAATAATCATTTATTTAATGAATAATTGTTTCAACAATGAACTAAAACAGAGTAAATTAACTGTAGTTTAAGTCAGAAAGATAAGATAAATAACAAATCTATTTCACTTATTCATATAACTTCATAGCAACTGCAGATAAATGGCATTTCAATGTAAAGTAGCCAAAATCCCTAATTTTTGATGGTTCAATTCCTGTTATTTTGTGGAATCGTGTTTTGAATAAGCCTTCACTATTACTAAATTTATATCAGAAAAAAAAAAAAGTCAGTTATCAGAGAAACAATTATCGACTCTCAGATGAGCATTTCTTGATGTGTGTGGTCACAAAAAAAGTATCAAAAAATCCTTCAAAAGCACATATGTCATCAAACAGATCCTCCTCTACACTTACACTATCCACCAGTTTAGCAAATGCCTTGGTGGCCTTTTAAAAAATAAATCCTACAAGCATTAGCCATCGAAATTAAACCACCTATTAATTAAAAATAAGCATAATGACTTTAAAAGTCATATCTCCTCACCTCCACCAGAGCAGTCATCATAATAAGCTCCCATCATCTCTATTCTGAAACCCTCCACATAAATCTGATTTAATGTCTACACTCGATCACTGATAACCATAAAGTCTGACATTAGGCTTCCCTTCCTCTGCCCACAGGTTTTGTTTTATTTGTATCATACCTTTTTCTGAGGCACAGAATACAAACAGCGTTTTGAAACTCAATAAAATATTTACTTTTTTCTCTTCTAGTAAGTATGTTATTATCCTTTCATCTTTTCATTCATTAATTATCAATTAAGATCTTTCACTTTATTTGACAATCAAACATTGGACAGGTTAATTAGGAATATTGGGTAACTTCCTGTCGAACTTTATTCCAAATTACACAATACTTACCAAAGGATAGGTTTAACGTGTACTGTAGAGTATTGATGACATAAATAGGGCCGTACACCTGTTTAATACTAAGAAATTTAATCAAACTTATAAATACATAAATCACAACGGTTTCGCAAGCGAGAGCTAGCTTTTTTTTAAGGTTTTTAACCTTTTTTTTAAGGTTTTCTTCCATTTGAAAAAGCTAGCTCTCGCTTGCGAAACCGTTGTGATTTATGTATTTATAAGTTTGATTAAATTTCTTAGTATTAAACAGGTGTACGGCCCTATTTATGTCATCTACACAATACTTACCCCTGTCACTTATTAATAGTTCTAGGATTTTTAAAATTAAAGGGAGAAATATCCTTTATTTTGGTATGTAACACTTTAAAATACAGAACATTAAGCTAGAGGAAAACTTTCAGTTTAAAAAAAAAAACAACAACAACAACTGAATGTGGAAACCTAAACTGAAAGCCCTTAAAAACAAAGTTTTATGATATAGTAAAACTTACCTATTCATTTGTAGTTCAACTAAAAAATGTTTCCCGAATGCATCAAAACCTATTGTCAGCTCCTGAAGGTGAACATCCTAAAGCAAAACCAAAAAAAATTATACATCTGGATTTGACAATAATTAAAAACATACTATCAGATTATTAAAAAAGAAGAAATGCAATAAAAATTGCCAGAGCCATAAGACGGTACATATCATTTCGAATTTTAAAAGCAGATTGAATATTTGAGTTCAGAACATTTCCAAAGAATTATTTTTTGTGGCTCCATAGAAAAACAAATAATTATTAATTTAAATCTTCTTAAAATTATAATAACAAAATTCTAATGTAGTTATACTAATGACATCTTAAAAAAATTTGGGAAGATAAAAAATGTTCAGAGAGAGCTGTCAATTATGCAATAATAAGGCAGCAAATGAAATACATTAATATTCTAAAATTTCACTTCAATAACTTAATGACAAAATTCAATGAAATTACAATAATGTAATGTCTCTGTTTAAATATGCTGCATCATTTAGTTTTAATTAAGGAAATAAAAATAGCCTTAAAATTAAAAAAAAAAACTTTTAAAAAGAAAATTAAGAACTGATATACATAATTTTGGCTGAATTTGGTGTTAATATGAATGAAAATTACATAAAAAAAATTAATATTTCACTTCAATAACTTAATGACAAAATTCAATGAGATGCAATAAATTAGAGAGCAAAAGAACCATCAGGGAATGAGTCTTAGAACACGGTAACTACATAAAAAAAAAACTAAACAAATAGATAAATCAGAAATAGCAGAACATTGTCTTAAAGGGTGGCATTGTATGAATAGTAATGTGATAACACTGTGTCGAAAAAGACTTAAGGATTAGGAAAATTATGGAAGGTATAATAATAAGAAATACTAAGGGTCAAAATTTGAATAGAAATGAAGGAGTGGATGTTTATAGCAGTTTTGTGAAACTAGCAGGAGATTTGGTGAATTTGTGTTTCGATTCCCAAAATTCTATAAGATTTGAAGAATTAAACTATTAAGATTTGCTATTGCTGGGTTGTTTGTGCGTTAATAATGATTTGACATTTAAGATTGTTAAATTTTAACAATATTACATATTGTAAAGTATATTCATGTTCATGTCTTTTGTTACTGCACGAAATTGTTTAGTTTTTGAAAAAGCTTTAAAAAGGAAAGAAGATATTCTTTCCGAAAATTTGCTATTATTTAATATATTGAATAAATGTATTTTATTTTGTGTGAAGATGGGGTTATTTTAATAATATGACAACTAGAAGAGGGGAGATTAGGAAGAAATATGAATAAAATATAATATAGATGTCTTTTTATTTTATTTTTTTAGAATATGGTTTTTCATTGTATTTTTTAATCAGTAAAAAGTAAAGTAAGATTATACATTTTAGTATCTGAGAATCAAACTTTACAGATTTTCATAAGTTAACCCTGACATGATCCTCTAACGCATTCAAGAGTTGTTGGTCCTGAATCAATAAATTACATTAAACCTTGATTAAGTGAAGGATTGCTCAATCTCTTTTCTTCACTGAAAACTCCTTCAAGGCAACCCTCAAGGCTCTTCTGGTATCCTCTCAAATAGGTCGTGAGATTCTTTAGGTAAAAGATAGCATCATCTCATTCACTTCCAAACAGATCAACACCTTGACCTTCAAGTTTAACGGCAAGAGTTTGGGTTATCAGCTGTGTTGTTGTGAAAACACTTATTTCTTTCCTTATTTATTCATTAATACAGTGTGTGGAGGGAATAATTGAAAAAATGGGACCAAACACACTACTAGATATAAAAAAACATTTAAAAAATTCATATTCGTTACATGTTACAAGGCATCGTATACAGGCCTTTTCATCAGACTAGAAATAAATAACAGAAGCAAATTAGGCCTTTATAAATTTTGGATTA
>JAFIDM010002131.1:91865165-91891628 GCA_023159025.1 Thereuonema tuberculata
TAATCCAAAATTTATAAAGGCCTAATTTGCTTCTGTTATTTATTTCTTTCCATCTTTCATTTACTATAAAAAGACTTCACACTACTTTGCAATAAGAGCAG
Organism: Thereuonema tuberculata; assembly: GCA_023159025.1. Classification (NCBI taxonomy): domain Eukaryota; kingdom Metazoa; phylum Arthropoda; class Chilopoda; order Scutigeromorpha; family Scutigeridae; genus Thereuonema; species Thereuonema tuberculata. The sequence goes on from JAFIDM010002131.1 coordinate 91,865,267, forward strand.
CAATTTTCACCATTAACTTATTTATTTTTCTGTAAACCCCACCCTTCCTGATGTCAACTTTTCTTTCTCTCTCTTTTCCCTCCCTTTTATTTTCTCTTTCTCCTCATTGTCTGTAAATTCTGAAAAAAAAAAAAAAAAAAAAATCAACTTAATCAACTTACTTTAATTTCGGTGGAAATTTCTCTTTTGGATCGCCCATGTAGTACATAAACTTTTGTCACCTCATGAGAAAAGAATTCTGCAGCAGGAGAGCCCACTATTGAGGAAAAAAATGGCAACATTTACTATTTAATTACTTAAACTGGATTAAAAAAAAAAAAAGTAAAAAGAATTTTATTTCATTTTTGTCATTAAATATTTTTTTTTTCATCAATGGCTTTCTTACAACTCCTTTAAGTTTTACTATGTATTTTTAATTACATTTTTTTTATTTCTTTGAAAATATTCGATAGAACGATTATTCCAAGGTCTAATCTATCATAAGATACAAGAAACAATGGTTTTCTACTGACACGAAAATTACATTCATCAATAAATATTAACAATGTGGAGATGAGATTCTATAGATAAGCTGCAATTTATAAGAATTGTATTATTTTTTTTTAGAAAGTTAAACACTAAAACAGCATTTGAATTGAATTTGCAAACTGCATTCAATAGCAGTTTGTGTGTTAATTAATGTAATGAAAAAGATAAAAATAAAACTTTTAATTAGAAAAGTGTTTAATTAGCATTGATGGCTAGGAATAAAATGGATTAGAATTGCACAGGGAGTGACAATTTGGTAAAATGGAAATGATATATTGAAATTAAATTCCTAATTTAATTTTTTTTGTGGAGATGGAGAATAGAACTAGTTAAGGGAGGAGAAGAACAGTAAATGTTTTTTTTTAATTACTATAGTAGTTTTATTATCATGTGGTATATTTTATAAAAAGCAGCAAGACTATATCATGGATAGTATCTGATATTGATTCGTACATTTGTTGGAAGTTTAATAAAGAAGAAACATCTAATATTGAAAGCTTCAGCAGTGAGGCCTATACACTGGCAGAGGCTTGACAGATAATGTTTATCAAATTCAGAATAATTGTGATTTAGAATGATAACAGCTGCATTTAATAAAACCTGTTATTTATCTGCCAAGCCTTTTATTATGTAAAAATATCTCTTTGCCAAGACTTGATAAGGATCTTCAGTACGCTTCTGAAATGATCACTTGGTTGTGCTTCTCTTGTAGCAAGTCCTTCATTTAGTTTTATCGGTTTTTTTTTTTAATAGTATCTTAAAAGAACTAAGCAAATAGTAAATAATAACATAGTGAAATGTATATTGAATTATTTTTTTCATTGCAGTTTTAGTAGATATCACTGCTATGCAAATCACAAATACTTTTAATTTTAAACAAACGGGAATATATTATTAATGGTATTTTTACACACTGTTTTCTAGTTTCTCGAAACTATAATCATTCTTTTCAGTAAAATAACTACAGGGGTTTAGCATTCTGATTTCCATTTCAATTCAATGATTGTTATAACAGTTGGTCAAATTTACAATTACTTGGTTCTTAAACTTCTTTCTTGCAACCATCATTAAATTTCACAAACTGGCAGAAAAGCAAGATTAAAGTTTTGGCTTCACTTTTTAAAATATTTATTTTGAACTGACTGATTCAAGTGTTGAAAAGAGCAACATAATTATGGTCATTAACTTGTTTTCTAATTTCAGAAAAGGAACAAATTCATATAAGTAAAAAGATTAGAAATTACAGCAAAACAAACTAATGCTTCAGTTTAAACGAATCAATAATCACTTCTCATTTATTGGACAAACGGATCCAACCGAATGAATGCCTATCTTCTAGAAACTATGAAAATATCCACTTTAATAACTAATATTTCTTAAATATTTGAAAAAAATCTGTGACAACAATTTTTACTTTAAATGACCTTAACCTGAATTTCTTAGGTTCAAAAGGCATTTTTTTTTTAAAGCAAAGAAAAACTAAGAAATAAAAACAAAGTAGAGGAAGCGATTAGTAAACCAATCACACTGCTGCGCAACATCTTCTGATAATTGATATTGCTCTATATTGAGACCAAGGTGTTTACAGTGACTACTCCCAACTGATGATCGCCAATTTAGCGAGAAACAGCCGTTTTGGGATGTCACTTGTGAATACGGTCTCATCCCTTTTAATGTGTTTCCTTGTGTTTATTTTCAATAAACGCAACAATTGTGCCTCTATAATGCAGCTCTACAACAATCACTATAAGTGTGATTGTTGCGAATGCAAAAGGCACGATTGTTGTGCTTAATAATAATTTAATGAGATTTTAATGATACTTGCCTACGTGACAGACAAAACGGGGATATAAGTCTGCTGATCTTATCAGAAGACTAAAAAAAGGTCTCTCGAGTTTCTTACAAATATAACATACAAAAAGTAATATAACAAACAGAATAACATTGCAATATGATGTAAAAGCAAGTTCTTCTAATTGAGATTTATTTATTTTCTTTCAATAATGAACAACATTAGTATTAATCCAAGATGATGATGCATTAAATTAATCTATCTAAAATTATGAATGCAGGTTAATCAAAGGGTCAAACAAATATGAGAAATACCCTTCCAATACATAAAAAAGTAGGGTCTAGTTTAGATAATTGAAGGATGAATTACAAGAATGCTTTCACGATATCACATGCTTTCATCAGTTATTTTGATCAATCTGAAGCTTTATTCTACTATTCTTTTTAATTTTATGAACTGTATCTTTAATGGAACTATATTTCTCTTATTCTATTCAGATGCTTTAGATGTATAAATAACGACTTTTTATTTAAAATGATCAGTAAGACAATAACATGATGATCTTCGGGGCTGATATGATGAAAACGGACAATAATAATGTGAAAGTTCTTGCCTTTTAAGTAAATAATATCCAGCAAATAATGAAATAGAAACTGATGTTAAGAGTCAATCGTTTGGTCTCACAGGATGGTGTGGACTCAACTTATTGTAACTCAAAATAAGATTGTATTCAATTTTTTTTTTTTAATATTTATTGTCCTGATTTACCATTTATTTTTAGTTTTGCTCTTTATAGTTTTTGAGGATAGCTTCCTGTGGTAAAGTTATATAATTTTATTCACTTTCCAGATTGTATTATTATTGGAAAGTATTCAAAGTAGCTTAAAATTCTGCCAGAAATGTAATTTAGTAAATTTATCTACTGATCGGATTCAAGAGCAGACACTGCAAACCATTCAATACAGCAACCTCTATGTACAAACTACAGGTCTAGCTTATGAATGCAAATTCTGGTCCATCTAAAAAGAGTATGTCTGTGTAGGATTTTTTTATAGATGGAACGGAGTCTGCACATGTTCTGCTACTAACGTACTTCAGAAGATAAAGTAGATTATTTACAGTTTTTAAAAAGATTATTTTTGGGCACCTTACCTACTAGATAATTATAAGTTTGAAAATTTCAACCTACAATCAAACTTAGTTTACCGTAATGGTTCTTTTAATAACAACTTACATAAAATTTCAATAAAGATTAGAAGGTTGGAGTTTTATGTAAGTTGTTATTAAAAGAATTATTTGATGGCTTAAGGAGTTTATTTATTTAGTTTAATGGTATTGCTCTAAGCAACACCTTGCTATAGATTGAACCTATCATGATCTATCAAAACTATTAACTATTATTGTAGCTACAACTCATATCGGTTACAGTGATATCCACACAATGAGGAAAGTCCATTTCGCAATGCCAAAACTCAACATTAAACACTATGTTCATAATAAAACAGCTTGAAATAGCTTTGGCTTTGAGGATTTTTTTTTTCTTTATCTTCTCCTAACACCTTTTATTTTTAGCCATTTCAGGAAAGCTATCATTCTGTTTACGTCTTGTTAACTGAGTTAGTCCAATGACTTCAAAGACCCGTCCAAGTCATTTCAGGGATCGTCCATTATTAATTTGGAGCCAAATAAGGAAAGATTTGGCTCTTAAAATGACTTTCTTGAGAAAACATAAAGCACTGAATTAGCTGGCTACGTTAGGTGAACAGCTGCCAAGAATGGTTCAAATTAAGATACACACTCCATTGAAATTTAAAAACAGGAAAATCCATTGTAAGGTAGTTTCAACAACCATATCTAATGAACTTCAAAGTTAAAAAAAAAAAACGCATTAGAGATATTAAGAGATTTTTACCAAAGAAGAATTGAAAATTGATGCAATGATGAAGGTATCAATGTGTTTTGCTTGTATTTCCAAAAACATTAGTTGTTGTTTTTTTTTTTTTTTTGACATGTGTATCTTTTTTCCTTTTAATGCATTTATTTAATATTTAATGCCTAACACAAAACTTACACAGCAATTATTTATATTATTTTCACAATAATCTTTTTTCTTAATTTCCTTCACAAATATAAAATTTTATCACCTCTATGAAATCAATGATTTTTTTTTTTTTTTGCATTCATACAAATTATTTACATGGAGAATGCATAGCATTAAAACTTATTTAGGCACAAATTATCTATTTAGGCACAAAATGTATCAGTAATTAAAAGTAAAAATTTTCTAATGAATTTTTTTAACCTAGGAGAAACTGTCATTTTGTAAATATGATCCATCATCAATAATGGGAACAATTCAAATTTCAATATTATAGCCTGTATGGAAGGAACTTCTATATGTACCTTGAGCTAATTACACATCTATGAAATTCAGCTATTTTCCTCTGGTAATGGAATTTTGAATCGGACTTGATTTCATAGATTCAATTCAAAATTCAATGTGATGGGAAACAAATGCAGTGGTTCATTTAACCTGCATTCAAAATGAACTGGGAAACTGGTAGAAATATTGCCATGAATTAAGCATAAATATAATTCAACTTATGAAAGTATATCATAAAAATTACAAGAAAATTATCCATCCTTTCTGGAAATTTCTATTTTTTTTTTTTATTACTAGGCCATCCCCCTGTCTTCCCCTGGTAAGTATGAGATAATCCAAGAAGAATCGATTCCAAGCAGTTATGGCAAAAAGAGATATTTTATTCCTTTTTGAATTAACTCATTATTTGATAGCGCGCAAACAAATAGAATAAAAGTAGGATTGGATATTGGGGACCAGCAGTAGTCCAATGGTTAGCGTTCCTGACTGCGAGGACGAAGGTCCTCAGTTCGAATCCCATGCAAGACGAAAAAAAATTTAAAAAAAAAGAAAATTTTATAATCGGACTTACTCAGCAAGGAAAACTAACGCTTAACAATTGCGCTGGACAGACAGACAGAGAAATAAAAGATTTTAGTAATGTAGATTATTTTACTATTCATAAATTAATGTAAATTTTCAATATTTTTAAATATGAGAACAAGTAACAAACTACTTGTTACACTACATATTTAAATATTTTGCCTTTATTAGACAACTAAAAGAAATTTTTACTTGAAATAAAAAAAAAAGGAATTAAAATGCATATGTTCACAAACATACCATAAGCTGATATCAATTGGACTCTTAAGATATCTGCCTTTTCTTTTAATGAAACTTAAATAAGGGAACAATGTGTATATTCAGCATTTCATTAATACAGGAAAGTTTTACTATTTCATCTTCCTTCAATATCAGGCAAACACCTATACTTATCTTACAGAATATTTTAACTGAAAGCATTCATGAACTTTTCATTTCAGCAATGAAGGTTCTTCGTAAATGTATGTTAATGTTATTTTATCTTATCTCAAAAATCATGAGATCTTATATTATTGCATGAGAAAACAAAAATAAGAACAATAGTGTTTCTACTGAAAATCCTAAAATGTTTAATCTTCAAACTGCAAAGAATAAGCAAATCAGATCCCTGGAGCTTTCAACTTCCTCTTCACAATGACTTCAAAATATTGTCCAATATCATTTTAATTCCATATTTTTCTTTTTTGTTGTATTAGGCTTCATTTGTTTTCTGATCTCACCATTTTCCTGTTCCATTTGAAAAGTACATACCACTTGATATAAATTAAGTAAAAGAAAGGATTTTCAAGCATTACAAATCATAAAATTCAAGGACTTTTTAACATTAAATTTTTCAATGAAGCACTGTCAACTGATCGTAAAGTTGTATTAAGACATTAAGTCTCGTTTCTATTTCTTCATATTCAATACAAAGATAATTCATAAGGTTATAAGTTACACACAGACTTTACAAAACAAAATTAATCAAATGTTATTATTTATTTTTAAGAACTGATTAAAGTCAAAGTATGGACGACATCTTTTCAATATTTTGAAAATATTTACAATTGAAGCTCTTCACTAATAATTTTAATTGTATTCATTTTTAGTTAATCTGCTTGAAAATATAAATAAATCAATAGCAATAATATATTAATAGTGTATTATGAATATTTCGTTTTCAAGAATTTTCAAATACTAAACAAATGGTGTGAAACAGGCAAGCATGGTGTCAAGTCTACTAAAGTCTACTAAAGTCTTCAATTCAATTGTAAGTCCTTTATCTTTTAAGTTTAGAAGTCAAAACTAGCAATTATCAGTGTTTCAGTCAAAATTTTAAACAACAATAAAAAAACTGAGCTGCGGGTTGGAGGTCGCAGGTTCGATTCCCGGTCTCGGCAGAGAGCGGGAATTTTTCCTAGCTCCTTTCTCCTCCAAACGGGTCCTAGGGCCTACCCAGCCCTCTGTAGAATGGGTACCGAGTTTCTTTCCCGGGAGTTAAAGGCGGGCGGGCGTCGGGCTGACCTCCCGACCTCAACCTAGTCCCGTTGGTCAAGTAACGCCGGGAGCCTTACCTCCCGCAAGCCCTTGGACCTGCATAGGCCTGTCGTGGCATCCTTTAACTTTTATAAAAAAAACTGAAGTAACTTAAGTAGTTGTAAGACTTATGAAATCAAGAAGTAGTGGATTGCAAAAAATGTTCCAATTGTCCTGGAAATAAAAGTTTGAGCAAGCCTAAATTAAGAAAAAAAGTCTTCTAACACACATTAATTTGTACATCGGACTTTTTACAGGCTTGCTAGCTCATAATTCAAGATTTAACTGAGCTTAGGTTTTGTTAAACAGTGGTCCTCTGTCATGAGAAAACTCTACTGAATAGAGGATTTGATGTCTAACCTTTATGAATCTTTCTTTCTCCTCCAGACAAGTACTAGGGTCAACTCAAATCCGTTGAAATGAGTTCAGGTTTCTTTTCCAAAGGTTAAATAGATGGGCAAGCATTGGACTGACCCCCTGATCTCAACTTAGTCTTGCTGGTCTTGAAATGCTGGAAGAATTACCTCACCAAACCCCTTTTGACCTAGTAAGAGCTGCCATGGGATCGTTTACTTTTATGAATTTGTTTTCTAGAAGACTTTTTTAGAAAACTGTTACACAAGTTTTGATTTGAATGCTTCAATTAAATTACACTGATGGTATCTTGCATTATCTCTGCTTGATTTGATTCAGAACCATTAACAATGCTAAATTAATCGTCTGTTAGGAACAAGGAGGCTTAACGTGCGTGTATTAAAATAAATAAAAAGCACTTACTTACAAAAATGTTGAGGAGAGAATTATAAACATGGTAATAAACCGACAGTTTCAGAATACTGCGTGTATTCCTTCATCAGGGACGGCACAAACATATAAGACATTACAACAACATTTAAGATGACACGAGGTGGGAAAGATTGGGAAAGCACTCTCACATGTGTTCGTAAGTCTCTCCTCAACATTTTTGTAAGTAAGTGCGTTTTATTTATTTTCACTTTCTCGTCTATTAGGAAGTTATCTACTATAGAATTTTAGACTATAATTTATCAATATAAATGATGGCAATACATAATTTACATATTAAATAACTTCTAAAGGCAAAATATGCAAGAGAAAACTGAGATGCACAAATCTTCACAAATATGGTTACTGCAGTAATAAAAAGATGAAAAATTCCCATTATAAAATAAGATTTAGAATCGATGATAGAGAAGAAGAATCATAGGAAATCTGATAACTGCTGTAAAATCAGTCCGTTGATATTATCTTTTTTCTTTTATAAATAAAATTATGTAGTTAATGTTTTCAGATTTCATGTACAGTATTTTTCGTATGATGAAGAAATCCAAACTTGATATGTGAGTTTTTATGAATATCTTATTTATATTTTTTTTTAATTAAGAAGTTTCTTATACTTTTACAACCATTCAAATTTTACCAGTATCAAGTTTTGTTTTAACAAATTGCCTTTACTTTCCCTAAAAGATGATTTGCAGAAATTTAAGCAACAATAGTTCACCTTTCCCTCAAATGTTCCCCACATCCCATTTGTTTAAGAACAAAGTTTTCTCAACCCAGGAAACAGTCCAAACAAACCACAGGATTTATAAATAGTTAAAATCTCATTAACTAATACATTAAAGCATATTAATTAATTCATATAACTGAACTAGTTCCCGATAAATCCTTACAATACTTACAAAAACTAAGCAGTTGAAATATTTCTTTCTTTTTTAATTTTAATGCAATTCTATCATCTTTTTTTGCTAACTAATTATCATGACTCTCAGCAGTTATTATCTAAAGCCTTTAATTTTATTTTTGGCATTGAGAAAATTCAAGCCCAAATACACAAACATGGTTTCTCTTGTCAGTACTTACATATTTTAATTTATTTATTTTATTTAGAAATGCACAAATTCGTTTGCTTTCACGCCTTTGAGTCATCATCGACGGAAATCTGGGACAGCTGTTTCGTCCTTATTAGGACTCATCAGCCAGATTTAGCCTCAATGATCAAGCTTAGAATGCATGAAATTTGTGTATTTCTATATATTTTTTCCGTTTTTCATGTTAGATTGGATGCACATTAAACCTTCTTATATACATTTTTTATTTTATTCATATTTTTTTTCCTCCAGAACCCAATTTCTAAGCTTTTCAGTGAATTCTTATCATTTCAATGATAAAAGGGGAAAAATGGGCGGCAAAAAAAGCAAAACAAAAAAATCCTGAGGAAGAAAAATCCGAAGAGGAAAATGAAACAAAGCAGAAGAAATATTAAAATGAATAGTAAATAATTGGTATTATTATACTGATGCAAGACTGAAAAAGATTAAGGTGAAATACGAGAGGAAATTAAGGGAAGTAAACTTTGACTGGCATCGTCTGAAGTAATAATTTAGCGTAACTAATTTAATCTGCATATAAGAGTTCTCTTTATCCGTCATTATCTTCAATGACAAATGATCTCAAATGTCCTTATATTCAAGCTGAAGGCAGGATTTCTATACCAAGTCTTTCAAATTTTTCAAAACTAATATTTTCCTATGAAAGGACAACAGTACAAAAAATCAAATGATAAGAGAATTGATTGAATTCAACTCCAGCTATTTCTTAACATCAAATGGATCAATGAAGTAGTTTCTGCTTTTTACTACAATGAAGGACAAAACACATTCACTGACCAACCATAAAAAATAAATGATTTAATGTAGTAATACTAATTTAGTTATTTTTAGTCAAGCATAAATTGTTGACAAATTGAATTTTCCATAAAATAAAATTTATAGAAAACTGATAGAAAGAAAATATACTTGCTTTGAATATTAATGAAATTTATTCTTAATTAGTTGACTGAAAATTTATAATATTTTCAAGATTGTGTTCTTTGGTTGTTTCGATTGATATCAAAAACTAATACAAACACATCCTTTTAAATAAGCACGTCAATAGAGAAACAAAAAAGTCAAGGCCTGTAGATCTTTCACCATTGCTTTTAATCACTATAATGATTCCGTCCTCTGTCGGCTGACTTTTTTTGGTGAGTGTGTGTTGACTGAAGGTTAATGTCATTGTACACTTTAAAATTTCATGCCTAATCACATTTTGAATCTCTTGCTTTGCCCTAGGATGGCACAGCTCAGGCAGACTTCAGTTTCCAGACTTCAATATAAACAGCTTTTCTTAAAACATTCAACATTCATCAAATGATTGCCGTATAAGACCATTTTCTTAAGAAATAACCCATCTAAAAATAAGTAAATCTTTTACAATTATTATAAGTAATAGATGATCATCATAAAATATTCGAAATTATAAAATCGAGGCCAAAACCAAATCTGTTTCTTGATAGTATTTAATAGTGAGCTTGATTCTATAGTATTTGTATAAATATTTGTACTATCTATAATAGTATTTATACTATCTATAATAAATCAAAGAGCTTAAAATCCATAAAATTCAAATCAAAGCATTCTGTTACAAAAATAATGCTAGGCTTCTTCGGATGAACAATAACTAAATGTTTAATAAACAAGACCGGAAAGATTACACATACATGAACAGTTTTAATCTACACGCATCACTTATTATGATCATTACAAAGAGGAAGGAAATTCCTTTAACATCTATCCTACATCTGATCGACTGAAATAATTTTATTTTGATGAAACAGACCAACAAGTGCACATCAACTTTAAAAACTGAGTCAATTCTATTAAGTGCTACTTAAAATCTTCCCTCAAATTTGTTTGGAGGAAACTCTTGTAATAACTTTAATAGTTCAATAAAAAAATTTCAGTGACAAATAGCTCTCAATTATAGTTCCTCAACTGCCGTCATCTCAGAAAATCAACCCCAAATAAATACATGGAAAAAAAATACACAAGGAAACACTCAGCAACTCATGAATGTTCTGCAAGTGGCAATTTTTCTTTCCTGTGAGTGAATCATCCAAACACTGGAACATTAGGTTTTTTTTTACTATGTTTTTTTTACCTTCAGAAAATGTAAATCATTTGTTGATTGTTATGGAATATTTGTTTCCTGACTCTTCTTCCTTTCTTACCTTTTTTTTATAAATATTAATAAAATAAAACAGCAAAAACAAAAGAAATGTAGCAATATTCTTTTTAGTTTGTGCATAATAGTTAAGTTTTTAAAATAAAAAACAAAGAATAAAACATCAGATAAAAACTCATAGTTATTAAGCTTATCAAGTAAAGTAAATTTTCAGTGTGTGTATACTTCAGAAGCTTAGGTTTGTTCTTCATTTTTAATGACTACAAGAACAGCCGACGTTCATTTTTGAAATATAATTAAAGTAAATCTATCAGAAAGAAAATATACTGAAATAACAAAATTATTGACGGAATCGAATATCAGATTGAATCTCATTTCAGATGATATATTTGTATATTATTTTACTGTTTCAGGTAGAAGATTTCATTCTTTAAGCTAATCCTCAACTTTTTTTGCAATAATTTAAGTCTTGCTTTTATTTTTACTTTGAAAATTTTGTTGTTTGCTATAGCAAAGGTAATTTTTAACTTATTAAAAGAGATTCATATGTATGAATTTTTCTCAAATTTCGTTTTTCTTTCTAAGCTATCAGAATAAAAAGATATATATTACAATATATTTTTGGTGTGAAGGAATTAGTTTTTCAACCCTAATATTATGGTTAAAAGTGCCGTTTAATTTGAAAACAATTTTTTAACAAAAAATCATATTTTATGGGCCTATTCCCCGCAAAAGAAGCCCAACGAACTGACACTAAAATTTAACTTAAATACGAGAATAACAAGGAAAAGCAAAAATAAAAATTGCAAGGTAAAAGAAAATTCAGCACATCACCTTAACAAAATACATGCATCGTTTGTTATGCTTTATTTTTCTGTTTTTCAAGGCTTTAGTATAGTTCAGTGCGAACGGCCTTCAATAAACTTAACTTTATCAAACAATGAGATGTATCTTGTATCTTAACAATTTCCTTTGTCTCTTACAGGACAGTGGTTTATGTTTAAATTTGAAACCTTCCTGTCGTGCCCAGTAAGGTTTCAGATATCCCCAGCTGGCTAATACTAACAAGCATGAAACAGCTGTTTTGCGCTTCCCGTCTCTGAGGCTCAAGGTCATTGATGCGCTTTGACCTCAGTATTTATTGATAATTTTCTCGTTACACTTCAAATGACAAAGTCAGTCAAGCAAAAAGCAACTTTATATTTTACTTCTAATGCAATCAATCAACATGTTTAAACCAATGACTGAACAATCAGATATTAAAAGCAATATTTATATATATTTTCCCCAGAATTAAACAAACTTGACTTTTCCTTTATAAATAAAATTTAAAACAATAACAGAAATTTGGATCTCGTATATTATTTTCTAATCTTATAAATTTGAAAAAACATTTCATTAAAAAAAAAAAAAAAAACATACTACAGTGAGAAAACATTTGTCAAAATGAATTCTTACTTAAAAAAAAATAAAGTTATAGATATACGAATATCACAACTGAAAAAAAAAAAAAAAAAAAAGAAAAAACAGTTTTTATATCAATATTATTTTATCATAAGAATTATACGAGATATAATCGTGACGTAATATTAAGTGGATTTATATTTTTGCAATAACTCTAACTCATTGAAAATTTATCTTCAATTCCCACCAATGTAAAAAAAATTCATAAGCAAATATATTTTATTAAAGAAACAACACAAACGAACTAAATCTACAAAAACAAAACCTGTGGCAAGTTATCAATGATTTTATTATTGCGAAGTCTGAAATGTACTGCAGTTGACAATTATTGTAATGGCTTTAAAGCTTTAGTTACACTTATTTTGTGACATGTTAAAAACCATTTCAATATTCAATACATGACAACTAAGCAGTAAAAAATACAATTATAATTGTTCCGTCATAATTTCTTCTCTCCTAATAATATTAAATAAGCTACAGGTCTGTATTTAATAGATTTGAGTTATTGCTGGTTTTAAAGAGTTTAATTGATATAAAAACAACTTTGCTAATAAATTATAAACCTATAGAAATTTCACAATCATTTAAATCTATTGTAACTAAGAATTCTAGTTCAGTTAACTAGATTCAACTGAGTCTAGTCTAATTTTCAAGACGAGCTCAAGGAGTTGGACAACAGATGACATTTAGGGCCACTACATTCCAACCGTCTATTATTTAGAGCTCGGATCCCAGTTAATTGACGCTCAGAAGAAATTTCTATTCTCCCAACGCTCTGTGGGGTTACTCTGAGGTATCATATTTTCTCTTCCTAATTCGATTGATGAAAATATCTCAAATGCAGAGGTTTACGAAATATTACCTTGAAAACTGAGTTAAAATTCCCTCAATTTAAAGACAATTACCTGGAACTTATTGAGCTTCTAACAAAATAAAGATAGAATTTAGTAAATAATAAAACTCTCAATTACCTTCCCGTAGCCAGCTGTAACTTGTAACTGCTAAAATTTGAAGAAACACTAGTAAAATGAAAGAGAAATCTATTACAGCTGCTGCCATTATTTTCACTCACTCTAATTCATCCGGGAACGCGTCTGACGTCATTTCCGGTGGGTCATCTTAGGTGTGGAGGAGCAACTAGTTATAAAGACGGAATTGAGAAACGTTTCGGTGTGAATTACATTCACGAGAAAACTGAAGACGAGACAGCCTTTGTGGAGGGTTTCTGGGAGTCAACACAGATCATTCAACTGCTGATGCATCAATACGGCTTTTATGTTTCAAAGTTACACCGTGACTTTCAAACCTCGTTGGGAAGCGATCCCCAGCGTTTCGACTTTTAAAATGCTTCAATTCTGTACAGCTAATAAGTATCGTTTTAATGAATATATTTTCTCCTTAATGTCAGCTGATAATATGCGTAGAAATTTAATTCGATAGAGAGAAAAGTGTAAGTTTCAAGCGTTGCAAATGTGATCTTGTAAACAAGTGCCAAATTCTTGAAAGATTTCTGATCGATTGTTGGCGGGTTTTCAATGGAATAAATATGTAAATGCAATTTCAATCAATGTCATTGGCAGTTTTGCCAAGGAGGGGGTCACTATTAGCACATTAGGAATTTAATATTTTATATCAATGAAGAACACACAGGAGTAACGCGAATAAATGAAAAAGAAAACAAAACCCACTGAAACGGGAAGCAAGAAACGAAATGATAAACACCCGGTCTTCAAGCATGGCTTCAATCTACAGGGGGTGCATGCACCCTTGGAAATTAGACAAGTCCATTCATTTGCAAGGGTGAAAGGTTTATTACGATCCAGGGGAAGACGGAGCTGTCACTTTTGACTTGCTTTATCCGAAATTCAACTAAAATACTTTTATCTTTTTTTTGTCGGGATGTAATTTTATAAGTCGCAGTGAAAACTTTTCATTGCGACTTTATGTGCGCCGCCCACAGAGCAGTGTATTAAGACTGGCAACAATTGTCCAATATTGGAATGCCAAAAGATGATCATTAAGAGCACGTTATTAAATAATAAGCCTGCTGTTTTCCTTTTTTTTAATTTTTACTTTTAGCCGATCACTGAATTTCAAACTGATGACACACTCCAACCATGTAAAAATAATAATTAAAAATTTTAACCTAGGAAAAAAAAAAGTCTTAAAGTTAACTGATAAAGAGCGAGAAAAAAAAAATTATGTCAATAATAATAAAATATTTTCAACGCTTAATTTGATATCTACAAGAACGTATGAAACAAAGTTTGCAGGGGGCATAGCCCCCTAAGCTTTTTATAATTATTAGAAATAAGTAATCATTTAAATTTATAATTTGGTTAGATACAACAAATTTGTGGCATCAAATTTATTAGTTTTAATCAATGTTATCTACAAAAATATTAGTGAGTTAAATTGTTAATGTTTTAAATATGAGGAAGAGAGAACTGAATATAGACTAAAATGTCTGGTTATCTCTTTTCCTTTTTTTTATTTAGAAATAATTATAATAGTAATTAATAATAATAGTTATATAATAATTTTAAGCTGAAATTAATCTTTATTTATTTATTTAATAGCAAATCTTAAATTGTGTGTGTATATATATATATATATAAAATTAGTCATAACAACATCTGGGCAGCATATTACATTTGTCTGCAAAACAAGTAAAAGCTCATACTACGAAACTTACATACTAAAGAAAGGAAATTCTATTTTTTCTTTTTCTTTCCTTAACTCAATGAGTCATGCAAGTTTCATGTTTCCTAGAAGACATTCACATTATCAAGTTTTCCTTATAAAATGTGAGAAATTTATGTAGTTTTCTCAGTAGTTAATAAGAAAGAATGGTCTTTAACATTTTTTTAATTTGTTTTCTGTGGAGATTTGTTAAATAATGCCATACCAGTCCTCTTTATAGCTGGCCCTCTGAAAATTGTCACTGCACTCCACTGTTTCTTTTATGTGTGTGTGTATTTCTAAAAAAAAAATAAAGATTAAGTTAAGAAAAATCTTATATCAGTCACCGTTCCCTTTGCAAAACTATTTATCAAGACTTTTTTTTTTTTTTACATAGCTGTCAAGGTATATCATATTTTTGGAACTACTTACCAGATGAAACTGAATTAGAAGATATTAATATATTTATTATTATTTCCTTGTACACTCTTTCTTTATACATGATATTTTGTTCAAACTTATTTCTGAACTTCTTCAGGCAATAACAGAAGAGCAGATAGATCAATCCATCTATCCCCAAAAACATAAAAACTTTAGTTCATAAATTTTGAATTTCATTAATTAAATTCATTATTTTGAAATGAACATTAGAAAACCCAACATATGATATAAACAATCTATGCAAATTTTGCCTTATTACTTAATACCTTTTTAAAACACTCGAATGAATAATTGCTTACTTGTAACCCTTTTGCCTTATTGATACAGTTACAACTGTTTCTACAATCAGTCTGATCTCTTTGTCTCTAATTTGAAAAAGGACTTCAACCACTGGGACTGAATTGTGAGAGTTTAATAAACAATGGTCTGCCCAATCAGAAACATGCTTCCTACTGCTTTTGAATGCTTGGATGTGTTCTGTGTTTTTCAAATTAGAGAGAGAGAGATCAGTCTTATTGTAGAAACATTTATTATTAACAGTTTTTAACTGTATCAATAAGAGTGAAGGATTGCAAGTAAGCAATTATTCATTGGAGTGTTTTAAAAGGGTATTACATAATAAGGCAAAATTCGCATAGATTGTTCATATATATTTGTTTTGTTTTATATTGTTACATTATGAAATTCAAAATTTTATATATTGAACAAATTGAGCAAGTCTGAACGAAACTTCGTATATAAAGAAAGACAGTGCAAGGGAATGAAGATTAGTATCGTTCAGTGAAGATTGATAATTTATTGAATTAGAAGATCTCTAACAGCATACATTTATTCTAAAATGAAATGCAAATATCACAATTAAATCTGGTCTTGTTTTTGCCAACAGAAGAGGAATTATAGCATAGGTTATATCATAAATCTGCATAATGAATATAAAACATTAATTTTCTTTTTATTAAAATAAAAATTTCTATCAGCATTTCAGTTAAAAAATAGAAAACAAGCCAAATGATTTATACAGAAATCATAATACATTTATACATATACAATTATATATATATAAAAAAGCCGTGCGGTCTCGACGGCGGTCTGCCGTTGGGGCCAGTACCTGGGTTCGAATCCCGGCAGTGGCTTGGCTGTTTCAATTTCCTTTCCTGTGTTGTCCAGCCTCTTCTTCACTTTCTCTTCGGTCTGACGTCATTCCTTAATGGCGTCCTGGGGCAGGCAACAGGAAACCACCCCAGTATCTTTCCTCAGGTGTTTCTGGGAGATCCATGTGAGACCTCCATAGAACTGGACCTGTCTCCGGACAGAAAACTATGGATGGATATATATATATGCCTTGATTTGTAATTTTTTTTTAAATTTAGCCCATTAAATTCATCTCATGCTGTAGATGCTTTACTCTCAGCAATTAAAGCTGCTATTTTAAAGCAATTAATCAAAAACACATTTTGAAAGCAGTTAAGTCACATATACAAACTTTAAGTGAGATACGTCAAAATATATTTACAATTAAGAGAACTACCAAATTTTCACATTAATTTCATAATCAGGAAAGTCCACTGTAATATTCGTAGACTGAAGACTCTTCATTTCCTCTTTGTGAAAAAGCCATAAACTTGCTGTTTAATTTGAATACATCTTCACAAATGTATTTCAATCTAATTAAATCAAGAGAGTGCTAACAGAAAAACATTTTAAATAATCTTGTTAATAATAAATTTGAACGCTGTTTTGCAATTTGTTAAAATAAATAAGAAATCTTTTCTACGAAGTTCATGTAAGAACTGAAAACCACTTTCTTTAAATATTCCTTTTTCCTTTTTTTTTTGCATTTGTAAGTTGTAATGTCTATAAACAAATGCAAACATCTATCTTGAAGCTTTACATTTGTTGAAAATTCCTTTATTTAAATTAAGTTTTTTTATTTCAGTTGTTTAATTTCATTTAATTTTAATCCAATCAAAGTATGGCAGATAAAAAAAATTAGCATATGCCATGACTACAATACACTGCATAGCAAACAACAAATTTTGTTTAAACATAACTCCAGAAATGATAATTGTAATAAATAAAAAAACACAACATCTTCATCTTTTCATAAACATTGCTATATTTCGCAGATATATTTTATCTGCTTCTTCGGGCATAGAATATTCTTCATTAACAAAAGGTTTAAAAGATAGAATAATAACAATATATGGTAATTACAATGTGAATAATACAGGGTCATACATGTCAGATCATATACATATTAATAATTTATAATTATTCAGTTAATGTTGTTGTCAGATTATTATTCTGCTATTATTATACTTGAATATTATTACTTGAATTTGTTTAAATAAATCTGCATTCATTAGGATTTTTATAAATACCTAATTCATACAAAACAAATACGTAATTTATGAGCACCTGATTATAGAAAACAATTGTATTGATTCTATATATTCTTAACTTTATCACTGGATTATTTTTTCCTTCCTTCTATCTGCCTTTCAGTAGAGGACAAGTCAAGTGTGGGTGATCAGCCTTAGCCCACCTGACTTCAAATCCGGGAAAAGAATCCCGATCGCCATTTTACAGTGATGGCGTTCAGGATTTAAACCAGAAATCATGAGATAACTGACTATCCTTTTAACTTACTGAGTTATCCTCGATATCTCTTAGCATTACCATATATCAAATTCAGGCCTTTTATATATATATATATGTAGGGTTGTTAACATCAAAGTTCCTCTACACAGAGGGCTCTGGAGAGCGTTGTAAGATTCCAAATGGAAAGAAATTTAGACAACAGGTATTTCAAATGATGGCTCGCTGTTTATTGAAAAAATAGTATAAAACAAGGCCAATAGATGGCGCTGTAGCAATACAAATCACTTGAACAGCGTTACAAATGTTCAGTATGTCCACCATTGTTGTCAACAATGTTTTCCATTCACAAAAACGACATTTTCTAATGCACAACTCAATACATCTGTTGGAATTTCTAGAATATGACTTCTAATGTTGTCCTTTGGATCTGACAAAGTTTGACATCTTTCACGATGCACCTGGTTCTTCAAAAAAAAAAATACCAGAAATCACATGGGGTGAGGTCAGGTGATCTGGGAGGCCAAGTTGTCTGGAAATAACAGCTGATAACCTGTCCATTTGTAAAATGCTGCCTTAACAAATTTTGAACACACGGGAGTTATGGGGTGGTGCACCGTCTTGTATGAATATGGTTTCCTGAAGGCACTCGCACTGTTGAAGCTGTGATATCACAAAATTTGCCAGCATGTCATAATGCCGCTGTTTGGTTATGGAACAGGAGCGAGGCCCAGTTGGAGTTACCTCTTCAAAAAAAATATGGCCCAATGATGAAATAAGCCATAAATCCACACCACACAGTCACTTTTGAAGTATGTAACAGGACCTCTTGGATAACACGAGGGTTTTCTGTTGCCCATTGCGACAGTTGTGGCTGCTTTACACACTCTCGAAAACTTGCCTCAAACCGGCAAGTGACCCAATTGCTCGAAAAATCTGCTAGCTGCTCTAAATAGATACGGTTCTAAATTCAGGCAAATATTAGAAGCAAGTTGACACCAGCGCTCTTGGCGGCGAGAAAATTTATTTCAAAAGTACGACAGTTAACTTATGCTGAAATCTGGATATTCTTTGCTCGTGGTTTCAATCCACGGCTTCATTCACCCCATTCTCTTCCTCTGGAATCTTTTTTCCTTTTTCTTTATCTCTGCTGTGAAATGAGTTGAGAATTAATAACAAAACAAAACTGCAAAATCATCTTGTTTGTCGCTTTGGCTAAGGCAGTTGTTATCGAGAACTTAAACACAGGAAGTTCTCTTCCCATGTAAAGCGATTCGAGAAGCGGCAACTGGCAATTTGAGCTCATTTGAGGCAAGTTTTCGAGAGCGTGTAAAGCAACCACACTTGCCCATTTAAGCAGAAGTGGGCTTACGACTATGAAACTGTTGGTTTGATACCACCCTTTTAATTCAGTTTATTTGTTATGCAAGTAATTACGTTTCATTTCCTTTTTCACTTTAATAGATAGATCTACATGTAACAAAGAGAAAACTTACATGATGCATTCCTAGATATTCCTTAGCCTTGTCTAGGTAGGAAGTGGACACAAACACTGACTTACAATACAAAGATGTAATCTCGATATTATCCGTTTCTCACAAAACATTCAGCATCATTATCAGTGCAGCAGATGAATTACACTGTGGGATTTTGAACTGCTAAGTAATAACAAGTTTATATATGCAGTACAAAGAACAATATGCAATCATTTACTTTAATTGATTTTTCTCCTGGAGCAGAATGAAGAGGTAAATTTTTTTCATTAAAAACATTTTTTTTTTCCTACATTAAAAACAAATAAAGCTACATCTGTGATTTGATAATACTTGCCAGATTATTGAAATATTAAAGTGATGAAATTAAAAGGAAAAAATACAGACTAGAAATTTGTTGTTACAGAAAATAAAATTTTATTGTTTCTTTAACACAAAATTCAGAATATATAAAAAAAAAAAACTTAAGGAAATCTAGTCAAAACCATACACGAGTTTGTTTTTTTTTTTCCACAAAACTCTTACAACAAGTTATAAAAACAAATAATTATTATTATCTACAAGAGATTAAAAAAACAACAAATAATTCCTTCTAAGAAAGTATCAATCAACAATACATCATAACAACTCTTAGTTAACGAAAGTATGAGGCATAATAAAAAAATAACAATTCATTTAAATATCAAATATTAATCTAAAATGATTTTTTTTTTCTGAAAAAATGTTTTTTCCTGAAGAAGTTCTTCAGAATGTGTGTATGATAAGTAGTTTATGTAAAATACTCTTTTAAAAGAAAAAAAGAAAAGAGTATATGCTTTTCATGGATTCACAAAATAAAAATTAATTTCTATTCAAATAAGAAATATAAAGTAATGGTTGTTGATTGGTATTGAAATGAATGAGGTGGCTTATAAAATTAAAATTGGAAAAATATGATTAAAAAATTGTTCTCTCTTGTCTGTCAATATACCCAACTACTTAGAAAGTTCTAGAAACAATTTTTGAAAATAGACTGAAAATTACCGATCTTGCATCATCTAATAATTTTTTAAAATACTGATGCCGCATTTTTACCTATGTATTTTATGATTGAAGTTCACTAGTAAGATGGGAGATATGATTACATGACAAAATAGTAAAATTTAGGACCACTGCAGATAAAAAATCTGATATCTAATCATTAATAATTATGAAATAAATTTAAATATAATCTTAAATGTTATTATAACTTTGAAGTGTTATCTAAGAGTTAAATAAAATTAAGAAATTACAAGAAAAGTTAATTTATAATTAAAATTTAAGAAAAAAAAAAAAACAGAAATGGAAACACTTTTACTATTGGGAGAATTTTTAGAATAAAAAAAACAAAACGGGAAAAGCTTCATTTATTTTGTGCTACTATTTAAATCTTTATGTTCTTAAAGGAGTTTAGTTTAGAGCCAAATTTATCTTATTTCAAGAAACAAGAATGTTCCACTTCTTCATTTTGCTATAAGACAAAACAGAGAGAAAGAATTACATAATGCTCTTTTATTTTGTTTCTTTGATCCCAAATACATTTCAGTGTGCAATTTTCAGTGCTAGCAGTGCCTGGAACATGTATGATATTGAGAACAAGTCGTTGAAAGGAAGAGAAATAAACATCAAACCCATGCCAAGATTTGAACCAGGTTCATTGTTTCAGCTGCATGGATCTAAGCACCCTTCCCAAGATGTACTTGTAGATGCAATGTTACTTGCACATATATATCTTTCCAGGGTCTCCTAATTAAATCTATCTTGGCGTTAGTTTTATTTATTATTATTACTGTTCATTAGAAATCTTCAGAACTTCCAGATGCCAAAAAAAAAAAGAAGACTTCACGGCCACATAGTTACAAATATTTTAAAAATGTCTGACAGGTTGAGGTGATTTTCTAAACCATTTTTGTCTGTATCTTCTGTGCTACCTGGCAGAGGAAAAAGAAAATCTTTATGAAATCATTCTGAGATCAGTAGTTCTGAAATATACAGTGAAAAAAGAAAATATTACAATACACGCTGTTCATAAAAAGAACTAAGTAAAAATAATTAAAGAGATTGTTAGACAGAAAATAAGAAACAGATACTCTTTGTTATGATCACATCATTAATAATGATGCCACGGATGTTTTAGCTCAGTGACACGAGTAAAAACTAACATCTGCAAATGGATATCAGTTTCTCAAATAAGTTCCTTTGATTCTTTCTTAAATATTAATTTCTTTGAATGGATTTTTTAATATAGTAATCACTACATTAATGTGTAATCAAAACACACTAATATAAACGGAAGCAAAAATCTAAATATTTTTTTTTTTTTTATAATTGAAATCACACTAATATAGTTATTCTCTTTAAAACTCTTAAACAAAAGTATTATTCCTAAAAGAAATAAAAAAATAGAAAGATATAATGGATTTTTCCAGAAACCAATTTTTAGCAGATGTTACCTTCTTGTAATTAGGGGTACTGAGAGTTTACTACAGAATCACAGCAATGGCTAATCATCAAAGAACAGGTATTCAAGCAAGAGAAAGATTTCTTACTTGTATCTTTTGGTTGAATTCTCTGAACACAGTGAACTTGCATTACAAGTAAACAACATTAAAGTAATATTCAAGTTGGAAAATTTATGATGAAAGAAAAATAAAAGCACTTTGTGATAAAAAAATTATGATTTCTGTTTTCATGGACATATTTACATGTAAATTAAAATTTATTGATAGATTTATAAATAAATTTTCTTCTATAGAATACTGAAAAGTATCCTAATGCTTATTTAGATTTTTCTTTGAAATGGGTTCACTTAATTAGGTGTGTGGGTGGATGGGTGTTTTCTTCCAATTCTTCATTAATTACTTATTGTAAAGATAAAAAAAGCTGTCAGTTACTGAGATAGGTTCAACAAGAAAATCATGCAAAGCTGCTTAACAGTGGCACATCCTAGATTGGTCTTGGGGGAGTTGAGGGAGGAGTCCATATAAAAACTCATAGGGCAGCATTTAAAGCTGTATCATCAAGAGCATCTTTTTTTCTTTTCTTTTCAAGATTTTTTTCTTGTTCTTTCTTTCTTTTTATTTCTTCAGCCCCCTCCATAGGTGTGTCACTGGTACTTAACACTCAGCTAATGATTGTAACAAATTTGTCAGTAACATCATTTAGCCAATGGTCCCAATATATTATCGTTTTACTTTTACATAGGTTATCAATTAATTCAGCTTTGATCTTCTAAAAGCACAAGTTTACCTAAAAAGAAAAAATTAAATTACAATCTATAAATTACTTTTGCAATTTAGCAAAATGCATTCATGTGAGTTTTATTTCTTTTGCCTTCCTTTTTTACAGATTAATATTATTTCTTTGGCAGCAAAATATTTTTAAATTCATATTTAATTTTACATGAAACATTTTCAGTTTGATTAAGACAAGAGTAATAAAATAAAAGAAGGCAAAAATAGTGCATCTACACTTCCATGCAGCTAAATCGACTCACCCCTTCAGAGCGCACAAAAAGGCGTATATTTTTTAAATGGCTTAACCGATTTTCAAAAAACTTTTTTTTTTGAAAGCCTAATGTTTTTACTTTACAATGACACCATTATCAATAAAATCTGTACAATATTTTCCAAATGAATATGATCTGAACATAAGCGTAGCAAAATGCAGTCTGAACGGAAACCACAACTCCGTTATAAAATCTCCTATAAAATCCCACGTGGACCGATATTTCTTATCAGTCGCTTATCAGACGTTCATCTGTACACATCTCTACAAGTTTAATTCATTGTTTTCACAAACCCATGGATACTACGCCAGAAGAAGCCACACAAGTTGTTGCTTTGTTGCAAGCAGGCCACAGTCAACGAGAAGTCGCTCGTCAACTAAACTTGAGCCAATCTGCTGTCTCAAGAGTATTCAGAAGGTTTCAGGAAACTGGTACCTTTACTCGGAGACCACATACTGGACAGCGCCGATTCACAACTGAGAGGGACGATCGCTTTATCATTTCAACTTCACTGCGAAATCGCCATCTCACGGGCGTCGATCTGCAACAGGAGCTGAGACAAGTTCGTGGAGTAGCTGTTAGTCAGTGGACAGTCAGAAGACGCTTGAAGGAAGCCAACCTCACTCCAAGACGGCCTGCTAGAGGCCCAAAATTGACCGTAAGTCACCGCACAGCACGACTTGAATTTGCTAGGGAACACGTCAATTGGAGCATCGAGCAATGGCGGTCCGTCCTATTCACTGATGAGAGCAGAATGTGTCTCCATGGTAATGATAGTAGAGGCCGGGTCTACCGGCGTCCAGCAGAGCGATTTTCACAGTGCTGTTTTGCTGAAACAGTCTCGTACAGCGGCGGTTCCTGAATGATGTGGGCTGGCATATCTCTTGAGGGAAAAACAGATCTTGTTTTCATACCTGGTGGAGGCCGGAGGGGGGGTCTGACTGCTCGACGATACATTGAAGACATTCTCCTGGATCATGTTGTGCCCTACGCAGGATATATCGGGGAAGACTTCATGACAATGCCCGGTGTCATTCAGCACGAACCACTCAGCAATTCATGGAGGAGGTTGGTCTCGAGACGATGGAGTGGCCAGCCCTCAGTCCCAACAGGAATCCGATTGAGCATTTGTGGGACGACCTCAAACGGAGGGTCCGAGCCAGAAATCCGGCACCGTCTAATAAAAAAGAGCTCAAGATTGCGCTGGAGGAGGAGTGGAATGGGATCCCCCAAGACTTTGTCAAAATCTTAATAGGATCTATGAGGAACCGCATGCAAGCCGTCATACAGGCAAGGGGAGGCAATACCAAGTATTGATTAATAAAAGTTTCCTTGTTTTGCTTGAATTTTTTGTTGTAATTTATTTTGAAGTATCCCCAATTTTTTTTCCTAATCATGCATTTTGCTTGCGTTTTCATTCAAAATGCATTACAAAACAAAATATTGTACAGATTTTAATGATAATGGTATCATTGTAAAATAAAAACATTAGGCTTTCAAAAAAAAAAAGTTTTTTGAAAATCGGTTAAGCCATTTAAAAAATATACGCCTTTTTGTGCGCTCTGAAGGGGTGAGTCGATTTAGCTGCACGGAAGTGTAGATGTTGTCAAGGAAAATAACATCTAGAGTTTGAGCAAATTGTCAGTTAGCTAATTGAATAATAAATTATATCAAATCTGAACTAATGAATTGGATCCTTATTTATTTGTCTGAGCTTTTTAATTTATTTACATCACTTCTGAATCAAGTCAGTATCCTCACTGTCTTCAGAATATTTCCTGTTTTTGATTTGCGTGAAAATAATGGTGACAAAGGAGGAAAAAAATATGCAAACAGAGGAAATCAAATAGATATAATGGATAGATTTTGAACACAGCAATAAACAATGAATTTACAACAGCAGTGTAAATATGTTGTGAAACAAATATACTGATGAATGGTGTGCATGACTAGCCTGCCTGCTTGATTACAGAATATCATGTGTTGAGTATGAACATTCTATCTAAGCTTATGATTGGCATACCAAGGGTGGAGGGTATTGATAGGTGTTGTAAACCTCCCCACTAAAACAAATCTAGGATTTTGGAACTGTTTTCTAGTTGAAAAGTTCATTGTTTTGTTTGTAACCCCTACCTCCACATACAGAAAAGGGGACAAACTTTTTTTTTCTTGAACGACCTTCCTTATCTGTCCCACTCCAAAATCCTGGGTCCTCCTGTGAAGCAGATTATTATTGAAAGCTGATGTGAATTGTAACAATGGCTCTAACTATAAAGAAGAAGGTGTTAATTTGTGAATACTATTTTCATTTATATACATTTGGAAGGAATAATACTGGATCATTACATCATTGAATACTTTAAGAATAGTACTGTACCTATAAATTGCAATATGCATACTACCTGCAGGCATAAGGAAATTTCATTATGAAACATCCTGTAACTTAATCTATAAATTATTTCTGCCCGTCAGGATGTTTTTGTTTTATATATTATTGTAATTTTAGATATTATTAATATTTATACTGTTATTTAATCAATAAATATGTAAAAAGAAATATTATTCTGTTTTCCACTTAATAAATTGTTGTTTTGTGATATTTAATCTATAATACTCAAATTATAGTGTTGGTTAATTCAGTTGTAAAGTTGTTGTTTTTTAGAATATTTGGTTTATTTTTAAAATATAGAAATTATATTATTTTTATTCAAATTATTTTTTTTTTCTCTTATTTTTAAAGTTAGCTTAAATTATGCATTTCAGTAGGTTTAAGTTTTAATTAGGAAGATTAGAAATTATTATGCTCACGTGCAACAATGGGATGAATGTAGAGAAGGCATTATAGCAAGAGTGTGAAGATTTTATTTCAAAGAATCTATAGTTGTTGTGAAGCTTTCGAAGTAAAACAGCAATTACGAACATTACGGAATGGAAATTGTTTTAAAGTTAAGCAAAAGAACAATCTGAGACAATGAACATTTGTCCTGTGATTCAGAAGAGAGTTTAGATCAGATGAAGAAATGTAGAAGATTAATTATCAGCCAGAAGAACTTTTGCTGAGATATACAAAGCAAGTAATGGATAGTCTAGAGAAGACGGATGCTGAGAATTAACCAAAGAGAATATATATCCGAAATGGCTAGAGGCAGCACTGGATTCGGGCACAAGAATAACAGGTAATAAATTATCCCACCCAAAACACTTCGTGTAAAATAAGTTGCCAAGACTCACATGTCATAATGCTTTCACTGTTAAAAAGATATGAGATCTCAAGTAGAGCCAAGCCCCTAACTCAACGAGGCCTAACTCTACAAGCCCCAACTCTAAAAACCCTA
>JAFIDM010002131.1:91892028-91907341 GCA_023159025.1 Thereuonema tuberculata
GTATAAAAGCTAAATAAATGAAACTTAGCGTATTTCATTAGTCTGGTAACTGCATCATATCCTGAAAATTTGAGCTCTCTAGTATTATCTAGGCCGAAGCTATGAGGGTTCGAAAATACGACGAAACACTTCCAGAAAAGGTACGTAGTGCCCTTCCTGCCTTCGGCTCGTCTTGGCGGAGGCACTGCCGTGCCCCCAGATTAGTCAATGACTGTGTGCTATTCATGTTTTACGAATATGATGATTACACAGTTCAAGTGACAATTCGAAGTATGTTGTTGGTAATGGATCACCTTACCCAGAAACACGCCCGGAAAAAAGAATTTGGAAAAACACAAACACTAAAGAAAACTGAAAGTAAATTGCCAGGTAAAAGTCAATGAACAACAATAAGCATCATTATATAGATTAATAAATTTCTGTTTAGGTGAGTTTTCATGAAAACTGAAGTGAGATCCGTTCTGAAGACATCATTTTGAGAGATAACATCTTTCTTCTCCCATCCTGGTTAATTGTAGTTTAACTATAGAACCTAAAGTCTTAACTCATATTTTTGTGGTTAGATGGATCATTGCAACTTATGAGTGAGATAAGATATTGTGGCGTATTAGAAGTAAACTAATAAGTATTGACTAATGCTAGCTTAATCTGTTTTAAGCATCTATCAATTGAGCTCATTTAAAGGGGAAATATTTTAAAGTAATCTTTTTTATTTAAAAGGCTTATTTTGATAATTTTGTTAGATTATTTTTTTATTTTATTCTCTTTCACAAGTTGTAAATTGTTATAAGTAGTTTAAGTATTAAAGAATTGAATGTGTTTAATATATCACGGTGTATATTGTATTTCAGATCTACTTAATAGTCTTTAAATTTGTTTACATTATAGGTTATTAATAGTATATAAGGTTTTTGTTGTTTTTTTAATTTTAGCTTTTTTAAAAATCTGTGGCTACTGAATCGTGTCTATCCAAACTTCCACTGCGATCGTGCCTTACTTTAACTTTCAGTTACTTTTCTCTGAGAAAAACACAAGCAGCAATGCTTCAATTAGACAGAAAAAGTAAACACTTAATGAATAAGGGTGTTCTGGATAGTCAGTGTCATCACCTCCTTATTATAATAAAGAGTGTATACAGGAGTCTGCGGTTATCAAGCCATAGTAAAAACAAACAAAAAAAAAAAGACTTGTTTTTTTGCTTATCACTGAATGTTATGAAGGTTGGATATTTTCAAATTGTATTCAGTTTGGGCTTACGGGACTTAATCCCCCTGCAAGTAAGTTTGGATATCAAGACTGGCTATCTTTTGTTTTGTTTTTGAATGATATAGTATAAAATGAATCAAAATAAATGATTGCTGTTTATTTGTTGTTGTTTTTTTTTTGTTTGTTTGGTCTTGGTTGAAGTTTATACAAAAAGTTATATAAGCTGTCTTCTCCCCCCCCCCCCCATTGAAATTCTGGTTTATATTTCCATCTTATATTCACTGCTCAATTTGCGTAATTCTTTCCTATTTATTAATTTTTCTTTTATTTGATCTATTTTCTTACCTGAAATATCAGATGCAGGTCCACTGTCCTCACTACCTCCAGTCCCTGAACTGTTGCAGAAAGGAGGGGCAAATCCAACATCACAATGACAATTGCCATGATTGTTGCAAACCTGAAGAAAGAAAAAATACCTCAGTAAAAAGATTAAGTGTAATAAAGAGGTTCCGTGGACACAGTAAACATTTACAAATTAATAAATGAAACTGTAAAAGGTTAAAGAAATGCATACTCAGGAAACAGAAAATCAAAAAAATCAAAGCAGATTTGCTTTTCCTTAATCAATACGGGTAACAAGAAGCAATTGATAAAGGAAATACAGTAAACTCCCGATTATCTGCGGACCTCTCCTATTTCCATTTTTTTTTACCGTACAATAAATTACGGATTAAATAAAAAGTTTAATTCTAGAATAAGGTAAACAATAAAAGAGGCTAACAAAGTAAGTGAAGACAATTACAGACAAACAATTTAAAGAACAACCTCGTGGGCGGAGCTTAGGGCGGCACGTTACACTAAATTAAGGGAGAGCCTTACCGTAATAATAAAATTTAAAAATAAATAAATAATTTAAAATAAAATAATTGTTTATAATGTATGTAGTGTAACTGTATGTATTGTCATTTTAATGTAAATAAAATATGTTAAAAGCATTTTTGTGTTGATTTTCGTCCTATTTTGGATTATCCACAGTTGCCGTGCTACCCAATTCCATGGATAATCGGGAGTTTACTGTATTTCCCTCCAAATCTTTCTCAACTTGATAACAGATATAGATAAAAATAAAGCAATTCGGTCTGAGGTTATATTAGATCAAAAATAAGAGAAATGAACTGGTAGAAGAATTGATTGGTAATTGAACAATTGATTCATAAAGATTAAAGAAAAAGCCCACATAAAACAATACAACTGTGTTTCATGTCCAAGAACCTGCAATATGCATTTGGGTTATAATTACATGTGCACATGAAAATTATGGAAAATTGCATAATAATGCAGATAAAGTATTTGATGCTGAGATTAAAAAAAGGGATCAGTAATGAACATTACTATCAATAAACCACAGTAGTTATTTTTGCAATGCAGTTTGGATATTATTTTATAAATTTGTATTCTTAATATTATTTCTAATAGTCCCTTTGTGTAGAGAAAGAGTCGGTCTTATCAGATTAGGGTCTCAGGAATGGGAAATCGAAATCCAGAATGAGATGCTTCGTAAAAGCATGGAGTATTGTTCAAAGTATGACACTGTTACCAAATGATGTAGCAGAAGAGTTCTCAAACTTTTTGGGCTATTCTCAGTGATACTGTGAACCATCAGATTTTCAGAAAAGCTTAAAAGGATTTAAAAACAATACAATTTTTATTGAGTTTTTTTTTTTTTTTTTTTTTTGAGACCCCAAAAAAAATAAAAATAAATAATTTACATAGAGATTTATATGGATAGAAATATGGAATTTGTAAAACTCCTAGCTCAACAACCATATTTCTATTTCTGCAAGGATAATATCAGTTGATCTTAGCTTCATCAGCAATATCTGATGGAAAAAATTACTTTCATCGGAAATTAAAAAATATTTTTTTTTAATTATTAAAGACTTAAAAAAATTTCAATTTTTTTTTTAATTTAAAAATTACAACAACAACAAAAAAATTTACAAAATAAAAAAGTTTAAAAAAATTAGTGTAGTTTTGAATACATGACTAAAATTAAAAAGCAAAAATCCCTAAATAGTGCATTTTGGTAAGAAATATCTAACACTGAACGCTGCTGATGAAGCAAGAATTAATCGGTAATATCCTTGAAGAAACAGAAATTAAGGTTTTGAATTAGAGTTTTACACATTCCACATTTACATAGTTTTATAATATAAGTTAATTTATTCTTATGTTCTTTACTATTTCAAAATTACAATTGATTAAATCTTTCCAACGTGAAGCTTGTAAGTCTTGATTGTAAAATAATAACAACACTGAAATTAGCAGCTAAACTTACCCCTTTCCTGTTACAGTTGTGGGAACAATCCTTTTTTCTCAGTAAGTCAACCATCAAACAACGTTGATTAACACACATCTACAGAAAAAACAAAAAAATTCAATTAATCAATTGAGACTT
Source organism: Thereuonema tuberculata (assembly GCA_023159025.1). Lineage (NCBI taxonomy): Eukaryota > Metazoa > Arthropoda > Chilopoda > Scutigeromorpha > Scutigeridae > Thereuonema > Thereuonema tuberculata. Next base: position 91,895,693 of record JAFIDM010002131.1, read on the forward strand.
CATATATTACGTGTAAATTTAACCACCATACATAATGACTTTGTTACCTTGTTTTCACCACATTTTGCACCGTCTGGAGCAAGACCTGGATCAATGCTATTTAAACCTAAATCCACTATTGCTGATCGACAAGCGAGCACTTTGCCTTCAGCGGAGATGAACGATCTTGATAAGATTGCTACCGATTCCATTCCAAATTCCAGACGCTCGTTTAAATGAGTACAATGGAGCATTCCACATAATATATCTCTGAATAAGATAAAATAAAAGATAAATAAATATCCAATTTTAAACAACTTATAATTACTTCATTTCACTCATGTTTCCTACATTTTCATTATCGATCTCTCTCATAAACTTCAATGAAAAATGATCAACTTCTATCTCAACAACCTTTGTAAATTTCATAAGAAAACATTTTTCTATTCGGATTAAAACTTATAGAAAGAGAAGGATTTTTTTATTGAAATTTAAACAAATTTTAGACTTATATCCCATGTTTTTATGCTATATATGTAATGCAAGTTAATATATTCATAACTACTCTCAAAATCAACTCATTTTAAGGCCAGATTTACATAGATGGATTGTAATGGAATCTAGAAATATTCTGTTAATGAAATCTTTGAGGCCAGAACTTTTTTTTTTTTTTTTTTTGAGCCAGTTCTACAATTTGTTTTCTTAAGAAAAGTTTTCTAAATATGCAATGCTAAATGGAGTGATGTTTATTTGGAATGCCAATGATTCACTGCATCCGAGAACACAATTGGCTTAGTCAGGATGGCGTTTACCCTACTCCACAGTATTAAGACTGACAACATAACTGTACATTGATGCTCCTAGTAGCTTTAGGGTGAAGGCATCTCCTCTCCTTGCAGGCTCTATGCCGAAAGAATCATGATCTCAGGTGACCAAAGATAATACGACTGGCCAATGGTTATGCTGGACAACATTTCTCTAATTCTATAGCAACTTGAGAAATTTAAAGCTGCATTTGATTTTGGTTATTGAAAAATAAAGAATAATTTAATAAACCACTAAATAATGCTTAGTTGATGTTTTCAAAGAGAAGTATAGCAATTCACAACTAACCTCTTCCCATTTCAAATGAATGAAGAATCATTACAGATTTACTAGAACAGTAACAAGACAATCCTGCCAATAGAAACACTGTTTTATCTACATATTACCTCTTCAAGTCCAGTAGAATATTTCAAAAAATATTCTTAACTGTTCAAATAAAAAAAAAAGGCTTTTTTTTTTCTTATGTGGCTAAAACGTACCTATTTTACAAAGGATAGGGTTCATGATTTGTATAATGTTATTTAAAAAAAAATAAAAAAAAGTAGCCTATGACATAGTGTGATTTGTCAAAATATTATTTATTTGATACAAGTGTGTTTCTTTTTGAATAATAGCTAATTGATAGCTAATAAATAACAAGAATGTAATCCTCACCATTAAAGCAACCTGATAAACTTGATGCCAAAACTGCTATCTACAAAATATAATGACCATAATAATATGATGATCAAAAATAATTCTGCGAATTTCCAGAATTTTTTCACCCGAAATGAATTGGCTATTAAATTATTGTAAGTTCTTTTTACAATTCTTATTTGTAAATTTTACTTTTGATACAATCCTTTATAGTTATTGGAATATCACCTATATTTACTTACTCTTTGTCACATGCTCTGTAGGTCTGATTTAGGCGATAATAACCACAATTACCAAGTCTTGTACCTTTTGTGTTTTGATCAAAACATCGTAAGTCTGACATTTGTCCTGACTGACCCCACAACAGCTTACATTGATCATCATGTGAGTGACAATTGCCATTATAACAATAAGCCTAAAAGAAAATTCAAAATTAATTAATGGCTTAAAACAAAACCTGCAGATTTTAAATTTATATACTGTACAGATACAAATAATTAAGTGGCTAAAACTTTCTATGTGATTCATAAATAAAGACCAAAATATTATTATATAGTTTATGTAAATATGCCTTTTTAATAAGGAGGGAAATATTAATGAATCATGAATGTAAATTTATTTAAACGACATGTTTATTTAAAACATATATTAAACAATGTAAATGATAGCGTGTTCTCACTTTATCATTCTTGCAACTAGCACCATTCTGTTTATAGACATCAATGGGACAGAATTCATGTTTTCCATCACAGTATTCGGGGAGATCACATTCGCCTTCAGCTGCTCGACAGACAGTGGCTGGAGTCTTTGGCTAAAGAAATAAATGACAAAATAATAATGTGTCATATTTAGATTACAAAATTTATTGGCAATTGCTGTTAATGAGAATTACATGGATTTCACATCCAAAAAATCACTTCAAATGCTAGAATACTCATGTTTGTGAATATCTACAAAATTCCTTGATTGTAGTTGGTATGTGGAGAAAAATATCATTTTTCCTTATTCAAATCGTACCTCTGATATAAAACATGGTGGACGGTGAGAAAGAAAAGGAACAGAGAAAGATTTTTATAGAATTAATAATATATTTGTTTTAACTAAGAATAATAGAGAAGATTTTGTAAGTTGTTAAATTGACACGGAACTTTTGGATTATATGAATTTTTGAAATTGTTACTTTAACACTAATTTGGTATTTTTTAAATTGTTATATTCCCGCGGATATTTTGGTTTGTACATGTTTTATTGTAAAAAAAGATTTGCTTTAACTAGATCATTAATGGATTCTTTAGTAGGGGAAGGAAAGTTTTTTTTCTTGTCCTTAATTTAAACCTGATGAAGTTTCCAGTAAAAGGGAAGGAAACATTGTTGGTAATAAAAGAAGAGAGTAGAAGATGAAGTATATTTTACATATTTGAAGAAATAATGTAGAGATTTGGGGAACACAGATTTTGTACTATTTTTTAATTTTAAGCAAAGTACCATTGATTGCATCCTTACAGAGCTACTGTCTCTTATCTGTGGTGCTTTTCTTATTTTCACTATAACCGAGCACTTTTCCACCTTATCTTATTTTGACAAAAGATAAAATCCATCAACCTCTTGATTTTAATGAAGATGAAAATAAAATAATTGTTTTATGCTAAACTAAGAAATTTAGTTTTCAAAGTAATTTTTTACCTGGCAAGTAGTTAAGTTACAGCATTCTCCAGTGGCACATGATGCATTGGCAAACAACATACAAGTGGTTGCATCACAACATGGATTATTACAAACCTAAAAATAAAAGCAGTTGATCCAATTTTAGAAAATGAATTATAAATTATTTGTAGAATTTATTATTATGACTTATTATATCAAAACTATATTAATGGAAATTGTAGTTATTTGGATTATTTCAAGAATACAGGTGCTTAAATGCACAGATGAAGCATGAGAAACGAATCATTCATTTCCTAAGCTAGAAGCATTGTCCGTTTCGAATATTTTCTTCTAAATTCCTCAATTTCTGCATCGACTACAGAAAAAGAATTACAAAATAGGAACATGAATTATGAGTGAATCTCAGATGAAGAGCCAGAGTGATGTTTAATATTACTCATAATGAAAAGGAATAAAAATGTACAAGCACATGATGAGCTGTTGCCAATAGGACTCTGGAACAGCTGTTTCATGCTTGTTTTTTATTTTAAGTTAACTAGTTAATAACTAAGATCAAAGAGTTGATAATGGAAGAACTACAGTTTTTAATAATTAAATTCTAAATTACAAACAATGCAGTTTGCTGGCTTTTAGAAATACCATTTTAACAATCATCTTAAGATCACTACTTACTTTTTCAAGGCCACAATCACACTGTTCATTTTCTTCTACAAATCCATTACCACAGACGGGTCCAACTAAATTTGATGGGCGATTTCTAAGACAGTAATCCATTCCATGTTCAAAAGCCATGTGAAGATAATCAAATGAGCATGATGACCAATGAGCTGGACTTGTGGATCTATTTTAATAATTAGTGAATACAAATAAAAATTAAAATCACTGATTTTAAATTAGCTTTTACAATTTTCATGAAATCAGTCAATTTACTTGGTTTATTCATTTTTTGATGATGCAACGAAACAATGAACATTGGAGATGACAGTAACTGGCAATCCAAAGAATGTGCAGATTAACAGAATATTATAAATAAAATGAAATGTCTTTGATGTGCACTAATGTGAGCTATAATAATGTGATCATTTAGTTCTATACATCAAATATTTTGGGCAAGTAAGCTAGTTACTTTGGAATCTTAATTTAAAAATTAATAACTTAAATAATACTACAAGAGAGAAAAAGCTAATAATCAGATTATTTGGGAATCAAAAGATTTCTTTAATGGAAGAGGCTTAGACATGTTGTTTATTTTTTGCCATCAATTGGAAATCTATTCTAAAAATGTACACTTTTTAAAAAAGAAAGTAGCAAACCTTGAAGTTGGAGCCATAATACAATGGTCTTCAGGACAAGAACATTCAACAGTATCATGCTCCATTCCAAAATTATGTCCTAATTGATGTGCTACAGTTGTAGCAACCAATGCCACAACTGGGCTGTGATCCTACACACACACACAGACACACACACAAAGCAAAAAAAACAATAATTTACATATGCATTTTTCTGTATCCTCTTAAAAAAAAAAAATACTCATTATCTAAAATAACAAATTTCATTTGCAAGTTTTATTATACTTTATGTAACAAATTCCTAATATTGAAACATTTAATGATGTTATTCATTATACATTTGGTGCAAACTACAGAATCAACAAAAAGAATGGGCAAGGGGAAATAACGTCTCCACTAATAAATCGAAAATTAGGTGTATATTGGGAATTAAATTACATGATTTTCCTCAAACTTCTATGTTTAGTTCCCTAAAACTATCTGGCCTTTGATTAGTTCTTTGCCAATCAATTCTGAAAATTTTCCACACAAATTTAACCTAATAATGAGTATCAAACCTTTCTTAAGGCAATAGTTTATGGTCTTTCCACTTTTTTTTGCTCAGATAGCTCTAAAGAGTTGAACACAACTCTTTAGGTAATAATTAATTGTGGAAGATTTCAAGCCTTCACAGAATTGGTTCTTGACATTTTGGAACTATCAATTCCACAATCCTTCATCCAAAAAATAACAACATTTTAATTTTGATGGTTGGATTATAAGAAAAATCTGTTAATTAGTGTTTTACTTATAATTATATAATAGCATTTTTTTTAATATAAAATTATAAACCACAGATAAGTAACTAATGTATAATCAGTAAATTAGTTAGTTTTAATTTAATAAAAAAAAACGCAATACTGTTAGATATCCTTTTAATTCACGTTTCTGTTACCTAGTTGTAAAATTTTAAATTAAAAATATAAGTATAAATGTAGTCAAAGTTACAAAATTTGCTCACTGGACTTTCTTTATCCCATAGGTATTTAATGACCTTTCTTTGCAGTTGATTAACCCTATTTATAACCTACTGTCGAGCTATCACTTTGACAAACAGAGAAAACAAGAGTTAATTAGCCATTTTAAAACAGCTGGATGGCATTAGCTCCAATGCACTTTTAATCTATCAATTAATTTTGATCCCTCCATTTTTTTTAATCCAATTGAATGTCAATGGATATCGAACTCACTAAAAAAAAGCTCTTACTTCACTTAAAGTAACAAAAAGAAAGAAGAAAATATAAGGCACAAAATATTAATAGTATTGAAAGTCACAATAAATTATTAACTGAGTTTTAAGAATATTTTCTTTTAATATACAGTGCTATTTTAAGTCTGTTTAATCATAGACTCACCACAGAAACACCTCCAGAGAATTCATAGGTGCAAATGGGACCCTTCAAAGCTTTACCAACAACACCTCCATCAAAGGCAATTCCACTAAAAATAAATAAGAATGACAATTTGCCAATTATTTTTATGTAACAGAAGTCACTTCTACAGAACACTGTGTATAGCAGTTTCTATGACAACACTTCACCAAGAACAGAGTGGTAGTCGTGCATTTCCTATCACCTGACCATCTCATTCTCCAGATTATAATCCTTGTGATTTCTGGTTGTAGGGAAACCTAAAAAGTGTAATGTATCAGGGATATGTTGCAGTTTGACAGCCTTGAAAGATAGTATCACACTGTTTGTGAGAAGCATCATACTGGATCAAGAACAGTCAGCCATTGAACATAGTGTTCATTGCCTTCAGGTTTTACACCTTCAGAATGGGGACCATGAGCAGTTTCGCTTGCATCATTAATGACAGTATCTCTGTATAGCCTGAGTGTCTTTTACAAATAAAATCTTTGTTGCTTGCAGTGCAACAAGTAGCATAGTGGTGACTTTTGTTATTATTAATTTTTTTTTTGCAGCATGTCCTGAAATGTCATCCTACCAATTTCTTTGCATTTGGGCCACTACATATTGTTCTATACAGTAATGAAGATGAGTTCTTTAATTACAATCACTCGGTATTCCTTTTATTTCAAAACAGTGACATCATCTTATACAAAAGGATAATGTATAAATTCTTAAAAGATTTATATGACTAACTTAAGTAAATAAAATGTAAAAATCATTATCAAACATTTAAAGTAAACTTAATTAGTTATTACAGTTATGAAAGACTAAATATTTTAATACTTACGTAATTAGCTGGGCATTATCATTTGGAATTTCTAATACAAGTTTATCTCTTCGATAACGAAGAAAATTACTTAGAGTATTGTCACCATCTGATGAAACTGTGATCTGATCAGAATCTGACCACACCACAACTCCTACCAGAGCAATGAAAACATTGAGGGGAGTGTAAAGCTGAAAGAAAAACAGAACAACAAAACGTTATTTCTTTATAGTCTTGAATATAAATAACAAACATTAAAGTTAATAATTCTTAATATATTTTTCAATTTTTTGTTCTTTTTCTTTAGCAGCTGCTTTTAATTTTAATCATTTAGCTGCCATCATTTATTTACCCTTTTTTCTCCCTCGTGTAAATAATGAAATAACAATGAAAAGCAAAAACTGCACTATTTCATTTTTTTTATATACAGTGCCGCTATTTTATTCTGCTTATATATACTAAATGCTAAAACTGTTGTTAACAAGAAACATTAACTGAGTTAAGGAAAAGATTTAATGTGCCACCAAATTAATAAGAAAGAATAATTCTGTGTCATAAACTGAGTTAAGTAAGCATAAACTGAAGAAAGACTTAACATACTGAAGCAGATAAAAAAGCAAATCTTACAGCATTGACAATATTAGCAATCTCTTTGCTTCGTGCCACTACTTTTTCTAGAGTCCCATTCATTCCAAGAAACTGAAAATAAACATGATAAAAGATATAATGAATCAGCATTAGGAAAATCAAGAAATTAAAATGGAAATCAAATTTATTTCGCTTCACTCAACAATTCTAATGGATATGGTTTTGAAGAGAGCAACAGGGCACATTAACCAAGTAGTCCACATAAAAGAAGTTCCATATATATTTAGAAATATGATGAAAGTCTTTAATGTCATATCTGACAAGCCATTTTATTGTTTAGTTTTGTAACTGTCTGTTGAATTCTTGCCTCTAAATTGATGTGCAACAGGTAACTCTGGCTGACTAGAGGTTAATAAGCTCAAAATTAGCTATCTATAGTCAAAACGTATTCGTAGTATATGAATGCACATTTGATGAAATATTTTTATTATATTTTAATTCAAAATTATAATAAAGATTATTATTATTAAACAGCCCATTAGTCATGTCATTTGGGCCAAGTTGTGAATGGTTGTAGAGATTTTTTTTTGATTTTTTTCATTATTAAATAATAGAAGATATATTAAAAAAATTGAATATATTATTTTAATGTCTAACAATTATTCAATTTAATTAAATGGCTGAATTCTTCCATATAAGACTGCCATTCTTAATACAGTTCTTATCAAACACTTCAAATATATAGGGGAATCTCCCATAATGCACCAAAGAAATGATGGCAGATTCTCTTATTTCTTAAGAACATCCTCTGCACATTAAGCTTATTCTCTCTTACTTCAAATATATACTCTATGACAAAAAAAAAAATTACGCATTTGGAAAAAAATAGTATATCATGATGAAACATAACATGTGCAAAGAAGTTGGAAAGAAAATGATGCCAGAAAAGTGAGAGCAATGCAGCTAGATATTTAGGAACAACAGGCCCAGAATCAATACATGTTAGTATGTTGTGGGGCAACCTCTTGCGGCAATACATGGGATACAGTATGGCATTGACACATTTAAAGTTCTAATGGTGTCCTGTGGAAGATTCATTCAAATGTCTTGGAATTGCTGAACTAGTTCACCTATATTGCATGGCGACTGTAATCGTTGTCTCAACATGTCCCAGACATATTCTACATGTCAGAGACATCATACCTAGCACCCTCATTTGGGGAGCCATTGCATATGACACCCAGAGACCCTTAGTTATCCTTTGGAGTACTGTCACAGCAGAACATTATGTCCAGGACATCCTGCAACCTGTTATTCTGCATATGCTGCAAGGTCTTCCAAGAACCATTCTTCAGCAGGATAATGTCCAACCGCATATGGCAAATATCTCTTAGAGAGTGTCTACTTGAGGTTCCGACACTTCCTTGGCCTGCGAGATGTCTGTGTGCCGCTCCTGATATCAGTCAGGAGATGTGAGGCATGGTGGCCTGGTCGTCTCCACATACGTATTTGGTGATCATCGGCTCCAAGTGACAACCTAGATTCATCCCTAAACTCTATACAGCCCCAATCAGTTACATTCCACACTGCTCTGGAACGACATCACTACAGGCAGTGATGGCAATGCTGTGAAGTCAGTGGTAGTCTTCGTAACGAAAGCCGGCATCAATATCTAGTCTCTGCCAGCCTCTGGCAATGGTTTATCGTGACACAATAGGATGCAAAGATGCTATTAACTCTCCTCAGATGGCATTTAGGGAAACTGTTGGTGTCCTGATGTCAATCTCACAATCCTAAGATCCTGTCTGGTAATGGTTACCCTCCTGACGGGCATGTGTGCATTGCCAAACTTATTGCTGTCAACAACGTCTTATTGTGACCGCGACCGAAGTGACCGGTTATAGAACGATGTGTCCCACCTGACTCTCTCAATTCCATGACACGTCCTCTGTCAAATTCACTCAGTTGTTGATATGATTATTAGGTGGTGTGTCATGGCATCCTCAGCAGTCACAGAACGGGATCCAACCACAAAAATGTTCGGAAGTTCCGAAGCAAACGAGAAACATTACTTAAAAGCAATCCAGAATGAGCGGTACAAATACACTATTGTGCCACCCTGTGCATTCATTGTCTGCGATTTTTTTAAAATTTGCATGTTTACCAATGAGGTATTTGTATGTTAAATTTCGCATTTGTTCGACAACATTCTGTAGTGCATTGTTGTTTTTTTTTCTTGTGAACAGCGTTTTCCAAGATACATTCATTCAAATTTCGCAAAAATTACTTTCAGAAGAATGTATTCATATGTTCAATCAGTTCAAAATTATTATTTTTTGTATGTTAACGAGTGTTATAAATGTTAGATCAATATCTTTGATGGCTCAAATTTACCTTTTTTACCATATTTAAATGCAATTCGGATTTTTTTGCAACATTATTCTTTGTAAGTTAAAAGTATCAAATGTAATACCTTCAATATTAATTTTGCAAAGCCAGCTGTAAAATTGTAAAGAAGAGTATCTGGTTTATGCTAATTGATTTTTTTGTTGGGCTTACACAGTGACAGTCGAAGATCATAGTTTAATCATGCATTTTATTAATAAATACACCAAACATCATCTTTAAATAAGAAATAATATTAATTTTTCAAAACACTTACTTTTTTTACTCCTATTATAGCAAAAAACGAAAAAAAAATAAAATTACATTGATTCCAATTAAAAAAAACATCAAATATTTATCCTAGGGATTATATAAAACCTTTATATAAACACAGTAATAGTAATACTAACCACTTTATTATCATTTACCAAAACTAATTCTACATATCGTGACTGCCTGTTGCTATTGTAAGGACCATGGATTTCAGGAGTTCTTTTTATCTGTTAGGAGAAGGAAAAGATTAAATTTTAAGATGATTATAATTTTTACATCTGCACAGATCATACTTTAATTACCATTTCTTTTTAATTAGTATTAAAACTTATTTAAATTTTCCTTCTCTCATGGAAAATTTGAATTAAATTTGCTTTTCTTAATGATGAAACTACACTGTAATTATAACTAATCTCAATACAGTAATTCTAATTTAAATTTAACCTTAAAACTTACCCTTCTAGATTTAAGAGACTCATAAAAATTAAAAGGAGATGATCCTACATAGCCTAAAAGGAAAATAAAAATTTAGATAAGAACAAAAAGTGATTCATAAAAAAATTAATATAAGCAATATGTAAATATAAAAATACATATAAATACTTAACATGCATCAATAAAATAAAATAAATAAAAATTATTAATAAAATATTAAGAAATATTTGTTGCACTTATTGGCCGTGCCGGCGTGGTCGTGCAGTCTCAGATGACGGTCTGACGTGTGGCCGGTGTGCCGATAGCCGGGTTCAAATCCCGGTCGAGAGCTTGGATGTTTCAAATTTCCTTTCCTGTGTTGTCAGCCTCTTCTTCACTTTCTCTTCGGTCTGATGTCATTCCGTAATGGCGTCCTGAGGGATAGCGCTGGGAATGCACCTCAGTATCTTCTCCCTTGAAATTCTCGGGACAGAGCTTCTATTTCGACCAGACCCAGCCTGGAGGCTGGACCCTGGGTAGGATGTGTGTGTGTGTGCATGTGTGTGTTTCACTTATTGGGCAACACTGTATGTTAACAGGCAGTGGTGCACCCACAGGGGGGTGAGGGGGTGAAGCCCCCTACAGAATCCAAAGACAAAAAAAAAAAAAAAAAGAAAAAGAGACAAAAACCTTTTTTAAAGCACTGACGTTTTTGTATCTTATTATTTTGGAAAGTGATCTTTGAAACAATTTATTTTAAAATAGGCCTACATCCGAATGGACTTTTTACAACATCTTTACAACCCCAAAACCTTAATCCTGGGTGTATTACTGTTACTAGGAATGCTTCTAGTTTCAAAATACTGGACAAATTCTACTCTCAAGAAAGTCACCAGTGGCAACATAAATATATACAGGGTGATTCTAAATTCACAGGACAAACTTTAAGATGTGGTAGAGCACACTAAAATAAACTTTTTTTGTCAAACAATGTTTGTCTGCAACTGTCGCATTTACATGGTAGAGGTCCACCTCACATTGATATATGTAATTACTTGGATGCCACTTTTGGGTAGCAATGGATTGGCCGAGGTAGACCTGTCGCTTGGCCACTACGATCACCGAATTTATCAAACTCGATTTCTTCCTATGGGGACATCTGATATATTTATGTTGCCACTGGTGACTTTCTTGAGAGTAGAATTTGTCCAGTATTTTGAAACTAGAAGCATTCCTAGTAACAGTGGTGCACCCAGGATTAAGGTTTTGGAGTTGTAAAGATGTTGTAAAAAGTCCATTCGGATGTACGCCTATTTTAAAATAAATTATTTCAAAGATCACTTTCCAAAATAATAAGATACAAAAACGTCAGTGC
>JAFIDM010002131.1:91907441-91921310 GCA_023159025.1 Thereuonema tuberculata
TATATATATATATATATATATATATATATATATATATATAGTATAAACCATAGAGAATTATAGCTACAGAAGTGCTATCAAATATATTCTTAACATAAACATAAATGCCACAATACAGGGTTTCATACGTCCACTTCATTGAAACTTTGTATCACATTAAAGCCTAAATGTATGGAAAATTTTCCACACATTTTCAGCAATTGATAAGAAAAATTCATCTACATTTTCTAAGTTGTCACTTCAATAGCTGGATAATGATAAAGATTTGATAAGAAAAAAAGGGAGAATAAGAGAAAAAGTAATTATAAGTAAATACAGTATAAAGGTTAGGTTTAAATAGTTTCAGGAATTCCATCAGAGTGAGAGTAGACAATATGTAGAATATTTATCTCACACACTCACAAACAATGTGGCTTATAGTCATTATCAGAGTTTAACTGCAATTGTCTTCCCAAGTTAATGTTGTTATTTATGTTGATACTGATGACTCCCTTGAGAATAGAATATTGTCCAATGTTTTGAAACTCTCGAAGTATATCTATTAACATACAGGGTTGTCTAAATAAGTGCATTGTTCTTAATATTTTATTAATGATTTTTTATTTTAATAAAATAGCGACACCGACGCACTTTGTCATGTTAAAAATTAGAATCAAAAATTCATTAAATTCGTTTTCTAATTCTAATTTTTAACCTATGACAAAGTGCATCGGCGTTACTACGTTATTCTTATTTTAAGCGCACGGTAAAATTATCTCGATTTTTTATTTTATTGATGCATGTTAAGTATTATTTTTTTTCCACTGAATTATTCATTTTTTTTTACTTTGGAATGAAAGTGAAATAATCTGAGGCCAACTCTTAAGGTTTGAAGGTTAATATAATGTCTATAAAACTGACCTACAAAAGCCAATTCCTTGTACCAACATAAATCCAACACGAAGTCAAATTATGAAACTGAAGATAACAGTATAGAGTTTTACTTAGAAAGACAAGACACAAACGTCTGAGTCAGTTAAAAAGCTACATTCAACATCATTAAATCAGTTACATTCAACATCATTAAATCAGTTACATTCAACATCATTAAATCAGTTACATTCAAGAACAAAGTCAATCTTTTCGATACATACCACAGGAAAAATTTTGTGACTTTAAATTAGAGCTCCTATACACAAAATGAGAAGTGTTTTGATCATCATTTACAGGTTCGATGTAGATCATTTCTTGACCATCAGAAAGAACTCCACTACAAAAAGGAAATTTGTCATCAAATTATATTCTTACTTTTGTTAACTTTTTTATATTAGTAAGTTAAGATTAAACTTATTACAAAAAAAAAAAAAAAACTTTCAGATTAATGAATCCTCCATTAATTGATGCAATTCCTTGAAGCCTAATTCAACTGATTATAGAAAATTCATTATTTTACTCAGTTTTAATTAGTCTATCAGTTGGATATTTTTCAATATTTATTATCATTAAATAGGAAATATAGCTCAGATTGGCCAGATAAAAAATTATTGACATATTTTATGAGATCTCAATGTTGATTTTTTTATTTATTCTCCTTTTTCCCATTCTATCATGGAAACTGACTTCTATATTTGGTTAGTTGCCTAACCACAACAAATGTAAATTCTTTGTCAAATCCCAGATTTAATAACAAAAAAAAGCACAAACAAATAAAAAAAAAACTCATTCAGAAATTATTTAAAAAAAGACTGCCAGTTACAAAAAATTTGATCGTAAACCTCTTTAAATGTTTATTTACTCTAAATTTCATTTTGAAAATTGAGAAACTAAAATATGGAGAATTAAATATCCATATGTGATTTAATAAACAGACCTCACACTGAATGTATTTCATATGGGTACAAATATAAAAACGGTATTTTTAGGATTATTGCATTTAACATACTATACAATTAAAAAATATTATTTACCTAATGCCTGAGCAGGTACTGAGTGCAACCCATGAGTTAGGAATGTCTTTAATATGTCCTTTATAATAACAGTGATTAATATCCTGCAAGGAATAGTTAGAAAATTAGCTCTTTTGATTTCAACTAAAAACTGTAAAATAAACATGAAAATACTTTAGGATTAGATATTCATGCAATATGTTATCAAAATGAAAATCTTTACCTTTTGATAAGGTTTGCTAATGATAGTTTTTCCTTGATCATGATGATGTTCCACATAATTTGAAGGGAGTAAATCTCTAAGGTAACAAAACTATACATTAATAAACATTTAATATTATCCATTCTGTGTGTATAAACATTAATACAAAGGACCAAACACACAAAAACATATAAATAATAAAAAGAAATAATAAAATAAAATAATAAAATAATAAATAATAAAAATAAATAAAAAGAGATATAAATAATAAATAACTTCATTACATGTTGCGAAGGTACTCTTTCTTCGCGTTAGATGATATTAAATAAAAAAAAATTTTAAAAAATGATTTTTTTTTTATTTAATATCATCTGACGACGAAGGAAGAGTACCTTTGCAACATGTAATGAAGTTATTTATTATTTATTTCTCTATTGTTTTTGTGTGTTTGGTCCTTTGTATTAATAAACATTTATTTCAACAAACAAAGTAAATACATTGTAGACTTACAAAAGTTTAGGATCAAAATCAAGTTAAGCAATGTTACAATAAAGTAGAAACCATTTCATTGTTGATAAGTTCTCACATAACAATTGCAGACATTCTCAAAAACCAAATTGGATATTATGAAACTTATTATGGCATCTCGTTATAAACTAAAAATACAGCCATTTTCAACTGGTTCATTTCACCTTATTCTGATAATAAATATCGTTTGACATAAAATATGAGCTTTCTTGGAACTACACACCTCTCTACTTGTCTGAAACTAATTCATTAAAAGTCATCTGCTTCAAAAACAACTGTTTGCTGAATCTCAGATGAAACATTTCTTGCAAAGAAGTCACGAAATTCAATCATTGCAAAGATCCTACTTTGAAGGGTGGGAAGGAGGAATTCAGTATTGACTGAATTTGAAATATTTAATGTAAAATCATTTAAAAATTAAGGTTATATAGCTGTTAGATTAGATATTCATCCAATATAGGAGAGAGAAAAGCCTTTTCAGAAATCATATTTTCATAGGAGCCAAGTACTCTAACGAAGGCACAATGTACTAAAATTTTTGAGCCAGAAATTGATAACTTATGACAAATAGATTAATAATTTTTGGTACATTTAAAGTTTATTTTTGGATTTAAAATGGTAAAAATAAAAAATAGTTATGGAAAGTTATGATAGTTATGGATTGGAACCACAAAAAGTACATTGGATACAAACGTAAGGCCAAGGAAAGAAAGATAAAAAAATTTGGTAAGAAAGAAGAGAAAACAAAGAAAGGAGAAGAAAGTAATTATATAATAAACCTTAGTAAGAGAAAATTCAGTCAGAAAGAAAGAGAACTTTTAAACAAAGGTTTAGACTTTGTAGTAGAAAAAGAAAAAAGCTTTGATATTAGAACTTTAGCTAAACTAAATGAAATATCAGAAAGTTTAGGAGAGGATAAAGAAAATTTTTTTGAAGAAATTAAGAAATTCAAGAACGAGTATAAGGATCCTATCACTAATATTAAGAAAGAAGAAATTAAAATATTAAAAGATATAGGAAGAGATAAAGAAATATATATTTCAAAATCAGATAAAAGCAACCACTTAGTTATCATGGACAGAAATGAATACATAAAGAAAATGGATGAATTAGTTAATGATAAAGAACATTATGTTGAAATAAGTAATAATCCTACATTCCCATTATATAATAAAGTAAAAAATATAGTAAAGGATTTAAAAGATAAAAAATCAATAAATTTCAAACAAAAGAATGAAATTATGAAAGAAGCATGCAAAACACCCACTTTAGAAGGGCGTATAAAAACACACAAAGAAGGTAACCCCATTAGACCTGTTATCAATGCTTATGGAAGTCCTGTTCAAAATATTGCAAGATATGTCAATAGTATAATAAAAAACTTCAAGCTTCCCAGAGAAGAATTAATAATCAGAAACTCACAAGATTTAATTAAGAAAATTGAACAAATGTTTCAAAATAACAGAAAATTTCATTTGTACTCATTAGACATAGAGAACATGTACACAAACATACCTGTTGAGGAAACATTAAATATACTAGAAGATTTGGCTTACAAAAACAAAGAAATTTTATTAAAACACAATTTGGACAATAGAGATTTAATGGAATTAGTGGAACTGATAATGCAAAATTCTTATTTTAAACACCAAGAAAAAATATTCAAACAAATAAAAGGTTTTCCAATGGGTTCACCATTATCAGGTACATTATGCAATATCTATATGAACTATTTTGAATATAAATTTCTTAATGAATGTAAATATAATCTAAAATATTTTCGTTATGCGGATGATATTTTAATAATTTGGTTTGGCACTGATCGACAATTTGAAATTTTCTTCAAAAATATAAACAAAAGAAATAAAGACATAAAGTTCAAAATGGAGAAGGAAGTAAATAAGGAACTAAATTTCCTTGACCTATGCTTAATAAATAAGGACAATAAAATAGTTTTAAAATATTACAGAAAAGAATTCAAGAGTGACCACTTATTAAACTTTGCATCAGGACATAGTTTACATATAAAACGAAACATCATTG
This sequence comes from Thereuonema tuberculata, assembly GCA_023159025.1. Taxonomy (NCBI): domain Eukaryota; kingdom Metazoa; phylum Arthropoda; class Chilopoda; order Scutigeromorpha; family Scutigeridae; genus Thereuonema; species Thereuonema tuberculata. Next base: position 91,912,140 of record JAFIDM010002131.1, read on the forward strand.
AAAATTATTTAAGAAGGATTGATAGGTCATCAAGCTGTGAAGAAGATTACAAAATAGAAATTGATAAAATGAAAACAATTCTAATGAAAAATGGATATACTGAAATTTTTATCGATAACAGTATCCAAAAGTTCAACACATTCAAAATAAAGGAATTGGATATGGATAAGGAAAGGAAAAAAGTGTTTATTCCTTACCTAAACAAAAATAGTATTGGACTGCAAAGGATTTGTAAGAAATTTAACATTGATGTAGGTTTCTATTACAATAATAAAATAAAAAATATTATTTGTAATAAAATAAATACAAGTGACAAAAAGGGGAAATGGGGGCTATTTACAAAATAGAATGCATGATTTGTGATGCGTTCTATCTTGGAGAAACCAAAAGAACAATAAAAGAACGGGCATTGGAGCATAATTCATACATAAAAAACAAATTAGAGGAGAAATCGGAATTGGCTGAACACTGTATGAATAAAAATCATTGTGTAAAAAATGAAATCAAAATTGTATGCATTGAAAAAGATTGTAAAACGAGAAAAACCATGGAAAGTATACTAATTAGAAATACCAAAAAGATAAATATTAATAGAAATGAAGGTGTTAATGTAAACAAATTTATTGTGGAAATGGCCAAAGAGTTTAACAATATATGTATTTCAAATTGTAAAAATAAGGTGAAAATTAAAGAATTAGGAGAATAGCATTTGTAAGTATTGTTGTAACAATACAATTTCATGAATGTCTCATATCTGTATCGTTTTCCTCTACTTGTTTGTAACGTATTGTTGTTGTTTTTTAGGCTTTGAGAAAGAAAAGAAGTCATGTCTTTTCGAAAATTAAGAAATATTTATTTCAATAAATGTATGGTTTTATACGTTTATTTTGTTTTTATTTTGAAGATTTGAAGACTTTTCAAAAATAAAAAATGTTAAATTTTACATCTCAACCAACCCATTAAGACAAGAAAACATTGGACTGGTCTTCCAAGTGTGACTTTGGCCTGCTAGACAGACGATGACAAAAATTACTGTATCTACTATGATGCTCAAATATATGATGACTTAATCTTTAGCTTTAGCAATTTTTTCATCTATTTACCAGACAAAACAGTTTTGGTGCAGATTCAACATTCATTATGAATAATCACAAAGCAACACAGCTGAATAAATTTTTCCTACTCATTAATCAGACAATTCTATGAATATTTATTTGTTATTAGAGATCAAAAATGGCAAATTCAGAGTGGCCCAGAGTACTGGATAACTTAAATGGACCTCTCCTGGGAGACAAATTATGTCCAATTGATATAATAATATAAATAAATGTATCAAAATATATACAAGTATTCAAAACCTTAGGACAACCACTAGTTCTAATGGTTTGAACACAAAATCAGACGAAACAGCTGTGGGAATTTGCATGCCAATGGACATTCAATAGGAATGTGGTGCACATGCAAATTTGTGAATCCTGAACACAAAGGTCGTATGGTAGCTCTAAATAGTCTTTTAAAAGGCAAATTGGTGTTAGGTGAATTGAAGGTATCGTTTGACATGAAGGAAAGAGGTGACGAAAGTATCGTTATGTCACAAAGACATCATGATTTCATGAGGGGAAGAATTATAGGAAAGTTGAATGAAGGCTACAGAGTAACTGATGTTGCCAGTGAGTCGAAATCACCCATGGTGTTGTATCCAAGCTCTGAGCAACATTTCAAAGCAATGGAATGAGTTCCAAATGCTAGCAAGGAGGTCGTCCTTGCTCAACGACAATGAATGAAGACAGATTCTTAGCTGTAACAGCAAAACATAATTGCTGCACCACAGCTGCTCAGCTTGTGAGTTGCCACCCTTCCAGCACAGAAACGTGGATATCTCAACAAACTGTGGGAAGACATCTGCAACATGTTGGGCTACATGCCTGAAGGCCTGTAGTCTGTATTCCTCTATCCAGAGCTCACTGTAGTGTATGTTTGCAGTGGTGTCAACTCCATCGAAATTGGACAACTTATCAATCAGCCGCACTGTATTCTTCACAGATGAGAGTCGTTTCAGTTTTTCCTCAGATTCTAGAAGTCGGTTGATATGATGGTGATGGGGTCATGGTGTGGGGAGGCAATGTGATTGCAGGACGCACTGAGCTACAGGAGCTACTGGGGCTATGACTGGGGAACGATATCGCAACAAAGTTCTTCTACATCATGTTCAACTGTTCTATGGTGCGGTAAGTGAAAACTTTCTATTATAGATGACAACACACCCCCTCATCATACTAAAGCAATGCAGAAACTTCTGGAGACTGAGGCAATTCACTGCATCGACTGATCAGCAAGCTCACCAGACCTGAACTTCCTATTCATGGAGCACTTCTGGGAGTTAATGGGGAGATGCATTGCTGCATGAAACCCCTCTCCAAAATTGAAGGAGGAGTGGACCAATTTGCTTCAGTAACTCCTGGATAACTTGATGTTAAGCATGCCACGATGCTGTGTGATCTGCATTGCAGTTTTTTAAAAACTTAGTTTTAATTTATTTATACCATTTTTATTTTATGTCACATCATGTGTTCCTATTCTGGCAATACATCTATGTCCATATCTGGCTACAGCCATGAACTGTTTTTCAACACACAGGTACACTAACAGGTACTGTCAACTACAGGTACACATGTAGTCTGTCCTTGGGTTTAGGATGTCTGTATATATGAAGAAGATTAGTCCACAACAGCCAGAGTAATCTGAGCAGTATCAAATCAGACAGCCTTAGAAGCCAGATAGTAGTCATGACTTGGAAAGCTGATAAATTCCGTAAACAAAGAGAACTTATAATGCTTAGAAGCCAATAAGAAATTGGCAGTAAATTCTCTTCATTTGGAAGAGGAAGAAAGTCTAGTATTTCCAAAAAGATTGAAATAAATTTTAATACTGAGCATTACTTTTGACACAATCAAGCTGGATTTTAATCATGATTTCAAAGCTTTTAGTAATAAAAGAATAATCTGATAAGATGGAAGAGTTTTACTGAATAAGGATAAAACAGGCAATGATCCCATACAAATCAATAAATGATAAATATTTTCAACATGATATATGTAATTCTATCTATCCTATAATATAAAATAAAGGAAAGAAGAGTGCTTAAAAAACACTTATTAATAAATAGAAACTGTAAGGATTTCAATCAACAATTTCAAAACACTATGGTGTTTCATCATCAGGAGGATGGCAAAATTATATGGGACAACACAAGATGAACACATGGATACACTAAGAGAAAAAAATAATACTGGTGGTGAGAGTTTTCCTGCCAGTGATAGGATTATAATAATTGATATAATTTGATATAGTGTTTGAAACTAATGGGTACACTACCTCAAAGCTTTTATTTATCAGCAAGGAACTATGTTTTAACACTCTTCTTTCCTTTGTTTCATCAATGCATGTTAAATTTCATATTATAATGTAAAACATCAACTCTTGCCTAGGGAAATACTTTCATTTCAAAATGATTAAAAAAAGGGGGTACACAAAGAATAATGCTCGAACTAATTTACTTCGATGAGATATAACCTGGTTAGATTAGAGAGAGATTACCATTCATTCGAGTTCAGAACTAAACTTATTCCAGCATATAACTACTTTAAAAATTACTTCTTAATAAACGATAATTGGAGGAAAAATATATGTTTTTAAAAAAACATTGAAATAATAATTCTTTCAAAACCAAAAGAATGAAATAACATTTTTACAATGTAATGAGTCTTACCTATTCATTTCTAATTCAACTAAAAATTGCTTCCCAAATGCATCAAATCCTATTGTCATCTCATGAAGGTGAACATCCTAAAATAAAAATAGCCTGTATTAATGTTTAACAATAAGTAATAGCATAGTATTAGAGTTTGATTGTTTTTAAGGTTAAATGAAATTTAATAACAATTGGATACTATTTTGGTTTAATAAGTCTAAAGAGATGCAATCATACAACTCAGCTCATCTCCAAGAACTTATTTTCTTAATCTCTATTTATTCGTCACAGAATTACTTGTGTATATCAGTGGCGCACGCACAGAGGGGGCTAAGGAGGCTGAAGCCCCCTCCCTCCTCCCAAACTCAAAAAGTAAAAAAAAAAAAGAAATAACAAGAAGTAAACCTTTCTTAAAGCACTGATGTGTCTGTATCTTATTATTTTGGAAAGTGATCTTTGAAACAGAGGATACATCTTTAAATGCTGCTCTATGACACTTTAGTATGTAATTCCTCCCTGAAGTACAGTTTCAAATAGTCCCTCCCAAACCATAGACCTGGGTCCATCACTGGTCTATATCATCTGAAAATTATAATTAGACTATAAAGCAACAAAGCAATAATGTTTCCAATATAAGCCAAAAGGAATAAAAACAAAACAAAAAACAGAAACTAAAAATAGAAGATTTGAGAACTGCTAATTACTGTGAAGCATTGATATGGAGATCAAAGACAAAAACGCTGCATTATTTAGTTGCCAAAGGTAAAAAAAAAAGCAGGGGGGGGGGGGACCTTTTTTTTTTTTTTTTTCTCAATTAATTTCCGTTCTTAAAAAAAACATTTTACTTAGCCTGTGTGTGTATATTTTTTAATCACTGCATTGTGATACTGTAAAGCTTCTGAATTGTGAAGTCTGATTAAGTACTAATAGTTCTGTCTGTTTTTTACAAAACATCAATTCTAGAATAATCCAATCTAAAATCAAAGACTGACATGCCTAATATTTCATTGCAATCATCTCAATTGGCTTAAGTCGCCTTATTTTATGTTCTCAGCATATTGCAGCGGCTGGTAGTTCTTGAATGTTTTTTAAGTGGTCTTCTATTTATACAGATAATAAATGCATGGTAATCATTATGCAAATAGTGGTATTAAAAGAATTAAGACTCTGCTGCACTTCAATATAATTTTTGACTGTGCTATTTAGCTTCATAACTGCTTTTGAAGCCAATCAAACAAATGGGAACGTAAATTATGAATGCCAGTGAAACATAATAAACATGCTAACAGCAAGCCCAAAATTCATGGGCATTTATCATTTTTTATTTATTCTCTTCAAAATCTCAGTTTCCTATTTATAACTACCACAATATTTCACTCGATCCAAGGTTTTATCCATCAAAGAATTATCCAAATTCAGCAAACTTACTTTAATATTAGAGTGAATTTCTCTTTTCAAGCGACCCTGTACTTCATAGACTTTTGTCTCCTCGTGGGATGAGAATTGTGCTGCAGGAGAACCCTCTAAGGAAGAAAAAAGCAAAATAAATAAATAAATAAATAAAAATAATAACATTTAGTCTTCTTGATGAAAATTGTGTATGTTCAAAAAAAAAACAAAAACATATAATCTAATTACAATTTCTAATCAATGTTCTTGAACTCCTGTAAGTTTTGTCAACTGTTTTTTAGCATTTTTCAGCTCTTATGGATTATTACACATAAAATTAATATTTCTGTAGGTGAGTAGCTCCTACCCCTAATAACTTTTGAACCAATTTATTGATCTTCTTGAAACTTATCATGCATAATAATGAGTATGAGAGGATCTTTACTCTTCTTTTCTCTGTGTTGATCCCAATGGAGAATCTACATAATCTCTTCATATTATGAAGAGACAAAAATTCCAGCAGGAAAGCATTAGAAATGAAATAGGTAACACTTGCCAGATCAGCAAACACTCAATTTCTTTCAATGCTCAACAATGCACCATAATATCCATTTTAAATTTGCTTTGTTTTGATTAAAAGTAATTGGATTTAGCAAATTAAAGCTAGTGATTGGAGATTTAATCTGTTTTCACCAAATGGAATATCTGAAGGCTGTTTATATTTGGTAAGTTTTATAATTTGAAATAAAGAAATTTCTTCGGAAAGCTTTCATGACTTTAAAAGACAAAGAAAAAGAAACTCTACATATTTTTTTATAGAAAGTCAACTTTCAGTTCTTACAGAACTTCTTATTTCTTCTTTGGATTGAATAATATTCATTGAGAATTGTGAAAAATGTGATACACTTGCAAATGCTTCTACGTTTTGCAAGACTACTATATTTAAAGAGTTCATTCTGAATTATTTCATGAAAGATACACTTAAGTCATTGGTAAGGTTAATTTATGACAATGTAGTGGACTATTAAAGGTTAATTTATCTTGGATGAAATTCAGAATACGAATGATGGAGATGGTATTTGTGACTAACCTCCACTCTCTCATCATAAAGGGTTGGTAAATGTTTCAAGTGAGACATTGTAACAGTATTTTTATGATGATTCCATCTTTATGGATGTAAGTTTAACAGTCTTAGTTTCCTTAAACTAAGACTGAAATCTTTTGTCTCTTTGGGGTCCTAATGGATCACTTGAGGATAGGCGGGGCTTCAAAGTTACAAAATATCCCACCAGGCTACTGCTTGGCACATGGCTTTGTTTTAACCCGTATAGATATAGAGGAAATATTAAAGAAGGATATTCCAAGCGTTTTTATAGAATTATTACAATAAGGAACTGCACAGTACTGAACCATTCCTGAAATATCAAAAATCGACGATTTTTTGAGTAATTCTACTGTAAGTTAAATACTTGCCTTGTGGGCTTTCTGTTTGTTTATCCCACAAGATCAAAAGCACATGCTAAGAAATAGCATGTGCTTAACACGTCATACGTGATATCAGTAGGGGCATAAACCTCAAGTGGTCCATTGTAATCTACTAACTCAAAACATCAGCAAGCTATCCTTAGAACTTCCATACAAAGTATTCCCATCTTAATAGAAAAAAAATAGTAGTAGTATCCCATGTTCCCTGAAAAACCGAAAAGGATGAGGACTCCTGTACTCAGTCCAAAAAAATTATTATTATTCATTTGTGTGACCAGGCCTACTGCAGTTATTCTAAAAATCCAAGCTATAAAAAAATACAGTGGAAACTAAAAAACAGCAGAAACTTAAGAATCAATCTCTTTACATACTGGTTAAATGTAAAGGAAGATTTATTATGGACGGTTTAATTATCTCAAAAATTTGCATTTTCAACCTTTTTTTGACACCCTAGGCAGCAGGGATGGATTAAGGTGCAGGCTATAAGGGCCACAGAAATCTTTAATCTATGATATTTAGTGTCACTGCTTTCTCACTAGTTGATGGAGTTTATGGAATCACTGGGTGTTTGTTATAAATACTTGCCCTTCACACTCAAACCATCATAAACAGGTTCAGGAACATCTCGACACACTCAAAATGAGAAAAAATTCTACAGATCCCTTACATCTCCTTCTACTATACCAAACACAAACACTACCACCAGAGAGGCATTATATGAATACTGGTCGTCTGTGGTCCAACCCCATCCCCCACAATGACAAAGTGCCATGGATCATAGAGGAACAACAACTCACCGAACAATTACCTTACATGCCCTTCCATGATATTACTCTCGGAGACATACAGACAGCACTAAAACATGCACACAACTGGAAGGCTCCTGGTGCAGATAGCGACCAGAACTTCTGGATCAAGAGGTTCACGTCCCTGCATGGGAAGTTAGCTCTTACACTCACTGACATAATCCAACACCCAGAACATATGCCTTTTTTCCTCTCACAGAGTGTCATATACCTACAGAGCAAGAACACTGAAACAGCACACCCTGCAAACTACCGTCCAATCACTTGCTTCCCCACACTTTACAAACTCCTCACCTCCTGCCTTGCAGAGAAAATCTACACACACATCGAGACACGTAACATCCTTTCTGAACAGCAGAAGGCCTGTCACAGGAATTCCCAGGGCTGTAAGGAGCAACTCCTTATTGACTCTGTAATCCTGCGGCAGGCGAGCGTGAAGAATAGGAACTTACATATCGCGAACATCGACTACAAGAAGACTTTTGACTCAGTCCCTCATTCCTGGCTCCTACATACTCTTCATCTCTACAAAATACACCCTAAGATTCCTGGATGCCACGATAAAGAGTTGGAACACAACATTGCACCTCCATCACTGCAGTCCCTATTCCTATATGGAGAGGTATTTTCCAGGGAGAGTCCTCGAGTCCTTTTTGGTTCTGCCTCGCCTTGAATTCATTGAGCCACATGCTAGACAACACAAAACATGGTTATAGGCTTACTTCAGGCACTCTGACATCTTACAAAATCACACACTTACTCTATATGGATGATATTAAACTCTATGCCACAAACAACGCACAACATTGGGATGGAATTTGGACAAATGCTGCAAGCTACATATAACATGCGGGAAGACTTCAAATTTGGAGGGTTTTGAACTCGAAGCACTACAATGCACAACACACACTACATTCACGAAACACAACATGTACCATCCCAAGTCCACTACAGAAAGGTTGACTCTTCCCCGCAAGGAGGGAGGCCGAGGACTCATCAACCTCATCACCCTACATGAAAAACAAGTACACACAGTTAGGGAACACTTCCACAAGAGAGCACAACACTACCCACATTCTACAGGACAACAGATGCAGGAAATGACACACTACTTATGAGACAATCAACCACATAATAACAGACTGTCCCCTTCTCTTCCAAACAGACTACCTCCAACGACACAATCATGTAGTGATCAGAGGCGAAGCGTGCTATGAGACAGTGAGACAGTGTCTACCCAAGAGATGGAGAGCATAACATTATTTGCAATTTTAAAATTTCACTCAAGGAAAATTTTGTGTTGTATTGGCTCATGAAATAATAAAACAACGCTTTGAGTCCATTATTGCCCGCTGTGGCGCTGTCTGTTTGTGAGACATTTTCCTTAACGACTCCGTAAGAGGGCGCACCATACCGAATCTGGGTAGCGCCCGAGCATGCATCACAGGGAGCAGTTCGTGGGTTATAGCAATCCTTGGGGCGTTCTCGTAAACGTCTCTTAACTGTTGAGTGTTGGGTATTATAATGTATTGTGTAGCCTCGACACCTGTTTATTTGTTCGTTGCGGATTGTTGTGATTGTGGCAAGCCTACTTTGCATTACATGTGTTACAGGAACTGCATTTTAGGTGTTAAGCTAATAACATTGTTCCGACATGTGTGATTTAAGTACACCTGACCTTATTGACATGTTGTTAATTCAAGGTTTTTCCAAATTAAAGTATGAAGAGAAATGTGAACT
>JAFIDM010002131.1:91941310-91998938 GCA_023159025.1 Thereuonema tuberculata
TTTATCTATTAAGAGTTTCAATGAAGTAAAGATTTTTTTCAATTTTAGTATGCTGTGTGTTAGTAGGAAATAGAACACCGACGCTTGAAGATAGAATAAAGACGCACAAAGACAATAATCCTATGCGTCTCGATTACTTTCAGATTATTATAATTGTTGTAATGTTATTTGTTTCAACAATCCATGTAATATTGTATTTCACATAATCTTCCTTAGTTTACTATTTAAATTCTTTTATATTTCATTACATTTTCATTGTAAGCTTGAAGAAGAAGAGACGATTTCTCTTCGAAAATTTGCATTTTAATAAATGTATATACAGTTGGACCCCGATTTAACAAACCCCTATTTACCGAAATTCGCGATTTAACGAATTTTTCTTTTTCACTGATTAAAATGAAGGCAAAAACCCCTATTTAACGAATAAGAAACCCCAAATTAACGAATTATTTCAACAGTCGAAAAAAAAAAAAATTTTTGTTAGTTTGGTTAAACATACCTAAACATACCTAATGCAGCAGGATGTAAATGATGCAGTATTTTCTTCTCTCCAAAAAGTCGAAAAAGAACTTTTTCGAGTCAGGAATCAAGGAAATTGTCAAACATTAGTCAGTGCATACTTTAAAATTTCAAATTAACTAGTGCGTAATTATTCACTGTATTATTAGCTGCTGAATAAAAAGTGTACAATTTCTAATTACGGATATTTTTGTGTAGTTGCTTATTAGGGCTGTTCCATAAGGTAAGTGCAGAAATTTTTTATTTTGGACCCCGATATTACGAATAACCCCTGATTTAATGAATAAAATTTTCGGTCCCGATGAATTTGTTAAATCAGGGTCCGACTGTATATATTTTATTACATTTATTTATGTTGAGTATGTTGATGCTTAATATTTACATTATCGATATGGAAGCAGTTTGACAAAAGCTGTATTTTTTCACAAAAAGATGGTCAAACTCCTAGGAAAATGGGAATCTCATAATAGCTACCTGAGAAGTTGTGTAAGGTATGCTTCCCTACCTAGGACTTCAAAAATAGTTACCTTTACTTATGGAGAATAAGGAGGCTAAACGATTGCTACAGAATACAGTGAAGAATATTATGTATTGTAATAGTTTAACGTGTTATACATGTTTCTCCTAACAATATATTGTATCATTTGAGGTTTTATATGAGATGTATCCTTTTTATTAATTGTTTTGTAATTCTTATGTTCAACTTTTGTTTTTATTTTTCAAAAGTTTTTATCTTGGTAAAGATGTTGATGAATAAGTTAAAGTAACCCCGTTCAACTGCTCTGAAACAGATCCTTTGAGGTGCGGTAGGTTAGGCTCCCGACAGATAGCCTACGGGACAAAGTTGAGGTCAAGGGGCCCAACGCCCGCCCGCCTTTAACTCTCAGGAAAGAAACCTGGTACCCATTTTACAGAGGGCTGGGTAGACCCTAGGACCCGTTTGGAGGAGAAAGAGCATGGAAAAATTCCCACCCTCCGCCGAGGCCGGGAATCGAATCCAGCTCCTCCAACCCGCAGCCAAGCACCCTAATGATAATTTAATTTCATGAGAAAAGTGTTAGTTGAAAGTGAATAAAGCTTGTCGACTTTATTTATTTTTTTCCTCAAAAGACTGGGGGGGGGGGGGTCTTGCCCACAACGAATTTTGCCTGTAGATTTAAAAATTCATACACTTCTAGAAAATTCCCATCATCAATCCCATGCACTAAAAAAAAAATCCCTTCTTGAACCAAAAATCATTAAATAAGGACCAGATTTATGATCATGAGTGAAACATTCTTACTTTATTCTGACATTTTTTTATGATTATATATATAAAGAAAAGACCTTCAGCATAAGAAAACATTACAAACTTATCACTATAATGCCGTGTTGCCCAACATGGGGCTCACGCCCCACAGGGGGGCAATTTGATTGTTAAGGGGGGCAATTCGAAAATGTCGTTTATTTATTTTTTTGGTTGTGAAAGTTAAGAAAAGTCGGTAATTTGTTTTCTTTTTTTTTTTAAAGTTATACCTAATTTGGTGGGGCATAGCATACTTTAGATCAGTGTTTCCCAGCCTTTTTTGTGCTATGCCCCACCTAAAGTATGCTACGCCTCACCAAATTAGATATAACTTTCAACCAAAAAAAAAACGACTTTTTGAGTTTTACAACCAAAAAAAAAAAACGACTTTTAAGATTTACAACCAAAAAAAAAAATTCCAATTTTCCAATTGCCCCCCTTAACAATCAAATTGCCCCCTTGTAGGGCGTGCGCCCCACGTTGGGAAACAGGGCTTTAGGTGGGGCAAAGCACAAAAAAAGGTTGGGAAACACTGCTATAATGCAACAAAGCAAAATTAAATTTCATAAAAAATACTATACCTGCTAAATTTATTCTTTTAAGAAAAAAATCCACTCCTACTGTTTGCCGATACTGTTTACCGAATTGCTCTTGGGCAAATCTTGTTGCTAACGATGTCTATTAAGAAAAAAAAAAATTACATTAGAAAGAATTGCTAACAACATACTTATAATTTCTACCATTTCCTCCATCTACGAAAATGCAGTCTTAATATAAAATTAGTAGAAAACTTCGGCACTTTGAAATGGACGGAAAAGAAACAATGAAATTAAAAAGAAAAAGGGGGAATTGAAAAAAAAAAAAAGGGTATGATATATGTCTGGAAGCTTTAGCGGTTACTATAGAATTCATGCTACTTAAAAAGTAATAATATTAATTCTAAGGAAGTTTAGGCATTTAACATTAAATTCAATGACTTTTTTTATTCAATCATTTAAATTAAATTTTTGATGAATTACAGTAAACTGAACTCTACGTCTATCAGTCACTATGAATGAACATAGCAAGAGGACTTACAGTAAAGTTGTGGGAGGAAATATAAATATAAATTTATGATGCAATTTATCTTTGTTTTATATATGGTTGCAGGTGAACATTTTCTGTTGGTTTTCGTTTGTTGTAATTTTATAAAATCTTTGATAAATCTTGATAATTAAAAAAAAAAAAAAGACATTTTTAAATGAATTTAAAACCATGTTCATTTCAATAAGCGAAAACAGGTTTTAAATTCCTCCACTCCGTTTAATACATCGATATATGATCACATTACTTTACTGGCATTAAAAAAATGTTAAGCGTTGGTATTGTAAATACACTGAAATAACATCACGATTATACTCTCTTTTTCCTCCCCCCTCTTTTTTTTTTGTGCCGTCCAAATTACAGTTATATATAAAACAATAATTCAGATCTGGATTTATGATAGAAATTAGCTTATGTATATTTGTATTAACTATTTTTTATTTTATTTATTTTTGCAATTAAGAAGTCGGCATTTACCTTTCCTGACGCTCCATCGCCAATTATTACGATTTTAAACTGCTTATCAAGTGATTCGTCTTCTGAATCAGACATAGTGGAGGTTTTTATGATTCCTATCTATTCAGCTTTTAGATTTTGTATAATTCCAATTAATAATGTTATTTGACAATGGTAAACATAAAATTTTGTTGCTAAACGCAATCAGAGACCATCTTGGTTTTACTAAAATATGAATGTTACTTTAAAGATGATTTGACACAACTTTTATCAATATTTCTGAATTTGGATTTAAAATTAAAATATTAATTTAGATAACTTAAAATTATTTTTTCCAGGATTACTCTAAATAATGACTATTTTTTATTGACTTTTCTTATTAATAATTGATAGTTAAATTCCGTTTTCATATTATCTCAAGAATCTCGCTTTTATTGAAAAACATAAGTGCCGCGGACAAGAGCAAGTTTTTTATACATTTTTTTTCCTTAGAAATATATATTTTCTAAAAATAATGATAAAAATAATTTATTCAACTTTATTTTTATTATTGATAGATTTAAAAAACCAGGAAAGGAACTGATGACACTCTTTTGTTTTACATTGCACTGATGCAAAGATCCGCATTGTTCAGAGACTATTGCTGCTAAGCAACCAGTATTGAATGATTTTAATAAATCAAAATTCGGGCATGAACGCTTCTATTTTTTGTTGTTAATTTTCTTCGTAAATTTCTCAACTGATTGCTGTCGTTTCGACTGTTAATGCAGTTGGGACACAGTTGATCAGTTGAGTTGAAATCCCAATCATTTCATTATTATTATTGATATATATAATTATATATTTTAATGTTAATTTTTATAAATTGAATCAGTGATGACAGCGTTCCATTTCGGTCTAAATTACTATCTTTAACCCTAGCTCTGTTTCGGTGTCATTTCGCAGCCAGAACTGTATACCTTGCCTTGGCATCCTCTGTTTCTTATGTAAGTGCGAGGGTGGATGTGACCACGTGACCTTCCGTCCCTCTTCTGATTGGTTCTCGTCATAGTGATGGTGGAAGTAGTGCCATGAGTTGAGGTTCCTGAAACCATGCGATAGGAAAGCTTCACTGGGAGTTTTTATTAAGTGTCGAGGGTTGTTTGTGTGAATTGCAACTCTTTCCTCAAAGGAAACTGAGTATGTACAATGGACTTAGACTCTGAATATGAAACGTTACCGACCACCAATGTCGTGACCCATATGATGGCGGGTTCTATAGCGGGAATCATGGAGCACTGTGTCATGTACCCGCTGGACTCCGTCAAGGTGAGTATTAGCTGGAAGAAACGCGACTTGGGTGAAATCTGGGATCTCGTAGGTCGGGATTGGGACTGATTAAAGGTATCGAGGGCCAGAGTGGGAGCTGACAAGGATTGGATTGACGGTAGGCTGAAGGGAAAGTGGAATTGCGGCGTGGACTGTCTCACCGGAAATAAGGCTTACTAGGACTTCCGCTTTCGGTTCTGAAAATTATATCTTTTTAAAGATTGGTTTTCTTTAGTTTCTAAAGCGTTCTGGGGCCAGGGAGACAGTTATCTAGCGCGATCGCAAGTTCTCCTTTTATTATCGATCGGCATTCTTCGTTAGAAGCGCTGTTTTTTATCAATAATTAAATGACCGCATTTCTACACAGCAGTTTGTTCAGCTGAAACGGCCTATTTAGATAATTAAAATTCCATCATTTCCTCGTTGAATTCCGTAAAAAGGAAAGTTTGCATAGATTAATTACGCTTAAATACATTAGTCGGTAGCTATATAAAACTTTTTAATAAGAGATGACGATAGTTGGAAGGTAGCATTTGCTGAGATTAAGGTCGCTACATTACTTCGTGATAACCTCATATATTTGTACCGATGTGACTTCTTAATCACTGGTGTCAAAGCAGAGCGGACAATTGCTATCCTTTGCTTGCGTAACTTGCAGGAAACTTTTCAAGTTAGGAAAAACCCTTTAAGAACATTTATTACTGGTGATTAAGCAGATATTGCAGATTTGATCTTTAAAGCGTAGATTCCTTGACAGTTGCCAAAGAAATAAAAGCAGAAAGTAGATGCAACTGTATTTTTTTTGAAAGAGTTAAAAAAAAATGACTATGTAACACTGTTTCGAATTTATATGCAATTATTGGTGAAGGTGGATTGAAAATATTTTTCGCCTAAAAATGTTATGTTTTTTGCAGTTTACTCTGTTAAGAAATCGAAATTTTTTTCCAGGCCAGAAAGGCATGGACTAGTTTTGTAATAAAGCAATACGGTGATTGGCGGTTTTTTGTTTTTTTTCAATATTAGATGACCTGTTCATTATCTCGGTCTATTTATTTTAAAAATAGATTTAAAGGTTATATTCTATGCATTTGCATTGGTGAGGATATAAACGTTACTGAAGAGTGTAGTCTGTGCTTCCCGTACTACCTTTATGGAATTAAAGGCTTCAGATGTTATAAAATTGCCTTTCAAAATTTTCATGTTTTCCATTATTTCATTTGAATGAGCGTAATGTTAGAGATTAAACTGACATTTTTAAAACAGGAACTGTGAGAAATCATGATTACATACAGTGCCTCACTTTTCAAATCGTAATTGGTGTATTTTGTATGTTTATTTTATACATAATTTGTTTTATTACGTAGTAACTGCCAAAGAATAGAATCTCAGTATCAATTAATCATTTAAACTTATGATCTTACAACAACTATGGTCAGATAAATATAGTTTTTGTACTAGAAAATCGATCACACATACAAGGTACTTCATTAGCTTGAAATTTAAATTCTTGTAAAATAAACATTAAAATTATAAATTTAAAATACTAATAAGTAATAATAAAATGTGTTATGATTATGGTTGCCTTCTCAAATTGCTGTGTATAAATTCAGTCATTTAATTATTATAAATCTCATAAAGGATTGCATAAATATTTGCTTTGAAAGATCAAATCTAAAAGATAAAGAATAAAGAAAACTTTTGATTACATTTTTTATGTAGAATGTTATCTTTTCAAAAGTAAAAGTAAATAAGATGTGCTATCAGTTGAAGAAAAGATTTTCAAAATAGGTGTGGATCATTAGCTACAGGGAAATCAGTTGACCTCTGTTTACTGAACTGATACTGTCAACACTGTCATTTATTGATAAAGTCATTTACAGAAAAGTTGATTTATTACCAAAGATGACACACTTTGCTTTCAGTAATGACGATTTAATAAATCACAAAATACATCTAGGAAATGGCAACTGGTTGTTCATCTTATTTTGACCACTATTTGTCAAAATAAAAAGTGATGGAATGCAAACCATAAATATCAAAAGTAAAGTTGCATTACATAACTTATCATTTGATATCTTCTAAAATTGTTTGCTATATTTGTTAAATGGTTTGCTGTTGCTGCAAAAAAAAAAAAAATCCGCATCTTATTGATGGCTTTATACTTATCATGTTGACAAGAAAATTTGTATTAGTAGCAATTTGTAATTTTTGGAGAAGTAACCCAAGACAAATTCCCAAACATCACTCCTTCTAATCCATCAAGTATTTACCTCATTTGAGCAATCAGACTCACCTATCTCGCTTTGACATAGTATCATTCGAACATGAAACAAAACAAAACGATCCTATGATATTATATATTAAACACACCAAGAGCAGTAAAGATCCTGATCAACTTCTCAACTTAATAAAAGCATATCCACAAGGTCTCAATTGGACATTAATTAAGTTGATAAAATAGCTTACAAACTTATTTCAAGTTTTATTTTAAAATGTTGCCCAATAAATTGCTGATTGAAACCTCTCTTTTTAAAGGTACTGTTTTTAAAAAGAAATTTATAAAATAAAAATATTAAAAATAAACCTTTTTTTCTTTTTTTCAATCGAGAAGAATAGAAAAATTGTCAGTTTGGGTTACATTTTCAAAATTGGACATGCTTAAATGCTATTTCAGTTTATCTCTCTGGGAGAAGGGGACATTCTGTCCCTCCTTTCAAATAATCCTTCTTATGTTCACGATCTCTTCCATCCTTTTTTTAATGGAACTAATTATAATTTCTTTTAAATATATCAATTTGTATAAGTAATATGGAAAGTTTATTATTAACAAATTTTACATTTTCATCCCCATTCTAAAGTAACTAATTTTTTTTTTATATTATTTTACCCTCATTTTTAAATAAAACTTGAAATATACGTAACTTTATTAAAATAAGTTGACAATACTAATTAATGCAATTAAGAAATAGGAATATCAGACTTGCATTATTTTTCAGCATATATTCTTCAGGACTTATATTTTTTTCAATTATGTTAGCCAAAACAAACTGAAGAGTTCAAATTACCAAGATTGAATGAAGACTAGCCATTAAATGCTATGGATACCAGTTTATTTTTCTTCAGAGTTAATATCCGTGAAATTCTAGCTTGTTTTTCTTTGACTTAAAAGCATCATTAATTCCACCTTATTTTAAGATGTATTCGTTTTTCACCCTTTCTGAAACGACTAATCAAACGGAATTTATATTGAATCATATTTTTTTTTGTTTCAATTGTGTTTGGAGAATGAAAAGTGCTGGTTCTTCATCTTTTCGCGACTTTAAGAAACGTTTTTTTTTTTTTTTTTTTTTGTCCTGTAAGCATGCAAATGAAATCATTATAATTTTTAATATTTGTATTGCTACTCATTTGTGCTTTTAAATCACAGCTGCCTGTTCTGTTCTGACATTCCCATTAACTTCCTCGTTGATTTGGATTAGACGAATGGAATTTTAAATGTCAAAATTATAAATGTACGAACGAAGATTATGAATAAACTTCATAAATTATATATTGCATTAATAAATCTTTGTTCAAAAATGAACAAGTTTTGTGTCATTTTAACGAAAAAAAATAATAATTTAAAAAAGTTGCAAAACCAAATTAAGTTTATTACAAAATTTAGAACCTATTATGTGCACCATATGTTCTAGTAATACATCAACGTCATTTTGCAGTTAAGGTATTTTACATTATCAGGAACGTTTTATGAATTCGAATAAAAAACAATTCCATTAATAAATGCACTTAATTTTAGCTCACTGTGAATAGCATGGAAAAAAATCTTTTGCATTTGCATTACATTAAGGACAACGTACGCTATTGTTTTTATTCCATTCTTTGTTTATTTAAAAAAAAAAAAATTTGCTTTAAACTATTATTTTTTTATTTGAAATGATTTTCTTTACTTTGTTCCTTCAGTTCATTAGAAGGAAGTAAATGGCATTTTTCAAATATCAAGGCACTTGTTCTTAGTCATAGCTTAGGTGTGGCACATTTTCTTTTTATATTGATTGGAAATCTTTTGATCAATTCTACAAACACCTTTTAATATTTGCTGTTTGATTATAATCATATGGGAAATACTGTTTATGATTCTTTAAAAGGCTGTCATATGAAAAATAAGCTAATCATCATTTTCACTTGTTATTATTTTAGATAAAAGTGTTTTTTTTTTTTTTTTGCTTTAATGTACATTTCTAAAAACAGAAACTGTTTTTAGAAATTACATTTTTTTATTAATTATGGGAAGCCATTGAAATTAGATCAGAGTGATTTATTAATAATGACTTAAACTGCAAATCTGGTGTTGTCACTTTGTTTCATAAGTTAAATATTCATTTGAGAATGTTTGAACTTAAAATAATAGAATACAGAATAAATCAACATACTGAAGCAATAATTAAAACAACATATTGATCAGTTAAACAATCAACTAATTAATGAAAGTAATTTTTCAAAGGGTGCAAGTTTTAAAGGTATTGTTGAGAACAGCGTGAATGAATATCATCTCATTTTTACAATAGTAATTTATCAAATTATATTTATTCAATAATTAGGAATGCTCTCCTGTCTACATAAATGGCTTGAGTGTGAACTAAATTGAAAGTTTGGTTCACTTGAAAACTAAACCTATGGGGGCAAATAACATCATTAATGCCAATTTTAACTTTGCTGTTACTTAATATACTTGAACAACTTTGTTAATATTTTAATTCATTCTAACTTTCTGGGAAGTAGGATATTGTGGGCATTAAGTAGAATAGATCTTAGTAACATTTAAACAGACATACAAGGGTCTGCTGATTGTAGGAATGTTATTAAAAGTCAGTATATTGTAAAGTAACGTTTCTTACGCACATCATACAATAATTAATAGGGAGTTTTAATAGATGCAATGATTTGAAAAAACTCAAAAAGGATGGACGAAGTAGGCATAAATGGCTTGAATGTGTCACTGCAATTTATGGTCCAGGAACTATTAGAAAGTTCCAAAATGATGTAAGTGGAATACTGCACTAGTCACTTAACTGCCTAGAAGAGGAATAGGGAAACTCTGGCATCTGGGCATAACTGATATGAGATGTTGTTGTTGTTTTTTTATATTAAATAGATTGCAGAAAAAAGTTCCTGCGCTTCTGGCTTAAAACTAATCCTTTAGATGAAGGCAACATCACAACAAGACATACTCAGAAAAGCCAAAGAAATCAGTTCAGAATTGATGGAATGTTATTCCTAACAATGTAGGTAAAGGTGAAGATTAGTGCAGCAGTTGACCAGAAAAAATACAACGCTAATAAATATTACTCATATCATAAGGTGGTGTTGGCCATAATTTGTGGACCAATGGAAATACAATACATTATAGTTACAAAGATGAACTGGAAAGGAAATACAAAACAAAAACAAACGTAACTAATTGAGTTCAGCAAACTTAGCAATGAAGTTGGAAGAGGTAGTTGCAAACTTTTTATTGTCTGAATTAGGACGTCAGTTGTCATCTATAATTTTATTTTTTCATTTTGTTTCTTGAAGATAAGTTACTGAATTGACATCACATAATCCTTTTGTCTCCTAAGATATTGTGTAGCATTAGTTGTTTGCCATATGGGTAAAGCAGGGTGGCCAAGGCGATATCTGCCATGCTGCCACATGGATTCGAAACCTGGTATGGGCTTGGATGTTTCTTTCTTTCTTTTTATATGTTGCCCTTCCTTTCAGCAACTTGTTCTCAATTTCATACGTTCTTGGCAGTTTAGCCTCTGTCGTTCTTGTCCCATTTAAAAAAAAAAAAAAAATCACACATTGAAATATGTATGATCAAAGAAACAATCAAAATCAGTTGTGTTTGAATACTGTTTTTAGAACAGCTTATATTTAAACTAAAGGTTTAACATGCCATTAAGTAATAGAAAAGAATAAAGAAATGACACAGAAAATCAAAAGTAAAAATATTTAGCTTATAATAAAAAATAGTTCCAATTTAAATATCAATACATACATCTTTCATTTTATATAGTTAAGAAATTTTAACTAAAATTTGAAACAATGTCTAGTTATGTTGCTTAATTTATATAATACATTACAGAAAAATATATAGCATATACATTAAGTATTTATATATTATTACACACTTATTATCTTCTTTATTTCAGACACGCATGCAAAGTATTCAGCCCAGTCCTCATGCGACCTATCGGACTGTTCCTGAAGCTCTGTATAAGATGATTCGCTATGAAGGGTTGTTTCGACCCGTTCGAGGAATGAGTGCTGTCGTTACTGGTGCTGGACCAGCACATGCACTTTACTTCTCATGTTATGAACATGTGAAGATGGTTTTGACAAGTGGCAATCACCATAGCCATCATCATTTGGCACATGGTACTACAGTTTGTATTATTAAGCTTTATTAAAACAAAATTTTGTAATTTTCAGTTTCTTGAAGAGTGTGTTTTAAGTTCTATAATAAGAAATAAACATTTAGGATAGCTTATGAATTTCAAAATATTTTCAGGTTTTAATATAATCATTGGAGAAATCCCATTTTTGCTAATGGAAATTAATATTCTTAAGAAGCTAGTATTGAAAAAGAAAGTATACTTACTATATATACATTTTAACAAATCAGAAATACACTCATGTACAAAAGTATTTAAAGAAGTTATCAATAGGTATCTTAATCAGCAGAGTTGTAGTATAATATGGGTATACTCACCTCGGTGGTCCTAAATACATATATATATTTTTAGGAGTATATAAGTATACAAACATTAATTCTCTTAAATTAAGAAATTGGTAGTTTCGGACCCTTCCATGCATCCAAATGTCACCAAATTTCGTAAAAATAACCACAGTCCCAAGTCTGGATAAAGGAGGAGGGTTGGGCTCTTGTCGAGGGGCCCGTAAAACCTAGACATGAACTTATGGCAGTACGAAAATGCGCATGTACAAATCACTAATTTTATCAGTACTTCTGTACGGCGCAGAAACATGGACTATGTTAAAGAGTGATATTGATAGGCTGGAAGTGTTTCAAATGCGCTGTTTACGCCGAATACTGGGTATCTCACTACGCAACAAAGTCAGAAATGATACCATCAGAGAATGGTGTTGCAAGCAACCAACATTAATGGAAGAGATACAAAAACGTAGGATGAGATGGTTTGGACATGTGTGCAGGATGAATACAAACCGCCTACCGCACAAACTACTCTGGACACCACGACCTACTGATTGGAAGGTCCAAAAATCTGCACCCAAGAAAACATGGCTCACACATGTGACAGAGGATCTGGCTAAGCATAGACTAGATCTGAAGGATGGAAAAGAACTGACATTTGACAGAGTAAAGTAGAAAAAGGTTACACAAGGTGTTGGCCAAGCCATAACATGTACAACAGCGTACTGGCTCCGTGGCAATCCGGATCCAGGCACTTGTTAAACGACTTAAAGAAGAAGAAGAAGAAGAAGAAGACTAATACAAAGTAAATATAAAACATAGATGTGACGATACCACTGGGAGGCGGGGGAAACACAGAAACAGTCAAAGATGTTCTTGTGGAGCATATGTTCCAGGCCCTGCCTGCTGGTGGTGCAGACGAAACTCACTACACTGCATGGTCACCTCGCACTGCAACACAATGCAGCACAAGATGCCAGCATGTAGCTAATCAGAGTATCCAGCAGCACTTGAGGCAGTGAATCCCATGTCTGAAGCAGTGCTGTGCGAAGCTCGTAGAGAGACCTTGGATGTAGCTGTGACTTCCGAGAGCATCCCAGACTTGTTCAATTGGATTCAGGTCGGGGAAACAGGCTGACCAGTGCATTTGTCGGATATCCCCATAGACAAGGTACTTCTCTACCAGTCCAGCTCTGTGTGGACAAGCATTGTCTTCCATTAGAGGATGTCAGGCCCACATTCTCCCCTGTCCACATCTTTCGTGCATATTGCTGAAGAAAGGGGTCGCAGTATACCTGACTCGTTACAGCATGCTGTTTGAAGATGTGGAGTGGTGTACTTGTGACAACATTATGCTATCTCCATACCGGTTGTGTTTGAGGATATTGGATGGCCTGTATCTGCTCCCGAGTTCTCTCCAGATATGGACACATTAGGAATCCTTTTCAGACGGAATCTGTACTCGTCAGAAAACATTATATGTGCCTGTGTCCATGCTGAGTGTTATGTATCATGCCAGATAACGTCTGATTGATCAATGTCAAGGGGATGCACTGTGTGGGTGTCCAAGCATACAGTCTGATCTCATATAATCACATGTAGGCCTCGATAAAGCTGTCAGTATATAGGTGGTGAGTTCCTAATCTGTGCTTTGGTTGTGCTGTATGGCATTTAGCATGATATATTGGTGGGATATGGTGATCCTTGGACATCTATGTCCAAAGCGTTGACAAACGTCCCCCCCCCCCCCCAATTGGAATCTTCTCCACAATCTGGATATGACACTGGTCGAAATATTTAGGGCCTGTGATATCTCTAACTGTAATTGATCTCCAACTTGGTTTTCAGACGCTCAGTGACTTATCTCTTGTTATGTCATCCAGACAGATACTCTGGGCCATGATGAACTGTAAGCAAGCATTGAAGGAACCATAAGAGTCACTCTGACGTCTTTGGTGTTTCTTTTTATCCTATGCTGCCTGTTTTATGTTTTGTGTTTAGTTTGTGTTTGTACATATAGGACCTACTGCACCTTTCTGCAAAGTTTGGTGATATTTGGGTGCCTAGAAGGTCCAAAAGCTGCTGATTCATTAAATTTTGAACATGAATATAATTACTGAAAGTGTTTCTGAAGTAATATATGAAATCGGTAATAGCATAGTAATGCAGTTCATTAAGATATTTAATTAGGTGGTTCTATATATATTTGGGCATACGTTTATAACAGATTCTTTTAAGTAGATAATGATTTTATGGTTTAAGATTATGTTCTGAAAATATTACATTATATTTATCCTTAAAAAACTTCTTCCATGCATGTTTTCTTTGTTGTATTCATTTCCTTGTATTTAATTTTTTAAATTGTAAATTTATTGTATGTAAATAATAATAATGAGTTATTGATTGCATTTAATTTCTTTAGTATTTTTCTATGATTTATTTTTAAGGTATTAAACATTTCTGATATTTTACTATTAGGCATTGCTGGCTGTATGGCAACCTTGCTGCATGATGCAGTAATGAACCCTGCTGAAGGTACATCTCACTTATTTGAATTTTAGTCCTAGTTTTGAAGAAATAAAGATACGATTTTATGATACGAAAAGTTTAAACTATACATTATCTGTGTGCCCTAATCGAAAATCTTAAGTGATAAGTTAATGTAGCAATAAGATTATTTTTTTGTAATTTTCTGTCAGAAGAAGTGAAAATAACATTAGCTAGAATTTGTGAAAGGATTATTGTTAAAGTGATTATTTTTTTTTAATAATAAATTGCTTTGATGAACATTTAGTTCTGACAAAAAAAAATTCTTAGCTTAGATGATTTATTGGAAGCAGATTTTCTTAAGACAGTTGCAAAAAAAAAAAAAAAGCATATAATGCTGGAGAAACACTTCAGCATTATTGCAGGTGGTGTAGAGATTAAAGCATGTTTATTGCTAATCTTAAAATAATTTTAATATACATATTATATGTACATTTAAAAAAAAAATCCATAAATTATTTACAAATTGAAAGATATGCATGTGAATCACTCCAATAATGAAAAAGGAGAAGTAAGAAAACAGAGGCTTTGTTTTGACTAAAAAAAAAAAACAAATTGCTGCAAAACTATTTAACTTTCTCATTGTTTTTGCAATTGAAATCTATTGTGAGAATCACACATTTAAGAGAAGGTATACACCAATCATCAAAACATTAGGACTACCCAGGGCTATGCAATGAACCTGTCCTACAGAAGCCAGCAGCATATGACAACATATATAAGAGCTTATATCAACACTGCACAAGCAGTATTTGTAACAGTGTGCAAATGGGTAAAGAAGCGGATTTATCCGAATTCGACAAGGGTCAAATTATGCACCTTGGTCAGAGCATCTTTGAAGCGGCAAGAGTATGAGGTCTGTTCGCGCTCGTCAGTAGTAGGTTCTACGAAAGTTGATCCAAAATTGGTGAAGCATCTAACTATTGGCAAAGCTTGGGCAAGCCAAGGCACATTGATGCAATTGGTGAGCGTAGACTATCTTGTCTGTGCGAAGTAATAAGAGGGGTATTGTGGCACAAATTTCACAGTTTCAATACCTACTGTGTCGGAACACTTTTCATCGAGCTCTCTTGAATATAGGGTTATGGAGCCATAGACCCGGTCGAGTGCCTCCAACAACTATTCATTACAGAAAGTGCTTGCAGTGGGCATGTGAACATAAAAATTGAACCATGGAGGAATGGAAGAAGGTGACCTGATCTGACGAATCAATTCCTGTTACACCATGTGGATGGTCGGGCACATGTGCTACATTTGAAGCCTTCTCACCTGGACGTGCTGTGGGATGAATACGGGCAGGTAGAGGACTGTAATGGTCTGGGTGATGTTTTCCTAGGGAATGCTTGGACCTATTCATCCCTATAGACAGCTCTCCGACAGGTGTCTCCTATCTGAACATCATTGCTGATCAAGTGCTTTATGATGACTGTTCCTTGATGGAGATGTCTACTAAGACAATGCTCCAAATCATACAGCTTGGGTTGTCAGGTAATGGTTCACGAAGAGTTTCAGCGATTACCATGGCCTCGAAATTCCCCTGACATGAATCCGATTCAGCATTTGTGGTTTGAGTTGGAGAAACATGTTCTTGATGCATCACCTCAACCACATGATTTTCAGGAACTGAAGTATCTTCTGGTGACATCGTGATACCAACTATCACAGGACACTACCAAGATCTCATCCAATCCATGCCTCACCTGGTGAAGGCTGTTTTGACGGCGAGAGGAGGATCAACATCACATTAGGTAGGTAGTCCTAATGTTTTGACTGATCTGTGTATGTTCCTTTGCGCCATTAGTTAATTGTAACCTTTTTCTTAATTTTCGCTTCTCAAGACTCCCCTTGAGCAAATCTCCAAAAAGCCATTCTAATATGAGAAATTGTTTTTTTCTGCTCTACATTGAATATCGCAATGAATAGTCGCAACTGAATTGAACTTGGGCTGCTATTGCAGAGATGAAATTTCATGCAACCAAATGTGCAACACATCATTAAATGGCAAATGTGGGAATATAAAATTGGGAAGCTTTAGTTTCCCATGATGTCTGTGTAAGGAAAAACTATCCAATTTCTTTAGAGTCACTTAGGTCATCATCAAAAAGTGAGCAGTGACGAAATCGCTCCCGTTCCCCAGAAATCCAGAATTGAACCATCAATAGAAGCGCCATCCTAGCGAGAGGAGTGGAAAATTTCTCCGCGCCCAATGCTATGGAGCAAAGAGCAAAATGGCAATCACAGGTAGCAAATAAACTGACATTCATAGACAACTAGACAGCATAAAAGGATGGAAAGGTGTCACGGTGTGAAAGCTGTATCAGCTGAAACAAATGATCCTTCCGGATATTTTTCTGAAGTATGGAAGTTTATTTTGCGTTTTATTTATATAATAGAAGTTAAAACAGTTGACAGACAGTGAATTGCAGTTATTTGCGCAGTCATGTTGCCTATTCCCAGTTACGTCATGTGCACCATGATGCATGCATGTCTTGAGCAAAAGGAGCATGGTTTGCTCACTTTTTAAAGAGGCCCTTAGTAAATGCTTGGTCTCAATTTCTATCATTGTCTTTCCAATTTCTTATTTATCTCTTTTCCAAACATCAGTAGCTTCGCTGTCATTCCCGATATATTAAGCATTAAAACTTTGTTTAATCTTTCTTCAAGGACCTAGTTAAAAGTTACCACAAGCAGGTTAGTGAAGGTCTGAGGGCTGTGAAAGTATAAACTTCAGGAACTCTTGAACATCGAGATAACATTGAATTAAGTGGAGAACGGGATCCTCGTTAGTCTTGAAAGTATACTGTCCTATTAAGCAGAAGTTTGGGAGAATTTTTGGATCTGTTTTTGGCAAAACAACCCCCCCCCCCCCCCCCAAAAAAAAAAAAAAAAAAAAAAAATCCACGTTCCGCAACTAGCAAAGAATTTCCTGTGATCCACAGAAAAGTGTTGGTATGGTTTCAGCTGCTAGGCCTTGTGTTATAGTGAAACTATTTTGACATCAATGATGACATGTGACATCAGTGTATTGAATGTAACGTAAATTGTGGACATTCTTCAGGATTTGACATAGGAAGTAAAAATGTTGTATGACAGTAATAACTACTAATATAAAAGTAAAACTGAGTGAAATAAAATAAGCATATTAAATTACATATAACCTTTTGGGTTGAACTGAAACCCTCAGATGGCCGTAATCGAGCTTCTTGTGCTCTCATCAGCCAGTCCAAAACCCAAAAAGATACAAGGGAAAAAGTAATTCTCAAGGGGTAATCATAATGACCCCTCTTAACTAAAAAAACAAAACAACAACAACAGTTAATGTGAAATACAAACACTTTGGGTATCACAATTACCACCAAATTAAGATATTTGTCCACAAAGAAAAGAAAGACAAAAATGAGGGTAAACGAAAAGCCACAAAAATAATCATTAAAATTAAATGCCTTTTGGGCTAAGCTGAGATCCTGAGACTGGCGTTTCGAGCTTTCTTGTTCTCTCATCAGGCAGTGCAAAACCCAAAAAAACGTACGAGGGGAAGAGTAATCTAAAGTTGGTAATTGTAATAAAAATAAAATAAGATTTATAAGAGTAAGAATTAAAGAGAAAAATTATTTTTATCTGTTTATAAATATATATTTGCATTATATAAATTATTTTGTGTTTTTGTATTATGCATTGTTTTATGTATAATGAGAGGAAATTTTGATTCTTATATGCTTTACTTCATTCCAAACAAATATAAATACACCAGAAATGACCAATATTTCGTCTATCCAATCAAAAGACTTTTTCTAGGTCTCGACATAATGAAACTAAAAATATTAAAATAAATAAGAGAGGAGAAAGAAAAGAATCTTTTCCTCTCTCCAACCATTACAAAATATAATAAACAGTCCTTATGCTACATTGTGTCTTTGTTTCAAAATAATAAAAAACATAATTAACAATTAAAACAATAGACAATTATTGGGAAAAAACAGATCATTAATTAAATTTTAAAATTTCACTTAAACTCTTATTTCCTTTTAAAAAATTTCGAAAAAAAACCCAATGAAATTTCATTAACTTTAAGTGTTTTTTTCTTATTAAAACATTTGCAGCAATTTATGGTACAAGATTCCAGTATTCCTCTCAAATATCTATCTGTAGTTTCAAAAATAACGTAAACTAACGGATCTGTGTTGTGGTTAAGACTTGAACAGTGATTTAAATAGAAATGTCTATCAGTTTTTCCTTCTTATAGTTTGGAGAAAAAAAAAATATTATCCTTAAATTAATAAAAACAAGAAAATTAAAGCAGTTAACCTTTCTTTCATTCCATTAACATAGTGTGCCAATTATAAAGTATGAATTTAGTTGGGAATTGTTTATAGAAATGGCAATTATTAAACTTCTAACTAAGGCTAACAGTTAAATAATTATTGATTTATAGAATTTCTTAAGTGAATTTAATATGGTTGTTTAATGTAATATACTTTATTATATATTATTGTATGGTAATGAGTCATCTAGCAATTTTATAAACATGTAATTGACATTATTACATTTGAAAACTGATTTATTTACAGATTCAGTTATATTTTGAATATCTTAAAGAAACTGATTTACATAATGCTAATCATTTGTATGTATAATCAACTAAGATGGCAAAAAGGAAATATTAAAAATAGTCACATGTTTAATTGTATCTCCAAATAATAAGTTTAGTCTTAATCAGAATGTAATGCCAAATCTTTCATTGATATTCTGTTTAATTTTTTTTTGCCTATTTCTTTTGTCTCTTTTCATGTTTACTTTGCTGTGGATGGCTTGAATTTATGCAGTTATAAAGCAGAGACTGCAGATGTACAATAGCCCCTACAATGGATGCTTACAGTGTTGTCGAACTATTTTGAAAAAAGAAGGTCTTCGTGCCTTCTATCGTAGCTATCCAACTCAAATGACTATGAATATACCATTTCAAAGTTTGCATTTTATGACTTATGAATACATGCAAGATTTGACTAATGAAAAACGTAAATACAACCCGAAGGCCCACATGCTTTCGGGGGGTGTTGCGGGGGCTTTTGCAGCAGCAGTGACCACTCCTTTAGATGTTTGTAAAACACTTTTGAACACTCAAGAAAAGCTGACGCTTAACAGGACTAAACAATCTCAGATTTCTGGTCTTTTCCAAGCCGTGCAAGTTGTTTACAGAATGAGAGGCTTGGGGGGCTATTTTCAAGGCTTACAAGCAAGAGTACTGTTCCAAATACCAGCAACAGCGATATCATGGTCTGTGTATGAGTTCTTCAAATATGTGATTGCTCAGAAGCAGCAGTTACCTTCAGGTGATAATCCAAAGAGTAGAGGTGATGATGAAATAAAATCTTTGCCACCCCTAGGGAAAATGGAAATGGTTAAGGAATTTTCCCCTGCAAAGGCAGCTGTGACTGTTGCTGCCTCATCCAATCCCTGATCACGTCACATTTGGTAAGTTAGAGTCCTTCAGTTTAGTACCCTTTATATTTTAATAAGCTGCAAGTAAGTCTATTTTAAAGAAAATAATTTTTATAAGTTAAGCCAGCTAATCCAATTTTTCACATCTTTTATTGAAACTTTTCAGTATTTTTTCTAAATACATAATGATTCAATACGATTGCTACTGCACTCCCAATTAGTCAGGTGACATCATTGGTTTCTAAAACTCATTCAAAGCCCTTTAATAAGTCTAGAAAACTATTCATAAAAAGTGCAGCTACAGTCAAAGCTAGCTTTTTTTTTTTTTTTTTTTTAAAAAAAGAAAGATTCCTGCTCCATTTACCAAAATATTTAAACATACAAAATTTTGTTGCTGCTCAGAATTCATTGCAAACTTCTGTTTTTATAGATGTAACTTTACAATTCAGGTGTGTATTCTAATTAAATCTTGGTCCAATGCTAATAAACCTTGCTGACAATTATTTTTAATTTTGCATCAAATACTGATATTCTTTTCAATACACAAATATCTTCTGATTGATGAGACTTTTGTATATTCAGGATTTCCTGTTTTGTTTTGATTTCTTTTCCCCCTCTGATATATATTATTCCATTAAGTCGTTGACTCATATGAATACCTGTCATCATCTATCAACAGGGAGAGAATTGATATTGAGTTCCATTCTGCAGACTGTCTTTTCAATGGCATTTTTAAATAGGGCAACAATGTTTTTTTTATTTGTCGCGAATCCTGTATTCCAGTCAGTTTTGTAGAATACGAATAACAAATGACTCCTATTTTAACCAGTCCACACAACAGGTTTAACAGTGCCAGAAATCTTACAGCATCTTCTGATAAGGCCAAGATAACTATCTGAAGCTGTTGTGATAATTTATTTGATAATTAGCATTCATTTGCTCCAGTATCTTCAAATTCTTATCAAAAATATCTGAAACTTTTATGATGATTATTTGTAGTCAGTATCTCGGCTCCTTATTAGAAAAGGCTACATATCACAAGCGTGTTGTAATTAGCTGCATTAAGTGGTGTCAAATAATAAAAATGCCAGTGTTATTTAAAGTCTTGCTATAGTAAATGAATGATAACCACAATGACTAAAGAATAGTTAGTATATTATTTGCTTATAATATATGTTGTCTTAACATTATCAGAGAGAAAAATAGATTGGAAAGCTTTAGAATGCTGTTTTAAATTGAACTACATTTCATGCTTTCATCCATCTAAATCATGATATTTGAAAAACTGTTTATTCTAGGAAGCTGGAAGCTGCTTTAGGATTCAGAGATTACAAATTTGAAGCTAAAACTCAATACACCCTCTCTTTCTTGAAAACGTTACTATCAGAGGAACTCCAAACTACTTACAAAACTGAAATATGAGATCTCTGTTAATACAATGGGATCTTTGATTAGGATCTATGTTAAAAGACTGTTATTAATTTCCTTTAAAGCATTGATAATTATAGTAAATAAAAAAACTAATTATGTAAGAGAGCTGAAAATTTTAATGATTAATGTAGACTATTGTCTTTTAACAAGTATCTTTTGGATCGTACAGTACAAGTATTCAAATGTCGACATGCCAACTATCGTTTTACTGTTCATTAGTGTTTCCTTCAGGAGGAGATTATTTGTGGATTGCTTATAAGAAATCGTTAGATCTCATTTGTCGATAACTTTTAACACATTCTTTTCACCAATTGCTGTTACGTTGGATTCAATTTAGCGCACATTTCACAACTGATTAATTTTAATATTTATATTAAATAGTTGGCCTCTGAAATATTGGACAACCAGTGACTAAATATTCAATAAGTATTGATTTATATGATCCCATTAAAATAATAATAGTAATAATAATGATGCCAGTAGTTCTAAACATTTTCTTTTTAATAATTTTTATTGATGGACATGTCGTTTGTCCTTCTTTAGTACTTAAGATTGTTTTAGGCTCAAAGATTTTATAAAATTTCAGAAGTTTGGAACTTTCAACTAATTCTAGCCAGAGATAGCTTCTATTTATAGTTTGTCTGAAAAAAAAATATTCGGCATGCATTCTAAAAATTAAAAAAAAAAAAGGTTTCTTACATTTACATTCTGTCATCAGACTGATGAAGAACTGAAAATTTGAAGCAGTCATTTTATGATATTTACAGTGCTTGTCAAAAGTATCCAGAGAACACTTGTCTGGCAGACCACACATGATGCTTGCAGTCATTAACATGCTGTTAGCACAATTTGCAGCAGTAACTTCTGCAAAACATTGTGGAAGGCTGTCTACGACAAGTTGCTATCACTGTTCTGATGGGATACGTTACCATTTGGCCTTCAAATGCTCCAATATTTGATTGTGGTTGGTGACAAGTGATTTGCACAGGCATATGTGGCACTCTAGAATATCCCACATCACTTCAATCAGATTCAAATTAAGACTCTTGAGATGGCCAAGGCAACAGATTATGGTAGCCTGTGTGAACCACCTTTTTGCCATATGCTCAGCATGGCGGGGCTTGTCCTGCTGGAAGAAACAGTAAGTTGCATTTCTATAGAATTCCACCATCGCTCCAGGAAAATGGTTAGCCAGCACTTCCTGGTACCAGCACCTATAGTCCAACAGACGGATCTTGACGATCTAGTTTGCGTGAGAATTAAGGAAAACACAAGATCTGGCCATTAGCCTCTTCAGGAGGTGTCAAGGAATTTAGTACTTTGAATGTATGTCACTAGGAAAATGCTACCTAATGTCTTGAACTCTTTCTAAAGGAATGAGAGGTCCTCCATTAATTAATTCCCTCCAAAAATATTCTTCAACTTGCAATATTATTTTCCGTGCGCTGCTTCGTGTAGCACTGTTTCTCGACATTTTGTGAGAATACTTGGATAGAGGCTATTCTCGCGTAAATTACGTGAAATCGCGAAAAAACGAGATCGTCAAGATCCGTCTGTTGGACTATAGAGGCATTGACTCTCGTGTCCCCATCACAGATTTGCCCCACAACTGCAGAAGATTAGCTATACCAATGACTCCAGCAGCACAATCTTTTACTGTGGGATGAGTCAGTCTTGATCATATCTCTTGTAAGGATGCCTGAAGATCCATACAATCCACTTGATTGTGGAGAGTACAGCGACTGTCATCACTTTTGTCAACTGATCACTGGTCCACTGCTGATGCTCTTTACACCAGCTCAGATGCTGCCGAGCATTTGAGTCAAAGATGAAAGGCTTCTCTTCTCAGCTCTCCCGAGGAATCCCATCACATGAAGAGTAGGCTGCACTGTTTGTGTTGATGGGCCACTGGGAAGTTGAAGGAGAATCCACCGGACCCACTGATACACAACTCTGATGGCCTCAGGAGTGATTCTATCAGTCTCTCAGAATGACCTGTTTGTCTCTGTCCTAAAGGCTATGGGGTTTTCCTGATAGTGGTGCAACCATTATAGTAGCACTTTGCTTCTCATATTTCTCTACAACATCGTATATAGTGGATCGTGGATGCCCAGTCTGAATACTGATCTCATGGATGGACTTCCCATTTATATGGCACCCAATGATCATGTCTCATTTAAATTCACAGCTGTGTTCTGCAAAACTGCTGCCTTGGATGACTGTTACCTTCCTTTTATAGCAGATCCCATGCAGAGCTTTTTGAGAGGTCAATATATTATATCTAGCGCGCGTCCGGATACTATTGGCAGGGCAGTGTATATTTGTACACTCAAATTGTATTTTTTTTTTTTTTTGAAAATATATTGAGTACTTTTATTTTATGATTCTTACTATCATATAAAAACTATGATAAACTTTTGGACTGTTTTTCATCCTGCATGCAGGTAAGACGGCAGTTGTTTGAAGTCTCATTCATGTGCAAAATAGTATTGGCCAACTCTTCTCTTTCATATACATAGTGATTGTTGACCAACACTTCTGACAGAATCTTTTCTATGCACTGATTATATCATCAGTCAGAACTTTTATTGGGTTGGCCAAAAAAAGTTCATTCATTTTTCTTTTGTTTTTCAGTTGGCTCCCAGTAGCCCTTAGCTGTCTTTAACATCATTTGACACCATTTTGTTAAATTGTATTTTGACAGCTATCGTATCAGTGTTCATTTAAGACAGAAACTGATCAAAATTGGTGAATTTTGTTTTGCCAGTTTAATATTGACGATGGAAGACAATAAACACGCAAAACCACATTTTTCTTTGATGACCAGACAAAAACTGTTACAGCTTGGCTGGGAAGTTCTGATTCATCTGCCGTATTCACCAGACATTGCACCTTCGGATTCCCATTTATTTCGGTCTTTACAAAATTCTCATAATGGAAAAAAAATCAATTCCCTTGGAAGACACCAAAGGCATGTGGAACATTTTTTTGCTCAAAAAGATAAAAAGTTTGGGAAGATGGAATTATGAAGTTGCCTGAAAGAGTGGAACAAAGCATTGAAGATGTTATTCAATAAAATCATTGGTGACAATAAACATGTGTCTTTTATTTTTACTTAAAAACTGAGCAAACTTTTTGACCAATCCAATATGTATATCCTTGCCCTGGAATTTTAAAAGATTGGGTATTTGGAAACATGGACACCTAAAGAAATTTTCTATATGGGGGAGGGGACAAAAAAATGACAACTGTAAAACCGTCAAATTATATAAAATAAAGAAAGTGAACTAATAATTTAAATAAAACGAGTTAAAAAAGTTTGGAATTCTTGATATTTAAACAGACAAAAAATTTACGAGATCTGATTTTAATTTAAGCTAGTTGTTTTTTTAAGAAACTGTATTTTCTGTTATCATCTTGACCCTTATTTGCCATTATCTTTGATGCATCGTCATTATTAGCTTCTTTTTTTTTTTTAAGCTTTTGTAATATAGATACTTTTTTACTACTGAGAAAATTCATGGAAAGCTTATAGAAATGCTTCTTTATTTTCGTATAATAAAATACTTTTATATTATTTTGATTTTACATGATCATTAGTAATATTAGTTCATTCCACATGAAATCAACACTGTAAGAATATCATCTTAAGTTGGCGTCCTCTGATTTTGATGATAACCATACTTTATAAGAAAATATATATAAAATATGAATATAAATTTTAGCACCATTATTTTTAGATATTAAAACACTGAAAATGTAAATAATAATAATAATAATAATAATCATTAGCTTTACTGCATCATATATTTAGCTACAACTAAATGTACTATTTTAATTGTGTTTCCAGATATTTTAACAACAATAAATTTATAATATATCTTGATTTTTACCATATTTTTTAGGGGATTTATATTAATATGCAGCACCTTTGTTGATTTCTCAAGAAAAAAAAAAAAAAAAAAAAAAAGAAGCTTTTATCTTTATTTTGATTTACACTTAAAATATATTTTAATTGCCCAATTTTATGCACACTAACCAAATGACAAGTTGGTATACCTAAGGCAGTAAGAGATTTAAGTTTTTATTATAAGTATTCTTAAAAAGTCTGAGTCTGTGACCTCAAAAATCCTTTTAATTTTTAAATCCTTGCCATTTTATTAAAAAGCCTAATGCTATAATTTTTTTACTTGTATTTGTTCTATATCCTTGTATTCAGTTGAATAGAAGTTACATCCAAGTAGATAGCTGCCAGAAGCTATTTTTTTTTTTCTTTTTCAAAGTACTATTTAACTGAAAATAATAAAATTTAAATATAATATGAAATTAGTTTTTTATATCGAGTGCATCATGAGATGTATCAAAATGACTACAGACAGGCTGTGTTAAGTTGCTTGATTTTTATTTTATTATTTTAAATAAGCAATGCCTCATCTTTAATTAAAATTACATTTTCCTTATTGAAAGATATACAGATTAGGCTTTTTTCTCATTGCCAGGCTTCTTGAGGCTTTGTTTAAGGTGTATAGTTCTACTCGGTAATCTGTACCAGTAATGATTCATCACATTCCTGGCTTCAGTCAGTTTCAGAGGCTTGGCTTATTTAGTCATTGCTGAATTATCTGACGTGTGATTTAATTTTAGTTGTGAAAGTCTTAGATTTTGAGATTAACTTTCTCAAGATGTATTTTTGAACTTTGACTATTTCCTCAAGTACATAGTGATCTTTATCATTTTAATCATGTATAATTTGTATACTCTACTGTAAGTGTTCAGCTGGAGGGACTTGGGATGTGATTTGGAAGACATCACCAAATAATGCTACTGAATTAGATATTTTTCTATTTCAGAAAATAAATTCAAAACAATCAGAAAGTAACTTTTACAATCATAAAAGCTCTTACGTCATATCTTTCTTTTAAAACACATTCTACAGCCGAGCAGCTTAAAGCATTAAAATTTATAGTGCGATTGTGGTGGCAAGGATATTTTTTTTTTTTAATCATTGAAGGTGGAATCAGTTTATAATTTTATTGATTTTGTTAATACTTGAATAATTTAAAATCTTGTTGTATAATAATTATTAGAATTGGTAATACTTTAATTATTGGAATATACAATTGCTACATTTTTTTCAGGAAATAATCATAAATCCAAACAATATGACTGATTTTCTTTACTGTAATGAAAATAGTGAAGGTGAATAGCAAGTAACTACACAAGAAACTGAGAATATCCCAAGCAAATTCAGTTCAAGATAGATCTGAGGGCATTGCAGTTTGAGGAAGAGGGTATTTATGGCTCAAAGATAATATTATAAAATATCAAATCCAACCAATAAGTAGCAGAATTATTGTTTAAAAATAGGATATTTTAAGGAGGATAGAAAACCCCATAGTATTGTCTCAGTAAAATTAGGAAATGGTTCATAATTTCGTTGATCAACGTATACACAGCTGTGGAGTCAAGTCACTTGTCAAAGTCGCATGTACTACATTTAACTAAATTATAGGAGTTGGAGTCGTGAAATGGGCAGGTTTTTTAGGCAGTCAGTCATATTTTACTAAGATTGTGGAGTCAAAGAGTCGAAATCATTTTTCGCAGACTCCACAACCACGATTCCATCTATCAAACTTCATGTACATTGACAAAAATAAAATTTTAGTAAGCACTGTAAAACTTTTGCAAAATACACCTAATATAGTACTATCAATGTAAATATCCTGATTTGAGAAATCGCAGATACTTTGTTCCATTTTATATGAATTTTAACAAAAGAACTGCTAATATTCAGTAAGGAAAAAAAAAAAAAAAGGTGGTAGGGGACATAAGATAGATAAACAAAAAATGAAAGTAAGAAGTCAATGAAAATAGTCAACAAATGTTTTTAATTTAACAGAAATTTAAATAAAAATAATATTTAGCATGTGTGTCGTTATGATGCAAAAGTAAAAATTCAGGCCACCACACAATTATGGATAAAATAATTTATACACATTAATTGGTATATAGAAGTTGTTTTTTTAAAATTTTTTAAATTCTTTAATATCATTGTTTTGATGTAATATATACACATAAAAATCTATTATATGTTGTATATTATAATTTTTTTTATATGTATATTTTAAATGTAAATTTCCACTTTATTATTCAATCTGCAGTTTTTTTATTTTCAACATTGATCTTTCATATTCAGCTGTGTTATAATTATAAAAATTTTTGTCTATTTTATAGTTTATATTTCTGAGTTTCCTAGTTCCCCCACCCTCACTTTGTAACATTCCAGAGCGTCCAGATAGCTATTTACAATGTTCCCTATCTCCGGAATGAATTAGTCTAAGGTTGTCACATGCTCATGATAATTCTGGGAATTTTCATGTATTCATTTTTCTTGACAAGGAAGTGCAGGTCGCTTGGAAAGTGCTTGTATTTTTAATGTGCATAAATTATTTTATCTGTAATTGTGTGGTAGCCTGAATTTTTACTTCTGCAGATATTTTAATGCTATGAACAGTTATTTTTATACAATACTTTATTTAAAACAGTCACTACTTGGTATTGAATGCTTGGTCAATCCTTCCCTACTTATTAATTCTAAACAATCCTTTATTTTTCTACTATTTTTTCCTATTGCTTATTATTGTGTTTATTACTAATTTTTTAATTTTTACATTTCTTGGTTGTTGGCAATTTTTCATTATAAGTGAAAAGGCCAAACTAGTAAACGTATATTATTGCATAACATATCTTCTGAAAAGTTAACTGTTATAATTTAGTGACAGTAAGTCATCTTTGCACTGTGTTTCATAGATTCCTTTTGCATTTTTACAAAAATTGTAATCTTGTAAGAAATGCATTGTGAAAATAAGAGAAACAACACGTTCCTTTATAATGATTCAATATTTTACTAACCAGGAGAGGATGCAAATGAAATGGCTACTGAAATGTAATTTTAACACTGTTTTTTTCTTATTTATTCCTTTCTTTCAATTTAAGGCAATTTGCTAAGAATAGTGCAACAAAAGGCTTTTATTACAAACTGAAGAACAAGTTATTTCATTCTGTTGATTTTTTTTTTTTATTTTGAATGAAAGTTACTAGTTTCCTCTTGTTTGCTTTACTTTTGTATCATTACATTTTCCATATATTTATTCTTTTTAATTTATTTTATTTACAAACTTATGATTACATAAATAAAGCCTTGACTAAAACTAAAAATAAGTGTAAAATATATTTTACTTTTAGAAACAGCAAGGTGCAATAATGATTATAATCAAGTTAGTAATTATATAAGAAGAGTTTGTGAAACTAAGAGAGAGAGAAAAACATAAGCAGGAAATTAGTAATGAACAAAAGTAATTTACAGCATGCAATTGTAAAAATTCCAATTTCCTCTGAGGGCGGTACCAGGTGGAATTCAGAAGGTCATCCACAAGCCATTCTTTTCCTTGAGCATCCAATTTTTCCAACTTGTCTGACCTTGATACACTGAAAACTTCAAAGATTACATTAAGATAAAAAAAAAAAAAAAAAAAAAATTAAATTACTATTTTTAATAGGTTGAGAATGGTTTTATTATTACAATACAAAGAAATTAATGCTTAAGGAAAAAAAAGTGAAATTTACTTTTTCTTTATTTTTTTATTTTGTATATCAGTAAAATATATTAAGTTTTCATAAAAAAAAATATATATTTTTATTCACTTTGATTAACTTAAAATAGCTGGTAGAAACTTAAGTATTTTTTTATTATTTAATATGTGATCCATTTTTAGGAATTTCCATAACTATTTATTGTTATTATTATTGCAGAAATAGTCATATAGTCCTGGTTTAATTAATATAAAAAATCGTGTTGAAATAAATTGTAATATGATTTGGTGCTGTTTTATTATTAATGTAATGTTTTGTAATAATTTTCATTTGTTCGGGATTTGGGTCCAGCAGTAATTATTGGATTATCTACTTCTGTCAATTTGACAAAATCACTGTGTTGAAATTTTCATTATTTTTTTAATACTATTATTCAATTTCAGACTTTAAAAAATTTAACATTTGCCTTTTTTCTTTCTTTTTTTCATTTTTCTTTTATTTAGGCTAATTTCCACTATTAACTGGAGAATGACTTTCAGTTTGCTATATTTTCATTGAATTGCTTTGTTTTGTTTTTTTATTTGCAAAAGTGGTAGTTAATAATGTTTACAGTTCATTAATTGAGACTTTAATAAAATAATTTACTTTAAATATTTTTTTTTATTTAAATATAAAAATATATTTGACAATTTTTATATATACATACACGGCGGTACTGGCCAAACATATATTAAGTTGTGGTTTTTTATCATAACTTTTTTCACAGACAAGGCTGAAAATTTACAGCATTATTTTCATGTGGTGTGCAGACTGCAGCCCAACCTTGGTGAATTTGTGATATTTCACTATGAGTTTCATCGTGTTTATCGATTCTTCAGAAATTGCATTTTCCTGTAACTCAACATTTTCTTGTTTTAAATTGTTTGTTTTTTAGTTTTTACAATTGTTTTGATTGATTTTTATTTATTCTTTTTTATTTGAATTTTATATTTTTTATTTTATGGGTAAATTCCATTGGTACATAATTTGACCGTTGTACAACAGGAAAGCCATTGTCAAAGGACGTCAACAAGGGATGACCATGAAGACCCTTGCCAGGCAGGTAGACATTACTGGGGCTGCTAGAAGTCTCTTCCTGAAACACTAGAGGATCATGGAGGATCACGCACAAGTCCAAGTCAGGACAACCACTTGGTTACCAGCCGTCTTGTAGATCACAACAGTCGAATATCGAGGAGCAATCCACGTCTGACTGCATCTGATATTGCTCGACACATCTGAATGGCTCTATTCCTTCTGTTTGTACTATTCGATGTCATCTGCAGCATGCTGGACTTCATGGATGATGCCCCATGAAGAAACGGCATATTTAAAGAGAAGAATCAAAAGGTTCGCGTTGAGTGGGTGAAAATGCACCTGCACTGGAGTGGTACAGAGTGGTCACAAGCCCTCTGGATTGATGAATCAAAGTTCAATCTTTTTGGAACTGATGGTGTAGAGTGGGTTAGATGCTAAATTGGCAAGAGATTGATCCCAAGTATCAGCTGCCTACTGTCAAGCATGGCAGTGGTTCATGCATGGTCTGGGGGTGTTTCTCTGCCCATGGCATAGATCCTCTTCAAACGGTAGATGGTACTAAGGACAGATACGACTACGAAGACATCTTGCAGAATATGATGTGATCCTATGCTTGTTCCATTGGTCATGCCTTCCTTTACCAGAAAGACAACGATCCTAAACACTAGCCAAGGCACATCATGGACTGATTTCCTCAACAACAGTTCACCATCCTTGACTGACTCGAACTAATATGGGAAGAGTTTGAGCATCGTCTTGTAGGCACTTATGCTTCAAATGCCACCAGTAAATTTGCCCAACTAGAGCAAGAATGGAAGAAGATCCCACAGTCTAAGATCGTTGGCCTTATCAACTCAAGACTTTCATTGATGCTGTAGGCT
Source organism: Thereuonema tuberculata (assembly GCA_023159025.1). Taxonomy (NCBI): domain Eukaryota; kingdom Metazoa; phylum Arthropoda; class Chilopoda; order Scutigeromorpha; family Scutigeridae; genus Thereuonema; species Thereuonema tuberculata. The sequence continues at coordinate 91,971,648 of JAFIDM010002131.1, forward strand.
TCGCGACAAAGTACTAGGCTGCCCAAACTAGGAAATCACTTTGGTTATTGTTTTCTTGAGATTTATGTTGCTTCTTGTCATGACCAAATTGGTTGTTGAATTTTGTTCAGTTTGTGATTATGATTAAATAAACTTTATTAAATTGCAAGAGGTTTCAAAAAACAACTTAAGCGGTTTTTCAAATTCATATTTTTCAATGAAGCAACTGGTAAAAATTTCAGTAAAATATTAACTTATAACTTTTTTCAAACTTATGTTCAAGAAACCACAACTTAAAATCTTTTTGACCAGTACTACATACCTATATTTAAAGGAGGACATTTATTTGTTTGTTTGTTATACACTCATAGGCTCTTTGATCAGTGTGGGCCAAACTTTGCAGAATTACTCTTTAGGACCCTGCGGAAATAACAGGCTACAATTGAAACATGGACACATCTTCCCCCTCTCCCTAATTTTTTTTTTTTTTATAATTTTCAAGTAAGAGATATGGTTACTGAATTCAAATCCGCTTGGTGGTACTTTTTGTTTTTTTTTTTGTTTTTGTATTTCTTTTTTTTTCCCCCTGTTTTTTTACTTTGTTTTTTAAAAGTGGATTCTCCCCTCCTAATCATCCGATAAAAATGAATTCGCCTCTGGGGATGTGTCCAGGTTTCAATTGTAGCCTGCTTATTTCCGTTGGGTCCTAAAGAGGGGTCAAAATCGGTCAAAGGCAATAATTTTCCTTTTTTTTTTCTTTTTCTTTTACTTCTGTTTTTTTTTTCTTTTTTTTTTCTGTTTATGATATTGAATTTTCTTATCTTTTTTTTATTATTATTTTGAAATAAATAATATTCTTAACTTTTGCTTAATGTTCTTAATTTAAGAACAGCGAAAATCCAAATCCAGAGTAAGGGGTATAAACATGGGGGCACAAACTTTCTTGAAGGGTACTTATACCTCCGAAACCACTTCATTTGGAAAAACTAAATTTCGCTTGAGTGTTGTTTGTCAAAATCTAAAGCATACGTATTGATGAATTTTCGTAATTCACATCCTCCCAGGGGTGTAAACGAGAGGGTAGGAGGGACAGACTTTATTGAAGGGTACTTAACACGGTTTTCAGGTTATAAGATCAGAATATAGCATTACTTTGTAATCATCATGTTTGTTTTTTTACCAACTGTGGAAGGTTTGAAGGGATAGGGGTGTAGAAAAGGGTGGTAGTCTCTTATTCTCCGAACTCAATGTTAATTTCATATCTACAGCTTATTAAGTTACAAAATAGGAATATATAACATTAATTTTATTATCGGACTTTTTTTACCAACTGGAAAAGTTTCAAAGTCATCTCACAATTACAGTTTCTTCGTCGTCCACATCACATCCAATCTTTTTTGTAACCCGAGGAAAGCACAGGTATTTCTGCCTAAGATATATACATATGTGTGTGTCAAGATACAGATTTTCCATAATTTTTTTTAGCTTACTTTCCTAGGAAAGTGCCTGTGTTGGGCTCTAAGAGGTTAAGGCACCAGTGCCTGAACTTGGGTTAGAATCCTTGGCTGGGTTTGGATGTTTCCTTCTTTCTTCTATAAAATTATAAGAATATGATAAGAGAATTTTAAATAGAGGGCTTATTTATTCTGTTGTGAAGACATTGTTGTAGTCCTACAACTATAATGTATGGTTGGCTTCTGGGAGGGAATAGATATTAAAAGTACATAATAAGCAATTAAAGAACTCATTTATTTTACGTAATTTGCATAAATAAAGAGTAAATAATTTTCTCCCTCCTTTTTGGTCTTGATTGATCAAGCAATCTTCTTAAAAAGTCAGTGATAGGTGTTTTTCTGTGTTTTTTTTTTTTTTGATATTGCAGAAGCCTCTTAGAGCGTGCAGTTCCCAGAAGAGCCACCTAAGCTGCTACTGTTAGTATGTCTACAATCAAGTAGAACAAAGATAAAAATATTCCTAATTCAAGGCTAAATATAACGCAAAGGGTAATCTTCTGTGAGAGATTGACCAAAATATAAAATGAAAATTTAGTAAGGTTGTGGAGTCTAGAGAAAGTGTTTCTGACTTCAATAATTTAATAAGTGTAATCCAATTCTCGACACCACAATGCTTGAGATGAAAGAATTTATTTGACTCCAGCTCATAACTAGTTAGTAAGTATAATTCCAACTCTTTGACTCCACCAAAACAATTCCAACTATTTAACGTCATAGTCCTGATGTTAAGAAACTGGTTTGTGATGACAGTGCAGCTTTAGAGAACTGTAGACTCAATAACCCAAAATTTCTGTGAAGTTATTAAAAATACTGTTGGTATACAAGAAAGCAGCAGTGTTTGAATTTGTGCAAATATTGATTGGAAAGCAATACTTCTAAGGCTGACATTGGGTCCAAGTTGTATGGTGTATAGTTTTCTATGGAATGTTACTTCGAGATAATGAGGTAATACTAAAATAAACTGTTTACACCCAACCCTCCGCTATTACCGCACTATAGCCGAAAACGCGATAGCCGAACTGAAGAACTTATGGTAATAATTCTTATTGGTTCCGACCTCAAATTTTACTCCTAATTTAACCTATTTTGAACTCTTTTTATGAAATTACTACAATTACAAACCAATGCTGGAAATTAAAAAAAAAAATCACGGTTTACTGTATAAATAATAAAAACATAACATAATAGCCCTTTTTATTTACCTTTTTGGGGACGATGAGGGGCTTGGGTGGGTTGAAGGGGTTCCGAGGCTGGTGTGGAGTCCTACTGGCCACCCCTTCGACGGCCAAGCCTTGGTGCGACGGCGTAGGAAGTCTATTATCTGGCGTTGCTGGAGGGAGTTGATGTGGGCATGATACTGTTCGTTGTAACCTTCCAGTGCTTTCATAACAAAGGAACACCTTGCCTCACTGTTGATGGTAACATCTTGTTCAAGGAGGTGGCGCATCCTGACACCCAAGTTCCTTGATGTTAGCCATGCTGAGTCCCTCACAGTCTATTAGTTTCACTATTTCAAGTTTCTGAGCGTAAGTCAAGTTCTTCCGCTTCTTTATTTCCCTTCCCGGGTTAGCCGCATTATGTTCAGCAATGGTAGGAGGACTTGGGGGGGGGGGGGGATACTGGCCATTGTTGTACACAAAAAATGGTGAAGGCTATCACTGGTTTACACTGAGATGCGCACTGAATGTGAAAATTGGCGGCAAACAAAATATGGTAGCTGTAAACATCGCTTTGGCCAATCAGCGCTGAGATAGCCCGTGACTTCGTGACCAACATGGCGGCCACTCCTGTGGCTTTGGCCAATCAGCACTCAGTTCATCCGTGATGTCCTGACCAATCACTGAATGAATCTACTCACTTGCATACATTTGAAATTTGCAAATATTTGAATTTTTTCGACCAACCAGGGTGCGCTATAGCAGTCATTTAGGGCGCGATAAAGGTATTTGGGCAGCTTTTTAAGTATGCGCGATAGTAATAAAACGCTATAGCGGAAGGCATTAGGTGTATTTCCTTTTTTTTTTTTTTGTTAGGCAAAAAAACAAAACTAACCGGTATCCATTCTTCCAAAGTTTCTATCATTTTTAAGTCTTTATCAGTATTGGATCCTGTAGTTACTTTGCACCCAAAGGATCAAACACCAAATAAATAAATCTCAGTATTCACAATATGTATATGCATTTCTTATTTTAGAGATAACTCTTTAACTTACAATGAATTTGTGGCTTAGAAAGTTTATACCAAAATAAACAAGAGACTTATTTGTTGTGAATAATTTAAAGATAATCCATTTAAAGAAATCACAGCTCCTATAAAAGAATGTATCTTTTAACTGGAAAAATCTTATTGCAAATATATATGTTATTGTTAACATTTTTCATGACAGTGGTCACCAAAAGAAATTGGTAAGAATTCAACAGACCCATGAAAGGAAGTTGACTAATCTTAGTAGATTTTGAAGAGAAATTTAGAAGCAGGACTTTAAGATTACCATTAACATTACAAACACTATTTGAAAACAGTCGGACCCCGATTTAATGAACCCCTATTTACCGAATTTCGCGATTTAACGAATTTTTCTTTTTCCCTGATTAAAATGAAGGCAAAAAACCCTATTTAACAAATTATTTCAATAGCCGAAAAAAGAAAAAAAAAATTGTTAGTTTGAATAAACATACCTAAACATATCTAATGCAGCAGGATATAAATGAAGGCTGTATTTTCTTCTCTCCATAAAGTCGAAAAAGAGCTTTTTCGAGTCGGGAATCAAGGAAATTGTCAAACATTACTCAGTACATACTTTAAAATTTCAAATTAACTAGTGCGTAATTATTCGCTGTATTATTAGGTGCTGAATAAAAAGTATAGAATTTCTAATTATGGATATTTTTGTGTTCCATAAGGTAAGTGCAGAAATTTTTTATTTTGGACCCCGATATTACGAATAACCCCTGATTTAACGGATAAAATTTTAGGTCCCAATGAATTCGTTAAATCGGGGTCCGACTGTATATAAATTAATACAAAATTCAGTGGAGTTAAAAATTAAATGCAATGAACTACTGATTCAGTGAACTTCAAATCAGATGTTCATATATATATAAAATTAAAAAAAAAAAAAAAAACAGGTTGTAGCAATTCTTTTACAAAATTGAATGAATTGCAACCCATGGATATTTTGAATTTATAATCCTTAAGAATGGAAATATTCACTATTGCTACTATTAACTCTTTTTGACATATTTGTGTACCTCTTAGAAAAAAATTAATTAACCCAGATATGCTTGAATAATTTTTTGTTTAAATTTGTAAGATTTTTTTTTGTATTTATCAGTCCATAGTAGTCCCCAAAATACGAAAATTGGAATAAAACATTTAATGGAATGGTCATTTGCAAGAAAAGGGCCGTCTTATATATAGAACGCTAGGAAAAATATAAGGGTATTGTAGTATGGATATACTCATTATTTATGAGGTGGTGCTGACGAATTTTCACTCTTTTCCTTTTGGGAGAAACGAGTAACTTGATGGAGTGGATGGATTCCAAAAGCATTAGATGCCACTGTGACAATGCTACTGCTGTTCCAATTCATGACAATCAAGTTTCTTTCTGAATGTGTTTTGAAATAGTGTCTGGGTCAGTTTTCTTCAGAGCAGTACTATCCTCCTACGGCCATTTCATAATGCGATTTCCGCGTATTGTATTTGATGCCTTATACCTGTCTCCAACAAAGGAAAGCCTCCCAAAAAAAGTTGTCGAAGTATAAGTGATAGGAGAATGCACCAGATAAGGTCAAAATATCACAGTACGGTACTGCAGAAACAATAGCTGCCCCAGACCAAAATCTTTATAGATAGGATTTCCATTGATAGATTTGCCTTGGAAAGGATTCTTCCAAATTGCAGAGCCCTTCGAGGTAGCACCAACCCATATTTTGTAGCCATATCTTATGGTCTGATCTCTGTATTCGTTAGCTGTATACATTTTCTTGTCTTCGTTGACGTCACAGTTTGTGGAAATTCAGCAGGTGTTACAATTTGTGATCCAGATAGGTTGTTTAGAGTGATGGCATCCTTGCCACCATAGTCCTAGTCTGTTAAATCCTAAATGGCATTGTTTGGTGGCTGGATGATAATGTCTATCTCTCGATCGCCCTGTACTTAGCTCACTCCAATAGCTCAAAATTTCATTGACTGTGTATGTACTGAAATAAAGCCATTTACATATGTTGGTACTTCTTTTGGAAACTTGAAATATTTGAAATATAACCCATTCATTAAAATACAGTTTGACAAAATGAACAAAATCTGTATGCACAGTTTAGTTATCTACAAGTGGTGCATTTGCATAGTGTCCTACATATAGGTACATATAGGACACCAGGTTTCAAACCCTAACCTTAAATATGGAAACTGAAAAATTTGCTTATTTTTCCATACCTACATCATCTTTTATGTGTTATCTAAGAATTCCAAACAATAAATAACTTACAACAACAACCAATACATACAAATTACTTATTTTCCATCTTCAGAACGTGAAGCTGAAGCAATTTTTCACTAAGTCACAATTGAAATACATATAGCTAAACAAACTGGAACAGTAATGTTTGAGCCTAAATCATTTGCTTTGTGTCTACTGAAGCACTGATGACCAATATCACCTCTTGAGCAAAAGAAGAACTAACACAATAATTAAATATATAACTGTGCAACTGTCCTATATATAGGACGCTAGGTATATCTGGATTAAATATAAATTTCATCGGACTCCATATATAATACTTCTTCATCTTTTTATTCGCAATATTTCGCAAAAATAACAAAGATAACAATTGTTATCAGTAATAATAGAAAGAAATTAAAATTGTTATCAGTAATAATAGAAAGAAATTAATTGAATCTTAACTCACTGTATCATTGTTGTTAAAATTGTAACAATGGAAACATAACTCTATCATTACTGATCTTTGCTATTAAATGTAGACTTATTGTAGAAATATTCAAAAATAAGATAGGCTTGAGAAAGCAAAACGATCTCAGTTTTTGCGAAATATTGCGAATAAGAAGATGAAGAAGTATTATATATGGAGTCCGATGAAATTTATATTTAATATTAAGAAGAATGAAGAAGTATATATCTGGATTAATTAAAAACTAACAGTAAGATGATTAATTGTTTTTCTTTGTATAAAAAAAACAATTGAACTTTCATATGCACATAAGTTTATTTTAGAATTATTAAATTTAATTTATGAAAAAAATATTAATATCAATTTTTGTTACATATTTTAACAAAAAGTTATTTTCAAATGCCTGAAATAGAAAATAACTTACCGGTATAATAAAAATAAAAAGTTAAAATAGCCAAGTTAAATTTTAATATTATGTCATTGAAATTGCACTTAAAAAAATGTACTAAAGAAAGTGTATAGTATTTTTTTATAATTTTTTTAAAACAAACTTTGTTTATATGGTCATTTTGGTGAGTTTTGCATTTTGCTGACTGAGATATTTGTAATGCAGAGCTGCCATTTTAAATCTTGCTGTCTTTTGTCATAAAGTTGTGCATTAAAACTCCTGAAATACCCCCCAAAAAAATCTTTTTTTTTTATTCCATCAAACCAGAAATAAATTAGTTACTGACATAATTTGTATTGGAAGTACTGCAATTTAAGGCCATTCTTGCCTTCTACACTTTGAAAATTCACGAGATGATTTCTTTTCAGCCAAATCTGAATGATCACTATCTGAAAATGAACTACTGCCATTGTAATTAGCATTTTCATGAAACTGATCTGAAAGTTTCTAAATATGACTATATAAATCTGCTTCACTATTCGAACCATCTCCTTCATTTATTTCAGACTGTAAAAATGCTTTAAAATCTGTTAATTCCTATCGTGACACCATGTTTTTGTCACACTGTTTTTGCATTTTTCTTCTCATTCCATTCATTGCTGTAGCTAACCAATTACATTTCTTCTTATTTTGACACTTTTGAAAGTATTAGCCAATCATAGATGACCTACTTACCAATCCTTAAGGATTTCTGAAAACTTGAAAAAACAAAAACCTTTTTTTTTGAAACGGATCATACATATATTTTTGCTATACCATCCACAAAGAGTTAATAAAGATCTATAAGTTTGGTGAATTGCTGCAAATAATTCAGTCAGGCATTAGCTGAGCATGTTGTATCATCATCTCTATTCATCGTTAACTGATTAATAGATCTGATTAATAGATAATTTTTAGTCTTACCTATTTAAGAATTTCAACAATTGACTGTGCATACCATCACTTCACAGCTGGTAGGTCAATTGGTCATGTTATCTGATTGGTATTAAACATAGTTCTGTTGTGAAGCCTTGTGGATGATATTGACAGACAAAGCAGTCTGTATGACTTTACAGAATGTCGGTGGTCACCATCTGCTACAGATGGCAGTTTTTTTTCTAAATTCCAGCCAGTGATGTACTACCACTGTATGAATGTTCTTGAAAAATAGTAAAGAAACTGGATGACTAATTTTGCTTGTTTTTCTATGATTCTATTGCTCATTTGTTTATGATGCTTCGTATTTCTAATCCCAGGACATTGAAGTAAAGCTTAAACTGAACCGAATATTTTAATAATAAAGCAATGTGTGCACACCTTGTAATAAAAAAACAAAATTAAAAACCAGACTAGTTTGGGGTTATTTAACGGATACCCTTGATCAAATGGAGAAACTTATAAAAAAATCAAACTTAAAAAGGAACTTGAAGCAATGAACCTTCCTAAACCAAGGAAGGACTGGGGGGAAAAAATTGTGCATTGTGAAAATTTTTATTTTCCAATTGAGACATGCTGGGAGTAGATATGATTTAATTGGAAAATCGCCAATTAAATGTGCAATCATCCTACAAAAAGCAGCCATCGCTTTCAAATTGAAGGACACGGTACCAAAAAAATTGGATTCTCAATCAGTAGTATTCAAATTGTTGGTGAATGTTTCATCCCTTGAAGGCCCAACAACATTTGAGGCAGTGTACATGCGTGGAAGATGATGACAATGCAGGCACTAGATATCCAATTGAACATAATTCAATAAAAAGTGTGCTATTGTATTTTGGACCTATATACAGTACGTATATTAAATTGGAAGATCATATACTGCTCCTCAGAATTCCTGTTGTTAAGCTGTTTCATCACAGTATAGGTGATAATTTCAGTCTAGAGGACACAGTTCTCATGATCATCAAGCTTAAGTAAGTCTAAATCAATCGAAAAATTAATTCGTGATTCCCAAATAAAATAAATTCTTCTATTTGTTATTAAATGAGCATTTCAGTTCACTTACAATAGTCCTTTCTGGGCAAAAATATTAAAGACGCTGTCATTTACGAGCATAATTATTATCTTTACAGGCATTGTTGTCTTGCTTATTTGCTTTTGTATGTATTTGCCGCTTTGTGAATCCATATTTTGTTCATATTACCCTCTTGTTTGCCTTTGTAGCTGAATAAATTCCATTTATTCCCTCGGCATATTTTGGATATGTATTTCGTTTCATTCGAATGATGCACATTTCGCTTGTCTTAGAACATCACTTTCCCTTTTAACCTGCATAAAAGACATTTTCACTCTTCTGACTTCTATTTTCCAGCAATTTATAAAGAGATATTTGAATATTTATTTGGCCCTTTTTCTTCATGATCACCTTTGTTTGTTTATTATTTATTGTTATTATTATTGACTGAACTCTGTTCAGTCAACAAAACCTTCTTTCACATGTTTCTCTTGTCATCGTAACAATCATATTTTGTATTATGCATCATCATAACATATAGCACACTTATTGATTGTTCTGTCAAGATACATAAGAATAAAGCATTTATTGTTGATTTTGAACCAAAACACTCCACACATTATATTATATAATATTATGGCACTGCTGGTCTTAGAGCATTATTCAGAAGTATCAAATGATATTTTTTTACTGTGCTGTTAATTGCACCTCAGTAGTTAAAAATGTATACTTTTGTAAAATAGATTTTCTGAAATAGATTTTCTTGTTTACTTGAGCAGATATTTTTTTTTTATGTCAATAAACATTGTTTTATTGCCTTGTCTTAAGTTCCTTCTGCAGTATCTGAGCACTTACGAACCTAGAGTGATTCCGAACTTTTTAATTCATGCATCAAGATTCTGTTTATAATAATTGAGAATTATTAATGTACCATAAACTCAATTAATGATTATAGGAAAAAGCCAAAAATATTCCAAACAAAACACTCCAACAGAGGGCATTCCATTAGATGAAGAGGAAGTGTTGGATGTAGTTTTTATCAGGGCTCCATTTTTTGAATTTGAAAATTTAAAATTTGTGTGAAGGCTTAAATGTCTTCTGATTGAAATCTCTTGAGAATTTTCCTACCATATATTTGAAACTGTAACAATAAAAGTTTAAAGACACTCATTAAATGCATTAAAATTTAAGCAAATATTATTAAAGCCATCCTTCAATCTTAATTATGAGTAATATTTACATCAAAATATGAAAAATTAAATGAATAAACTACAATTATTTTTTCTTTTAGAATAACACACTATATTTCAAAAACATAAACTGTTTCCTTCCTTGGATACATTCACTCCATAATGTACCTGAGGAAGGAAACAAGTTTGTTTTCGAAATGTAGTGTGTTATTCTAGAAGAAGAAAGAATTGTAGTTTATTCATTTAATTAAAGAGTTGTTTTGTTTTAAATATTATTATTTGATAAGTAGATCTTGATCTTGAGGTACTGCCTCAAACAGTGTGGTTGTTTCATAGGAAAAAGAAATTTGAAAAAAAAAAAAAAAAACAAAGATAAGAAAAATATTAAATAACATTTAAATATCATTTTGTAATATTATAATGATCATTGTTACACATTAGACATGAGTCCAGAATGCAAATTTTTTTTTTTTAATAATTTCTTATTGATATTGAAACTTGACTGACTTACTTAAGCTCTGTAAACGCCGCCAAGGTAACCAACAATACAGTAGAGCCCGATGCGTTGAGGAGGCCAGAGGTAGGGCATCTCTAATAATACCACACCATTGATTCGATTCATGGCGGCTTTTTGTGCATCGGCTGTCGAGAAGTAGAGCGGTTGAAGATCATGTGCCACTTGACTTAACCATGTTTTCTTCGGGGTGTTTCAGGTGATTTTCCAACCAGAAGGTCGTTCTGTGTTGAGGCACTGAGCCTCGAAAAATCCATGTGATAGCCAAACCACTTGAGTCGCTGTCGTTTGATATAAGAATCGATAGTGTATTGACTATTGCAGGCCTGCCGAACATCCTCATTTTTCCAGTGAACTTGTAGTGTAAGGTGGAGTATAATATGCAGGCATCTCAGTTGGAAACGCTCACATTCTAAAAGAAATAAGAATTTATCAAGCTGAAACCCAAAACATTTGCACTATTGATACAATATTTTTTTGTTTATATATGTAGAGGGGCAAGTCAAATAAGAGTGAGAATGAATTTTTTTAATCACAAAATACATTAGGCAGGATCCAGTTGATATGTTCTTTGTACATATCAATGTACAAAGTTGTTTGTACTTGCCCCAAAGTGTCTGCCAGTTCTGGAAGACGTGCTGGAACCCGTCGTTTGACATCGTTTTCAGAACTTCCGTTGATGAGCCGGAATTGTAGTGATGAAGCTCATCAGCAGTAATGGTAGAATTTAGGTAGGCCTTGCCATGTTCTGCTACCAGACACTGAAGCTCCCGAAATACCTCACTCACACCTGCTTCTGTTCAGGCATTAGCAATTGCAGCACCCATCATGCACAGACGTGTCTCATGTGCAAGCGATTGTGCATAACAGCAAATGTGGTTGTGCACTACCACGGGAAGTGTTTAACATGTCTGGCAGTCTATCTAGTGTTATTCGACTATCTTTCCAAACAATGATGGAAGCTGTGTTAATCATGATCTCGTTCACTGCGGTGGCCTGAGTGCCCAGACCTCCCTGCTTTCTGGTCGAAACAAAGCCCTCCTTAAACTCTTTGAACCACCAAAATGCAGTTGATTGTGAAAGATCATCTTCGCTGTATGTCTGCTGCAACATTTCATATGCTTCGATGGCAGATTTTTTTGTAGACAGGTGCAAAATTTCAAAGCCGTGAACTGCTCATCACGTACTGACTACATTTTTCCGTAGGCGACTGTGGACAACTTGTGCTTTGTTGGCTCAATGCTGTCAGACGTAAGCGCGTACGAGCTTACAATTTTTTTCACTGATCCCGCGAGACCTATTCTTCTCATGAGCATTGTTTCAGTCGTATGTCCACTGCATGATACAGAAAAAAAATCATTCTCGCTCTTTTTTTTGGGCTCGTCCTCATATATGATCGTATGTAGTAAATTAATAGGTTGGCTTCGGATGCAAAATTCTTTTGCAACTCCACAGCTCCTCCTCTTTTTTCTTTTTTTCTTCTTTTTTCTTTTTAAATGCTCGTGATCGTTAAAATTCAAACATCTGAGAACAGTAACTTTAAGCATCTATGTTTGTATTAACTATCAGAGACTCGAGCCTCTGAAATGTGTCGAGGAATTATGAATGACCCAATATATTTCTATATTGTATATACTGAACTAAACTATGTTTGTTTTACAAGAAGTTGAATTATTATAGTAAGTTTAAGAGCCAAAGTAGTATCAGTAGTAGAAGATATTGTAATGATTAATTATTAACTTTCTAATGCCTTTTATTAATCAGTTAAGCTTTTAAAATTGAATTGTAACTATTGGATTCTGTTTTGATTCTCTTAAATTTTAATTGAGTGAAATTACTCAATCATTACAAAACATGTGACTACTGATTAACCAATCATGACCTTTGTAAATATCCTTTTAAATTTCTGTTTTTCGAAATAGTAATCAATTAGAGTTTATCTTTGGAAGTCTCTGCTCTTTCAAACTATGATAGCAGCGAGAAGTGTTTTAGTTGCTGCCAGATTCTGAGATAATGCTTAAGTAAATCAGTGATTCTCATAAACATAAATATTCCATTTTTAAATCATTGCAAATAGTAATACACTAATGGCCAAAAGTACCAACTGTTGTACAATCAGAAAGTTATGTGGCACATGTTAATAGGATGTTGGGCCACCTTTAGCATCAGTCACAGACTGCACTCATCTGGGAAGACTTTCCACCAGATTCTGAAATGTGAGCAGAAATTTTCTTCCAATTGTCCATGAGAGCTGCAGTGAGTTCCAGCCACTGCAGAAGAAGGGCAGTTGGACCTGGTATGTAAAGTGCTTTCCAATTCTTTCCAGAGGTGTTCTATGGGATTCATATCAGGGCTCTGTGAAGTCCAGACAAGTAGTTCTAATCATGGCAGCACAGCCTTCGCTTTGTGGAGAGAGAATTATCCTGTTGTTACAAAAACAGTCCTTTCCGGAACTTTTGCTACAGGGTGGAAGTGCAAAGTTGTAAAGAATATCGACATACATCTCGGCGTTCATGTTTCCAGTCAAAGGAACTAAGGGACCCAGGCTGAACAATGAGAAACAGCCCCAAACCATGATGCTGCCACCGCTAAACTTGACTGTTGGCACAATACACTCAGGTAGGAAGCGTTCTTCTGACATCTGCCAAACCCAGATGCATCCATTGGACTGCCAGATCGTGTAGTGGGATTCATCACTCCAAACATACTTGTTTCCACTGCTTCCAGAGTCGAATGGTTGTGCACTTTGCACCATTGCAACTGCCTTTGAGCATTCACCTTGCTTATGTTGGACCTGTGAGCGGCCGCACGACCATGGAAGCCTATGTTTCAGCTTCCGACAAATAGTCCTGGTGCTAGTGTTGATGCCTGAAACTCACTAGTGATCATTGGCTACAGAACATGCGAATCTTCTGCACTATCCTCTTCAGGGTTTGACAGCTGCAATCTGTGACTTTCATCGGCCTGCCACTGCAATTTCCTGCCCTTGTCATTCCCAGACGTTTCCATTCTGTAATATCCCTTACAGTTGATGGCGGCACCTGCAGTAAGGCCGATATCTCACAGACCAATTTATTGCACCGATGGCATCCAATGATCATTCCACGTTGGAAATCACTCAGCTCTGATGACTTACTCATTGTTTGTCTAATGCCCGTTTATGACCGCCCAATGCTGCAGTAACCACTTTTATTTTGTGCTATGATGTCATAGCATGCGACAACAGGTACATCCACTTCTCCAGAGGGGTGTCCAGATACTTTTGGCCATGTGTAATAGTGAAATCACATGTTTTCTAACTATATAGCAGTGTTGGAAGAGGTAACACTTCTTTAGTAAGAATTATGAAACAACTCCAAAATAATATGTTAATTCAATATCTATCAGTAACTTAACATATTTAATTAATGGAGCACATGGCTTATTTATCTGTATCTACTGCATTTTATATATAGATGCATGTTTCAATCCATATGGAATGCATTAATTTTGAATTAAATCCTGTTGTTTTTTTTCCTCAGGTTCTTTGAATTGAAGAGTAACGATCATCTGTAAGTATATCTGCCTATTAACTTTAGTAATATTTTTTAACTATAGTTAAAAACTTAAGTAAAAACTTAGTTTATACTTAACTAAGTATAATACTTAAAATGTTATAAAATTTAAACAAAGGTTTTGATTATTCCTCTCAAATTAATTCAGTATTAGGTCATTTATGAGGTTTATTGTTGTCATAAGGAAGAATTGCTAAGGCTCGAAATGCTAACTGTTAAATACAGTCGGACCTCTATTTAACGAACCTCTGTTTTGCGAATTTCTCTATTTTGCGAACTTTTCTTTGGAACCAAGAACATTTTGCTAATTTCTTCGTAAAATAACCTCCAAATAGCGAAGTGCATTTTCTATTTAACGAGGATACAGCTGAGGGAAAAAGAAAAAATTAACGATGATGTGCTGATTGATGATTATCTTTCACTTGATTTTGAAGTTGAGACCTCGAAACACTAACTCAATCCAATATTTTGGACAGTGTGAGAAATAAAAACAATATGAATTAAGATGAAGATGATGAAAAAGGAAATGATCATGATGCAGAAATCAAAAAACATTCGTATGATGAAATGCTAAAATCATTTGAAACAATCCGATGCGGATTACAATTTGAAGAAAATACTGAAGGGGTTTTTGGTGCATTGAAAAGATGCGAGAGTACTATGAGCAAAAACACTTTTTCAAAAAAAAAAACTCAGACAAAATTAACACTTTATTAGTAAAATTTAAGTATGCATGTGGTAATGTAGGCTTTATGTCACTAAAATTATTACTTTTTTTAATAACATTTATTGTTTAAGTATTTTAAATCTGTTTTATGTAGTTTAAAGTAATTTTAAAAGGTGAATCTCTATTTAAAGAATTTTCCATATAACGAACTTTTTTTTGGAATTTAGCGACTTCGTTAAATAGAGGTCCGACTGTATTAGATTTTTACAAAAATCTTGCTTTGTTATTTTTATATTGGTTTCATCACATTAAAAAATTAAGAACAAAATATGTTGCAACCTTATCTGTCATTGCTCATGTCTCATCATTTATTTAAATATGAAATAAGAGGACTTCCTGTTGCCACATGAAATACAAGTTTTTCATTAGTGTAAGGACAGTGCTATGCTTTTTTTCTTGTCTATCTGGCTCATTCATTACCATCAAAAGTAATTGTGTCCAGAAATTTAGACTACAGTGACCAGCTGTAGGATTCAAAAAGTGGCTATTTCTTGAATGCTAATCAGATTATTATCAACAACTGACAGACTTTTTAGTCTACGGTCCCTTTCTGTTTTTTGTATGCATAAAACTATTTCTTTTCTCTCTCTTTAAAAAGAAAAAAAGCATGTTAAACATCACACTGTTTGATTAAGAATTACTTGATTACTTTTTTTAGTAATTTGGTTGATATTTTATTCACTGCAGGCTAAATGAGATAGGTTATTTTCTTTTTTATATGCATTTATAAGTATTGGAAATTCCATTAAATATTGTCATTTTAAAATAAAGGTGTCGACACACAAAATTAATTAGAAAAGTTTAACACTTTAAAAAAAAATACATATAATGTGAAACAATGACTAATTTCACCATTCCAACATGGCTAAAGATTACATGAGTGTTTATAACAAATTAAACCAAGGACAAATTAAAATATTTTTTAAGTGAAATTGAAATCTCCATTGTTCTTTCTTCTTTTACATTACTGGCTTTCAATTTCACCTAAAAAATATTTTAATTGTTAGTATGATAATATTCCTTCTTAATATTGTATTAACATTTTTAATTGTTAGTATGATATTTAAAGGTCATTGTAATAAAAAGAATCTCGCTTATTATTGTTATAATGTAAAAGGCTTGAGAAAGAGGAGACGTTGCATAACTCCTTGAAAATTCGTTTTTCTGGTAATAAATGTAGTATTGTGACATTTATTTCTGGTAGTGTGGATGATGTTTAATAATATATTTTAATTGTCTTTGGTTCAATTTGTGATTTAAACATTCATGTAATCTTTGTAAACTTATCAGACGAAGCCATGTTGGAATGGCGAAACTTTTAATTTTATTTCTTTTTCTTTTTTTAAAGTGTTAAACTTTTCTAATTAATTTAGTGTGTCAGTGGCTTTATTAAATTTAACCTTCAATGCTCATGTTAAAATTTCTATTAATATGTCATTTTCTTCATAATTATTGGAAAACTGTTTAACTAATTCCACTCTAGGAATCTCTCTGAAACGTAATCAGTCTTTTGTTACCCACAGTGGTTTATTTTCCTTTTGCTTTACCTGTAAATTTCATTGTACCCTTCAATGCCATTGAGATTATCAAATGGTCTGCTTAATTTCAAATCAGTCAGCTGTTGCTGATTAATGGGAAATATGCAAATGGAGTTGTCAGCCTCTCAATCATAATTGGAAAAATCCAACTTGACTTCTTTGAAAAATAGCCAAGATTTTATGAGGAAAAGAACACAACAAAAATATCGTTTAAAATCATCTCGAAAAACAAACTATCATTGAGGGACTCTTGCACCAGATGTTAGGGCGATTCAGGGAATTTCTCATATCTACTACACAAACTATTGGTATTGATCACTAACACTTTGTTTTAAATCCCTCTGATTTGAATGATAACAATGAAGTTAATTACAATGATCAGATTCATTCATTCATTCTACATTTTTCACTGGAAAACATTAATTACTGCAAAGCTAATGAAAGGGAACTTGCTAATTCTGTAACATTTCTATTAGGCTTTCCATCTATCCTGTACTTACCACCAAAATTATATGTTCCATTTTATAAGTTGATTGTGTTGTGTAATTGAAATATTTAACAAAGATGAAAGTAAGAAATAATAAAAAAAATTCTTAAATTGTAGATTTTTTTTTAGTAATTTAAACCTATTGAAAATAAATGAGTAATTATCAAATCACTTTTCAGCACAAATTATCGCTATTTAAATTAAAAGAAAAAAAAAACAAAAAACCCAAACGCATAGTAAATTACTGAAACTCTTAAAGAAGCTTGCTTTAGACCAGTGCTCCGCAACCTTTTCTCACCTACGGCACACCAAAGTTTTTCCTAGAATTCCGCGGCACATCAAAAACTAAAATATATAGATATATAATATATAGATATATATACAAAGCATACTTCGCTTTGTAGTATTATTTTATTTATTTATTTATTTTATTTATTTATAGTATTATTGTAGAAAAATTATTTAGTTATAATATTGTCTTATTTGACCGCGTCACACCTGTATTGGCTCACGGCACACCATTGTGCCGTGGCACACCGGTTGCGGAGCACTGCTTTAGACTGTCATTTGTTTGGATGTGCCTTACAACTTGTTAATAAGGATTTAAAGTGGCTACAAAGGCTAATAAAAGGTCTTTATTTTATATGTCGCTAAAATGTCCCTTATTTCACTGAGTGTGAGGTAGCAATTCCGTTGAATGTGTATTGTGAGATAGGAATACAATGAAGGTTGTTGTTTTTTTTTTACTTTTTGATATTGTTTTTGTCATCTGATGTAACACTTGTCGTATTTTTTGTTATTAAGAAGCAAAAACACAAAGCAAAACAGAATGTGCAGTTTGTATTCTTCACATACAACAACATGATTATCTGTAAGGTAGTGGAGTTTTTTTTTTTTTAAATCAAAAACAATGTTAAATATTATAACCACTTTCAGATTATTTTTTAAACCTGTTGTCTTTGCAAAGTTAGTCTTTGACTACTTTTTTTAGATGAAACCATTACGATTTACAAAGATCCTCTCATAATGACTGTTTTTCTTCTTCATCATGCAGGAACTTTTCTTAACAGACCAAAAGAATATTTACAGTCGAGCCAAAATTGAAACTTGGATTTTAGTTAATCTAAGTTCGTATACTCATCTGTACTATCCTTAAAATAATATGTTACATGTGTGTTGCTATGATGCAGAAGTAAAAATTCCTTTTTCAAGAAAAGCATGCATACAAATTTGATTCAGCTAATGTATCTGAGATAGTACAAATAGGTACACACCACCAACGGCTTTTTTATGATGAAACAGGGTGTCTCCTAACATTTTATTTTTTGATCTTTCAGTCCGAAAACTTCTATTTTCTTTACTGCTTTTACACTATCACTGTATAATTCATATTTTAATAAAATATTTTTATTATTTCTATCATAGGAAAATAACTGATTCTCATAAAAAAAAAAAAAATCTAAATACTTGAAAATCTAAAATAAGCCTTCTATTCTTAATTATCAGCAACATTGCTACCAGTAAAAGATCTGTCAGCAGATACAGTCAGAGATAAATCTAAAAAAAATAGTCCCTTGATGAATTGATGTATTGCATATTTTCGGAATTTACGTTTATACATATATGTATGACACTAATACGCTAATATGTGTAATCAACAAATGATAGGGTTATCATCAGAGAAATTTTTCACCATTCTCATTATCATCCTTTTGTAATTATATATTTATTGTAAATGGTATCTTCCTAAAATTGTCATTTTCTTTGTAATGCCTGTTTTCATTTGATTTTAAGAAATAATAACTGAAATGTTAAAATTTAAACTAGAAACAAGTTTTAAGGAGAAAACTGCTACTTTAAACCCTGTTTAACAAAAACTTTAGTCAAAATGGGAATCCTCTGTCTCTTGCATCTCCAATCCTTTCCTATATACATTTGTCTTCTTAGATTTTATTCAAATTTAAATAATTTATTATTTAAATACAACATTACATTTGCATTTAAAAATTAAATTATTAATACGACAGAATAATTAATAATTATTACAGTACTTAGTTATATATTATTAAATTTTGAGTACTTACAAAATAATTAGATATTAAAATTTATAATCTCTTGATAGGAAGACATCTTAGAAATAAATTGACATAAGGTGTAATCTAAAGAGAACTAAGAAATAGATATAAGTTTTAAAAGTCAATAATAAAATAAATACAGGCTTTAAAAGGAAATAATTTGTATATATATATATATATTTACGAGGGCAGATCAAAAAGTAAGTTGCACTTCCAATTTATGACCAGTCATTAAACCACCTATACAAAAGCAACACGGCTACGACAGCACACAATGTAAGTTCACTTTTCCACATGGTTCCCAAGAGACTCGAAACAACTTTTCGATTCCGGATGCATAGAAATCTCCTCCAGCGCTATGTAACCACCCGGAGATAGATGCTTTCAACTCCTCATCATTTCAGAATCAATGTCCACCGATGTCCTTTTTGAGTTTACCGAAAACACGAAAATCACATGGCGCCAAGTCGGGACTGTATGGAGGATGTTGCCATACCTTCCACTTGAATCGCTGCAGCAGTTCGCACGTTTGACGGGCCTTGTGAGGTGTTGCGTTATCGTGCAACAAAATTACACCGGCGCTCAATTTTCCCCAGCGCTTATCTTTAATTGCTTTATGCAACCGGTTCAACATTTGACAATAGGAAGCAGAGTTGATTGTCGTGCCTTTCGGCATAAATTCCACGTACACCATACCCTCCATATCAAAGAACACTGTCGCCATAACCTTTCCTGCTGAAGGTTGGACTTTGGCCTTCTTTCGTTGTGGTGATGAGGTGTGCACCCATTCCATCGATGCTCTCTTCGTTTCGGGGGTGTAGTGGAGGACCCACGTTTCATCCCCTGTGACGATTCGCTGCAGAAACTCGTTGCCCTCTGCAGAATACCGTTGCAAGAATGCCAGTGAGGATTGGAAACTTTGTCCCTTCTGATCATCGGTGAGAACACGTGGGACCCATCTTTGATACAGCTTACAAAATCCAAGGTCCTCGTGAACAATGGAGAACACACTGCCATACAAAATGTTCAGCATGCTGGCAATTTCCCGCAGTTTCTCTAATGATCGCATCCACACGGTCAACATTTGCAACGGTACTGGACGTTGCGGGCCTGCCTTCGCGATATTCGTCCGTGATATCCGTACGTCCGGCTTCAAATTGTTGACACCACTTTACAATACCTAGCCGAGAAATTGCATGCTCAATATATACAGCAGTGATTTCACGATGAATGTCCGTGCAATTAATCCGTTTGGCTCATAGAAATCTGATTGTTGCATGCACCTCCAATTTGGAGTGAACATCCAGTTGACACGCCATTGATCCTAGCCCGCTATCCACACACAACAACATGGGAAACCACACCAACCTTCCTATCGGACGTCTGAACAGTTACTGTCCCTTTCCCTGCATTGCCCAAGATTATGACATACAACACGCTCGTGCAGCGAGTTAGTGCAACTTACTTTTTGATCTGCCCTCGTATATATATATATATATATATATATATATATATATAATTTGTGTGAATGTATCACAATATACATATACAAAGCCGGACAGTGATGTGGAATTTGAAAAAAACCAATACAAAAACTACAAGGGTTGATCAAATGAAAAAGTATGAAACGATACTGTGGGTATAAATGAAGACTTTGACATCGTAGGACTGAGCACAACGATCCCACTGATTAACGAGCCAAAGGATTCCTTGTTCCCGGAATTCCTGTGGCCATGACGAGACCCAGTCATTCACAGTGTCCTTGATTTCGTCGTCCGAGTTGAAGCACTTCCCTTTCAGATGTTTTTTCAGAGGACCAAACACATGGAAATCGCAGGGCGACATGTCCGGACTGTAGGGCAGATGCTCAAGCTGCTCCCACTTGAACTTGGCCAGTTCCATGTCTGTGACCCTGGAGACGTGTGGACGTGCGTTATCATGGAGCAGAACCACACCCTACATGAGCAACCCGTCTTTTGTTCTTGATGGACCTGCTTAGGCGTCGGAGTGTCTCACAGTACACATCGGAGTTAATGGTTCTTCTGTGCTCAAGGAATTCAACAAGTAGCAGACCTTTGACGTCGAAAAAGACGGTGAGCAACACCTTGCATGCTGATGCCACGGCTTTGAACTTTTTAGGGGGAGGTGACGATGCATGCTTCCACTGCATGCTATCCCACTTTGTCTCTGGCTCGTAGTGATGGCACCTGCTCTCATCATCTGTTATGATCCGCTCCAGGAAAGCGGGTCTTCATGATACCGAAACAGATGTTGAAGTGCTAGCCCCATACGCAGTTCCTTCTGCTGGTCGGTGAGCTGCTTCGGAACCCACTGCGTGCGCACCTTCCGATAACGCAACTTGTCATGAACAATTGTCCACACTGTTCTGACGCTTACATCCACCTTCACCGCCAACATTTGCAATGTGACACGCCGATCACTTCTCAGTAGATCGTCCACCTTGTCGATGAGATTGGTCGTGATGACTGTGTTTGCCTGGCCTGGTCTCGGGTCATCAACCAAACTCTCACGGCCTGCCGAAAATGGGCACTCCATTTTCTCACTGACTTGTCGGACACACAGTCTTCCCCGTTTATGGTCACCATCTGGCGATGAATAGAAGCTGGTTTAACACCTTCCGCTGTCAGAAATCGGATAACACCTCGCTGCTCCTTAAACGTCGAATTTTGCAATGTGAACGCCATTCTGTCCTCACACGCACTGCCCTGTCAATTGGACGGCGCTCTTTATAAGAGCCTCTGCTCTCTCCCGCACATGCCCCAATCCACGCCGGAGACTCCAATCTCAACCCTAGATGTCTAGCTACGTTGTTATGATGTTTCGTACCTTTTCATTTGAACACCCCTCGTATATCAATGTTTCTGTGAAGATACGGCCATTTTATCCTCATGTCATCAGCGGCATAAGCAGAAATTAAAACTACTACTACTAGCCCCCTGAGACGAGTAGTCACTTCTCATCGAGGATACACCTGAGAGAGTAAGTCCCAGGGGGAAACGGAGGAAACACAGAAGAAGAAAGAAACAGCCATTGCCACGACCGGGATTTGAACCCAATTGCCGGCACAATGGCCGCACACGGCAGACCGCCGTCTAGACCGCTCAGCCAAGCTGGCACGGCTTACATACATACACACACACACACACTGGGTGGCTATAATTAAACTGACAGTATGCAGAACAATATAGAGAAGGATCTACTCCACAGATCATAACAAAAATTGGTGGTCACCTTAATTAGAACATGGGAAAGAGAATTTGCGAATAAAAAAAAATTAGCATTTTAAGTGCCACTAAGTGGCATTGGCGTGCAAAAGAAATCTGTTAGAACATGCTAATTTCTCATGACATTGCAATCAATCTCACATAATATCTTCCTGTGATTGCTAGAAGTAACCTTGGGTATCTGCGAGAAGGACCAAGCTTTGCCAATGAAACACTTTACTAAAACGGCAGTAATGTCACCTCTGCATTATGCTAATATCATTTTTTGAAAGAAATAAATATCTTTCTCTCTAAATGGACTGAAGAATATGATAAAGAAATTAAAAAAAAACAGACAAGTTGGATTTAGCTCTGGGTAGAAGTCAGCAGTCTGTTGCAGAATGCAATGTGGAAGACATTGCATTCGTACTTACCATTACAGAAATCCAGTCGCATTCAAAGCTTTCCTTAGTGCCAGATATGTAGGACAGCTACTGCAAATTTTGTGGTCAACTATCTGTGAATTCTACCATCCTGAAATGGTATCCTTATAAAAGAGGCTGCTGGAGCTGCAATCATGTGACCCTGAACAGCCCGCCGACTTTCTTTGCGATTTCTGGTGAGGATGCAGCTTGACAACCAGAACCCTTGAAAGTCTTATAGTGCATCCTGTTAACCTTTCCTTTACATCACCTAAACTAGATCCCAATCAGTCGTTTTTCGATCGCCAATTCATTTTTGCTTAGTTCTTATACACAGGACAAAAAAATAGATAACATTGGCCTGCCTTTAATGTCTTTTAGCCATCCATCTGCAACAGTTATGTTCTGGTG
Source organism: Thereuonema tuberculata (assembly GCA_023159025.1). Classification (NCBI taxonomy): domain Eukaryota; kingdom Metazoa; phylum Arthropoda; class Chilopoda; order Scutigeromorpha; family Scutigeridae; genus Thereuonema; species Thereuonema tuberculata. The sequence continues at coordinate 91,994,577 of JAFIDM010002131.1, forward strand.
ATCTCCACTGAACCCTTCATAACTTCAATATTGTTCTAGCAGTTACTGATCCAGTTGAATTGCTATAGCTTTCATCATCATCATGTTTTATGTGCAGTAGTTCGTTAATTAAAAAGACCAAGATTTGCATAGTTTTTAAAACTAAAAAAAAAAAAAAAACACAATACATATAAAATATATAATAGTCACTATATTTTTCGGAAATTAATTTTTTGATTTCCTTGCTGGGAGTTGGAGACAATGAGGCAGTTACAAATAGAGAGATTTACAAAGTCACATGCATCACTCAGCTGACTGGAATGAATCATGAGAAGAATAAAGGGGTGTACTAATGTTGGAGCTTTCAAGGAACACAGTTTTTTTTTTTCTAAATGCCATATTGCAATGCATTTTTTTGTAATGAAATGTTCGTATTGTAACACTTACTACCCCTAATCACAAATGTTTCATATAACCATGGCGTGAACATTTGTGTTGATGGTATGGCCAGTACTGTTACAATGCAGGGCAGTACAATACTACTGAGTAATGCTTGTGACTTTGTAAATCTCATTAGTCCTTTAAAAAAAAAAATCTTATAACCCAGTGGGAAACAGATGGCCTTATATCCCCAGGGGATTAACGATCCTGCACATTAAAAATATTCCTCCCAATCTTCTGATGATTACATCACCCTCTGTTGAGGGGTGTGGTTTCAGAAGGGGTAGCGAGCGAACAAGGATGTGTTGCCTCTCAACTGTTACTAGGCGAACCAGTTGTTCTCCTAACAAAAGATATTTAGCCCTGACATTGCTTATTTATCACAGAATGCCCTAACGGGTAACGCAGTAAAGCTTACTGTCTCCCACCATCCGACGAAGGAAATTGAAAAATGGATTTCTGCAACATGTAGTGACAGTTATGTATTTCATTTGTATTGTTTTTAAAAAAAAAAAAAAAAAAACTCTGCACATCTTGGTCTTTTTAATTAATGCTATAGCTTTAGTTAGATAGCAAAACTTCCTACTGTTTCAAAATTTATCCTTTCATTTTACCATAGTTTAATTCTGGATGAAACGGATACTTTTCATTTAGTATTGGATATAATCTTATGTTGTCTGTTTGCAACACAGAAACATTATAGTAATACGAAGATCTGAGACAATAATTCACTTTTAGGCACAATATACATAGAAAGTGTTACATGAATTTTTAAAAGTGAAATACAAAAGGGGATTACCATATGCAGATGACATTTTGAGAAAAATTATAATTGTAAGGAAATATAAGTGGCAAACATTTTGCTTACCAGTGACCTGATAATAGGCTTTGAGATGGATTATATGGATGCAGAAAGGATGCAGTGGGTAATTCTATTGTAATACAGAGGGTTGTTTACAATCTATGGTAACGATTTGGATTCAGGTCTATTTCCCAGAAATTCCCTTTCTCCACCAACGATCATGCTCTATTTGATGGCGATGAGATACTGCTATCGCTGTGCAGCACAGTTTCCATTGCAGGAGACTACTGCGAAGAACGGGAAGACTTATACGTTGCTGCTCCTGCTGACAACATTTCCAGTGTCCATCCAATGAACGAGGACGTCATCTTCCCAAGGCTCGTTTTAATAGTCCAAATGCGCAAAAATCCATGGGCGATGCGTCTGGAGACTTCACTGGTATCTCGGTAAACGGTATAGCCTGGATTCCGGTTTGCTGTTCCATTCGTGTCAGAAAATTCTGGGTCGATTTGGACGTATGGCTGAACGCCTTGTGTTGGTGGAGACGGACCTTGGAAACGTCGTTTCCGTAAAGAGCAGGTAGTTCCTGTGTATAAATTGGTGTCAGTACGTGATCCTGATAGTACACAGAATTCACCTTTACATTTTGAGCCACCCTCCGTATCTGTAGCTTGCCTTGATAGGAATAACCCGCAACGATCATGAATCCCTTCGAAAAAGTTTCACGACATTCTCTGTACCAATTTGGAAACGATTTGGCTCCCACTGGGCGATAGAAAATCGCCCTTGGTTTATTGCAGATAAACATATGCTTCATCTAATGTGGCCACATACTTCCATTTATTCCCAGCGAGATGTCGTTCATACAGTTTTCTGCAATTTGTCTTACGTTCTGAAATGTGCTTTTGTAAGAGCTTGTGAACCTTGCTTTTATGTCTGTTTTGAAGTCCCAAATCTTTATGGATAATCTTGTTTACGGTACGAAGAGAAGTTCCTACCTTCGCACCAATGGTCTTTTGGGTCGCTGGATTGTTCCCCGTCACCATTTTCTTGACTTTCTGAATGACAGTCTTTGTGTGACTTATAGGTGTCCTTGGATTTGCTTGCTTTTCAGTCCCGGAAATCTGTCCTGTACGGGCCAAACCAACACCAGCCAACACATTATGAACTCCTTTCTTCGAAATGGTGAAGCCTCTTTTTCTACATGCCGTAATTATTGCGGAATAACTAAATTTCGCGTCGGAAAGGGCTGTAACGTACCCTTCCCAAAACTGTGACACTTTCGGCGGCATTTCTCCGAACAAACTAACCCGCACCCCTCCACACTAATCTTTAAGTACTCACCTGTACGTTTGCATAAATTTGCATACCTATTGTGATTGGTTGCGTCGTCACGCACCATGCAAATCGTTACCATAGATTGTAAACAACCCTCTGTAGAAAAGGCATTTGGCAGTTGTGAAATCAAGGTTTTTTAGAAATGTGTAATAGTATATGAAAGTGCAAGTCTTTAGTGTCCCTCGCCAGTTTTGCGAAAATTCACTCACAGAATCTCTGTATTTATTTTGTGCTGTCTTATACGTTTGTCCCTTCTTCCAGAAGGTAAAGTCTGCAAAACACTTTGAAACTGTTGAATGTAAATTCATCTAGTAAGAATTCATTCAGTGAGTTTGTTTTATTGTTATTCTTTCCATTATTGAAACATTACACTGAATTTAAGTTTTGGTATTCATTATGTAATTAATCTTTATTTTTGACACACGTAATTACATTGAAGAAAATACATGTTTGCAATAATTAACTTGCTCAAGGTTCATCTCATGAAAATAATAATTTTTAACTGTTCTATTTTATTTTTTAGTTCAAATGGTTTTTTTTCCCAAAGGAAGATAAAGACTCGGATCTTTTAAAAAGCTTTTTGTATTTTTTTAGTATTTTTAAATACATTTTTTACAAAGTTAAGGGTATATTCATCTTTTTGTGGAATATTATTTTTTAAGTGTTTAGCAAACTGTTAACCTCCAGATTCATTTCTGTATTCTCTTAAAACTAATTTAAACAATACGAAACAATTTTCATCGTTTTGTACTTTTTCATTTTATTTCTTATACAGTTGTTTTGTTTTTGTTTTTGCCTTATATGTTTCTTCAGGTTCATTCGTATAACTTGGAATATGCCAAACGCAACAGCTAAAATTTGAATTAGAACAAGGTAAAAAGAAAAAGTAAAATGACACTTTGACAAAATGCCAAAAATGAATTAATGAAGAATTGAAAAGAAGAATTATTTGTATCATCTACAGTGTGAAACTTTTGATCATTTGGTTCTTTGTTATTTGAGTGAAATTTTGCTGTGTCGATTTGACAATAGTAGAAGTAGATTTTTTTTTTAATGTAAAAATAATTTTTTTTCTTTATTTTTTTTTTTTTTTTAATTACTCTATTTTTACTTTCCTAGGAAAGTGAGCCTCATAAAACGGATGAGTGTATGTGTGGGTGTGTGTATCCCAATAACTTTTGAACCACTTAATGAACCTTCTTCAAGACTTGACAATGCTGATTTATGGACAACAAATGATCTAACTTTTGTATTTGAAAATTTCTTTGAGTGGGTTCTTTATGAAAAATTAAATTACATTATCGTTAAAAAACAAGCATGAATCCTAAGACATGAATTTAGTTGCCTCACTTTTGAATTGAATTTTCTTTTTTCCCCCGTTAATTTCTTTGATATTATAAACTTATATTTCAGGCATTTGTTTGTAAAAGTAGTTTAACATTTTGCTACATTTTTATTAAGTGACTTTCTTCCTCAACAATTTTTAGCGATTCCTGTTTACTTTCACTTTGAATATATTACTTCATGTTTAAAGAAACCTTTGTTTTTTTGTAGGTTATTTATTAGCACCTTTAAATCTACTTAACATGTTATATTATAGATATTGAATATATTGTTACATGAAGTTTTCAAAAAATTTCATTGTAGTCAATATTTTTTTTATATTGATTTTCAAGTTCAGTTGTAGAGTTCTCTCAATTTGTTAACAAACAAATTATGTAAATAAGAGAGCAAGAGTGAAACCTCCAAACTAAAAACAAGAAATAAAAAAACACATTAAAAAGAAAAGAATAGAAAACCAT
>JAFIDM010002131.1:91999338-92036239 GCA_023159025.1 Thereuonema tuberculata
CCGTTCTGTACATGCATTAATATTCAATGTGTTTTTCAACGGCAGAAAAAAAATATTTGGGGAGCAAGTTTGCTGAATGTTTGTGAGTCTCAAAGGAGAATCAAACTATGGCAACAAAACTTTGAGTTAATTTTGAGATTTAGCAACTTGTGATTGCAAAATTACAATCAAAAGATATAAAGAAGAAGCCTAAGACATAAAGAAAACCTAACAGAGGTCTAATCACTGCAGCGCAATTGAAGTGAAGAAACGACAAAAATTCTAAATTTTTATATAATTCTAGAGTCTTGCTGTTATTTTTAATTTTAAACCATATTTAATATTTTCTGTACATTCATATCAAATTTACAATTAAAGCTTTGTGATTTTTTTATAACTACAGGTTTAAGAAGGTTTCTGATACTATTATTAGTAATTTTAACTGTATAATTTGTGCACATTTTGTAGTGTCAACATGTGAAGTCATTCTCCATACTTACTGAGAAAAAAAATATTTCTAAATCATTTAGTTTTTACTCTAATAATGCTCATAGTTATTTAATATATTACTTTACTTCTTATTAATTAAAACACACACACACACAGTGGCTAAAATTAGCGAGGGTGCTGCCCCAGAAAATTTTTAGCCTTTGTTTTAAAATTGTGTAAAAGGAAACAAACATGTATAAAAAGAAAATTTATTAAGAAACTTGATAAAATCCTAAAAGAACAAAAGCAAACATTTTTTACTTTAACCTAAATTGTTACAGTTCAAGCTTGATCTATTCATTTAAAAATTTACGAACCGAAAAAAAAACAATGGAATCAAATAGAATATCTGAAAGCAGGATAATAATCTAATTCTACACTTTATCGCAATCAAGAATATGGTACACGGTTTTTAAGCACAACACACGCGGAGTAAAGAAAAAAAAAGCAGGGTGGAAAAGACAGCTTCCTAGCACGGCAGGATTGACATTGTGAAAAACACAGTGTTGTCTCCATTGCAGCCTCACGTTCAGCTTCCTAAGTGCGCATGCGCACAACAGTCAAACCCCGCGCCCGCTGTAACTGCGAAGCTTTACATTCCATACGAAGATTTTTGTATCTTCTTCATAAACTAGGGGATGGCTACTGACATTAAGCTTAAGGATTATATATTGTACAAGTAAAAAGAAAGAATTTAAAGAAAAAAAGGACTGATTATATTAAATGTTATCGATAATATCAAATGGAAATAGGCCTAGGGGGTGCTGCAGTTCCACAGTGCCTCTACATGAGCCGTCACTGCACACACACACACACACACACACACATTAAAGTTATAAATCAACCTATCAAAGACATGAGATAGGAATTCATTTTACTAGCCTAAATTCAGTCTTCATAATTCACAAGTAACATATGTTTTACACCTTTTATTTGGATACCATGTTAAAAAAATTGCTTTGGCTAAGAGTATGTGATGAATTGCTTCACATAGGCTTATAATCTTACATATGGGCACAGTAGCTCATTTAAGGCATTGTTTGGGCTGAAGGAACTGAGTTCAATCTGCGGTAGTGGTTGTGAATTTTCCCTGGTTCTTTCTCATCCAGACAAGCCCCAGCGTTCACTTAGTCCTTGAAAAATAGATATTGATTTCCTTCCAGGGATTGAAGGCTGATAATTGTTGGGTTACATCTGATCTAAATGTAGGCATGTTGATCATAAAATACTTGAAACCTTACCTCCCAAGACCCCTCCGTTACCCATGTCCTGTTGTGGTAATTGTTTACCTTATATTTTTATGTAACACAACATAGGAACATGTTATCGAATCGGACATTAAGTGCTCAACTGAAGTGGATAATTACTATTAAGTAGGTAAACCAAAAAAAGTATAATGATCTCAGCAATCCTGGATCAATCTAGATATCGTATTTAAAAGGCAACTTTTAACTCTGTACCTTTTTAATCATCATCCTTGAACATGACAGTGAATAGGTCTTAGGTGCCCAAGCCAACATACTATTAAGTTTACAATTAAGTTTTTTCAAGTAGTAATACAGTTCAAAGTTTAACGTATTATACAATACCATAAATTAATTACTGTTATTTTCCTTTTGGCGAAATGTCAGCGGATGAATTATTTATGCATTTAACGAGCCCTGAATACAACTGAACCCAGCCAATGAGGAGGGTTGACTCTGAAACAGTTTCCTAGGATGTCAATCAAAATATATATTCATATTGATTTCCTACTTATATTTATTATTCGTCTTAATTTAGTTTTCTTTGTTAATTGTTTGTTTTATTTAAATTTTAAGAATTGCATTTTGTAATCTTTGGTTTTAGTTCTCTACATTTTATAAGATACGTTTTATTATAATTTTAAAAATAAAAATATAGTTAAGATGGATCGAGCTTTGCACAATTTTGTAACCTAAAAAAAATCCTATTTGAAATTGAAGATTCGATCAACGACAACGTAGTAATAATGATTTGTGATTCACGAGTAGTTTTGTTGTGTCTGAATACTTTTCTTTTCTTCTTTTTATAGCAATCCTAATCAAACCCTGACATGTTGCGGCATTTAGAACCCCTGTTGTGCGAAGTAGAAAGAAATTGAAGACATTGGATGTGATTGCCTGAAGCCAGATCATTTGCCAAGCAAAAAAAAAAAAAAAAAAAAAAGAAAGAAAAGAAAAATAATAATAGAAAAAAAAAAATCAGTTGAAGGTTTAAATTGCTTTAGAGGATATATTTAATATTTTATCTACAGCTTTAGTTTTCCCTACCCACCCATTAAAATTAGTTATTTTTATGATATTCTCTTCTCTCACTCCAATAATATGAAATGGTTCTGTTGGTAGGTTTTTCTTTTTTTTTGGGTGTTAGTTCATGTAAATTTCCAAGAAAGACACTGCTCGCTTACTAGTTTTAAAACAAGTTCTACATTTATTTAGAAATGATAGTAATGTCCCAGGCAGTTGTCAGTATCAGATCATTGCTTATTCTTACATTTTATTTCATAACACAATGCATAATAGAAACGTCCTCTTATATTATTTCCAGCAGCATAGCAAATCATTGATTCAAATTTTACGAAGAAACTGCTCTTATAACGAAGAAAGTTGATTTTAGGCTTCATAAAAATACTTAAATTTTCAAATGGACTTTTTTGCATTATTTTGTAATCACAAATTTCACTCCCTCTTTTATTTATTTATTTATTTTTTTTAATAATAGAATTAACTAAAATTCAGTTAATTTCTTGACATCTGAATTAACTAAACACAAATGACATTGATATACAAAACACACAAACCCCGAGTTGAAGCAACACACTAAAAAGATTATTGCTTCCAATTCTTTGGACTTGTAAATAAAAATCAAAGACTAAAAGTAAATAAATAAAATACTAAATATAATTTTGTATTTTTGCTAAGCACTTAATTCATAATAATTTGTGGAAAAGAATAGCAATGATCAGAAACAAAATCATGGTTTGCTTTGAACATCTTATTCTTTTAACATTTCAATTTATACTTATTCATAATTGCTTACTAACAACCGTATTTTTTTTCTTTCAAAATATAAAGTAATCATGAAACAATAAAATTTCCAAGTATTATTATGTTAGCAATAACTTACATTTTTTTTAGTATTGATTAAATATTTTCCATCATTACTATTTTTATCTATTGTTATTTTTGTATATTGGATTATGTGGCAGGTCCAGGTTATTTCTTTCTCGACAGCAGGGTTCTGTCAGGAGAAGTTACTATTACATTTATAGAGAAATATATTTTACTATTTATTTATTATATCATTGTGTTTTCACTAAGAAATGTTTTATCTGAATTAAAATTGAATGATGTTATTGTAATATTTGTATATTATTTTTCCCCTTTTTTAAGTACATATGTCATTGAATTCATATTATTGTCATTCATCAATGCATTTTCAGTAACATTTGAGTCGTGGGTCTCTTCAGCCCAAGGTTTCTTTTAATATTTTTAAAACAAGGAAGATGTTTTGATAGTGAGATTATTGCATGAATGGTTGGCAGCTCAAAAAAAAACACTTGAAATAGAACGAACAAAAAAAACAAAATATCCCTCTTATGGTTGTTCAGTTGAATGTGCTGGTATATCTAAGGTTTCTGGATTTTTGAAGGAAATCTTTAGTAGAATAAGATAGAATTTTAAAAAAAGAGTGCCTTGTAAGTTCCTTAATGTTAGAGGCATTAGCGGTTGGTCCACTACATATGCGAAAAAATAAGAAGTGCTTTTCTGGTTTAGAAATGTTTAGTACACACAACTGAGATTTTATCTTATTCCAAGATGATCTTTTACCTAGAAGTATTAGAACATCTCTTTTAAACCTGTGTATAGAGATATCATCATTATAGATAATAAAACCTAATTCAGAAGAGGGAAGGAAAAAAAAAAAAAAGAAATCGGCATTAGTTTTTGGATACCTCATTACAGAACCAGACAAAAAAAATCCACAGTGTAAGATATTATCATTTGATAGAACAGCAGCAGTGAATTTTAATTTGCTTTGTTTTATTTCAGTTCCTGTTTCTTCCATTTGAGCTTGGATGGTGTCAAAAGCATAATTCGTATAGTGTGGAATATTCTAGTGCCTCTTCCTCTTATGATCTGGATTCAGGCTCAGTTGTTAAATTATGTATTGATTTGTTATTCCTGTATTAGTGAGACACTTTTAAAAAAAAATGAAACCAATGAAATAAAACAGAAAATTTTAGAAAAAAAAAAGGCATTTTACTATATATTGTTACTTAGCTTCTTCTTTTTATTTATTTATTTATTTTTTATTTTATTTTTATAGTGGAGTATTGAAATTTTAGTTCAAATCTAACGATTGGTTTTATTTTTAAAAACTCACTGATTATAAATAAAATTTGAGTTGGGTTTGAGTTTAATTATTAAAATAACTTCCTTGAATTTTGTTTGTCTCATGTAAATAATATGAAATCGTTTTCCTGAGTGGCAATCACTTCCACCACGCTAACTTGGCAATGCACTGCAGGAGTCTTGTTTTCACAATTCTTCACCTAAACTCTTCTCCTGATAATTTGAAGGTTGGGATTTCATAAAAGAATTTTCTCCAATCGTCTCTTTCTAATGCATTCAAGATAAATATGGTGAATATGGGCTTTGATGTCAACTCCCCATGCTGTACTGAATTCGAGCCATAATGTGTTTGGCTGTTCACCGAAGGAAATTAAAATCATTTGCATTTCTTACAAGGAGAGGTCACACCTTGTATCTTGCCAAAATCAATGCCATTTTGTGGATTATAAAGTACACATGAAGTACTTCAAAAATATATGTTTTGTGGGGTCCACCCTCAAGCGTTTTCATCGATTTTTGAGTATTAGCTTATTAACTTCCTGTTGTTGACTTCCAACACTTGTTGCTTTGGTTTGTAAAGGCTGTTTTATTTGAGTAGGCTATATCGATGGCAATGTCATGATAGATTGCCATTGAATAAAAAGCTTTAAAATTCTGGCATACATGTTCCCTATCGCCTTCCATTAGACAGAAAATTTACACTTCTCAATTGTTGTCATACCTACGTTTTATTTACAAAAAAAAAAAAAATAGTACTGATTTATATAAAAATCATTCATTCAGTGCATCGAATAGGCGAAAGAATTTTTTTAATTCATTAAAATAGGAAGTATTCATTTTTTCAGCTTTTTGTATTTCTTTGTTTTCAGTTTCGGTATTTCTTGTTAAATATCGATCAATGACTATGTTTTTGAGATTCCAATCGCTCGTCGATTCAAATTTTCAGGCCGAAATTCTCTTATGATTTTGGTTAATAATGTAGCGTTATCCACGAAAACATAAGGAAAAGATGACCTCCATTCATGAAAATTATTTCTGTAATCGGTAATTTCGAATAAATAGATATAAATCAATTGGACTTCAAGTTCTACAATTCGCCACCAGGAGCACTGGTGCAGATGGCTCCTTCGAGATGGCATGCCATCTCTTTGAAATTAAAACGTTCTAAATTAGAACAGGAGGGGCAATGTGCTTTCCATTCTGCCATGGCATGATGATGGCGCACAGATTGCCTGTTGAAATGGTACTTGTAAAGCAGTTTTAAGTCTTCCGCCTGGAAATCTCAGGATCTGATTTGATTCTAGTGATGGGAACCCTTTTTTTTTTCTTTCTTTTTCTGTAAGATAATGTAGGTTTGGTTCTTTTTTTTTCCCCAGTTATATTATGAACATTAGGCAGAAAAAGAATATACGATTAGAAATAAATAAATAATATTCTCCTTAACATTTTTTTTATTAAAAAGTAATTTAATTTATTAAAAATAAAATAAAACATATATTGTATAATTACGCAACTTAACTAAACTTTTTGACATAATGAATTTTTTTTTCCTCTTATACTAATACGCTTTTCTCTTGACATTTTAAATTTGTAAATAGGGGGAAGGAGGTTTAACTTCATAGTCATGTATTAATGCTGTTTTTGAGCTGTTCCCTGTCAATATATCAACCCTTTTACATAACTAACTATACCAATTGTTCAACCGTTGAACTGTGCAATAAAAATCCTTAATCTATAATTTTGTTAATTAAGTATTATGTAAAAAAGCGCGTACATAAAAAATTAAATTTCTCAATTTAAAAATTTTTTTCAATTTTTTCATTTAAAAAAACTAAAATGGGTTGGATATTACCATAAACAATTAGTACAATAAATATCTCAATCGGTGGAATCTAAAGCTTGGTTATTTTTTTTTAAAAAAAAAGAAAAGAAACATTTATGTATATTATAAATGTTTTACTATATATACTATTAAATTATAATTGAATACTGTTAGATTTCTCATCCATCGATTTTAATGGTTCAAGTATTAGTATTAATTTAACATCGGGAGAAAAGCGTATTAGTATAGGGGGGAAAAAAAAAGATTATGTAGAAAAGTTTAGGTAAGTGTAATTATACACTATATGTCTTATTTTATTTTTAATAAATGAAAAGTTAATGAGAATATTATTTAGAAACGGCCAACCATTAAGACACTTATTTACAATTAAAAATTAAAATATTAAAAACCCAAGAATAAAACTACGTACATTTCGAAATCTCGATCTTTCAGATTTCTTTTTCAAGTTATTCCCCCCTCCCTACCTTAAAAAACAATCCTCCTTAGAGAGGGGTTCGTCATCAATATTATTTATTTCTAATCGTATATTCTTTTTCTGCCTAAAGTTCACAACATAACTGGGGAAAAAAAAAGAAGCAAACCTACATTATCTTACAGAAAAAAAGGAAACTAAAAAGTAAAAAAAAGGTTTCCCTGCACTAGAATCGAACCTCAGATCCTGAGATTGTCAGGCAGAAGACTTACGCACAAGACCACAGCAACACTTGTTGGAACTGAACAACAAGAAGTTAATAAGCTAATAATAAAAAATCAATGAAGACAATCTAAAATATTTCGAAAATACTTGAGGGTTCGCCCCACAAACCTTATACATATTTTAATTACTCCCTGTGTACTTTCATCCCACAAAATGGCATTGATTTTTGGTGAGATACAGGGTGTGACCTCTCATTGTTAGTAGAAGATGAAAATCAATATATGCTCATTAGTTACTCTTAGTTCAGTTTCAAGTCATTCCTGTGTCATTCTGAAATGCAAGAATTGCAAACTAAAACATTATGATTATTTAGATAATAAGTTCACTGTGATTAGCTTCAAGTCACTGCTAGAAGTTGAGGAATTCATTAAAGCATGGCCAATTAAAACTGTCTTTGAACCTCATGGATTTAACCTATTCATTTAGAAAAGAGAATTGTAGGATACAATAAGCCATTGGTAGCATCAATGAAGATACCATCCTCATCTATATATAAGTTATTCTACCTCTTGGAAAAGCATTAGGAACCCTTTTAGTATAGAGTGAATGATCCCCATTGAACTACAGATTGGAATATTATCCACTGCTGTATATGGGAGTAAGTTTAAGTGTCGATTCTTATAATTGTTCATTACATTTCGATATTTAAAAAAGTGACCTCAACAGATTCTATCAATTGACATCATAGGAAACCCCAACCTCCAAAATCAGGAGTGAATTAAAAAAAAAAAAATTAGAAAACAAATGTCTACAAAAAATACGAAGAAAAGTAATGCTTATAAGAAGAATTGAAATATACAAAGGAATTGGTTGGTAAAATCTGACAAAAGAGAAATCAGATTAGGAAGACATTTGGAAAGAAATGCTACAAGATTACAGAGCATTTATAAATTCTATATTATAAGATTCTTTGAAGATAATCTAAATGATTGAAGATCTGAGAGATTAAAAACTAATGGGAAGCTAATATAAAAAGCAGATAAAATAACCTAAAATGAAAAATATACGAAATAACTGCTTGTATTGGGAAAAGTGCCTGAATAAGGCAATAATAAATGAAATTAAAAACATTGATACTAATTATTTATTTGAACAATGAACATTTAAGGTTCAGAGGCTTTGGGGAATTGTTTTCCTTGTTTTTTTTGAAGACTGTTAGATTTTTTTATTATTTTTTTTTTCTTTCTAGTAGTGTTATCATTTGTTTTTCTCAAATAAGATTTAGATTTGGATTGTAGTGTTAGATTATGAATTTAATGCAAATAACACTGTCCTTTTGGTCAGTATTTGTTGTCTTTGACTGCATTGGCATTTCTGTATCAAGGCTTCAGTGTTCTCAATTGCAAAGACTGCAAATCCCTCGTAGAATATGAGCATTCAGTACACAAAATTATTTTTTATAGCTTAAATATTTACAATGGCATTGTTTCCCGTAAGACTCCCTTTCCGTTTCACCCAGACTTACTTTTGTGTTTTGGCCTTTTGAACTGACCATCTTTGTTTCATTGACTTTTTTTTAAAATGAAAGTGGAAGACTTTAATAATCATTATTTTGCATTTAAATGCAGAAATAATGTTTTGCTGGCTATCATATCACAGACTTTGGATCAGCATTTTAGTACTAAACCCTTGGCCATAGAGACATATTTGGGGTCTCTTCATCAATCAGTGCCTCAATTGTCATCCTAGAATTTTTTAGCAGCACAAGTTTTGTTTTAGAAACATGCTGGTTCCAGCTAACTGCTTTTCCTCAATGAGAACAGTTCATCCTAGAGTTGTCAGCTTCTGAACTTTCAAAACTTAAAAGCTACTTCTCAGTTGACAAAGGACTAGTGGTGAAATTTACTCGACTGTCTCAGGATCCATCAAACATCACAAAGTAGATTCCACCATGTTTTCAAGAAGGTAACAAGCTCAGATCAAAGTTTCTTATGGAAGAATTAAAGTTGTCGGTTCATTCTTAAGACATATAAATGAATTTCATTGTCAAGTTTCCAATGGAAAAATTACTATGCCATAGATTACATACAGCAGTAACAAGTCGCAAAACACGGGTAACTTCAAAATGCATTAGTTTTGCATTAGATGTTGAAAATGATTGAAACAATTGCTTTCTACAGAACATGCCTTTGAAACATAGAAGAGCAGAAAGCATCATCAAACAAACTTACAGAGAAGGCACAAAATAGTATATGATGCCAGAATGTTTTGTCAGATTGAATAGTTTCTTGTATTATGTCGGCAACAGTGCAGCAGGTATGATGGCATTAGGCAGATGAAGACACACGTAAACCTCAATTTGAAACCTCTAGGAAGACGATGTAGTTGTCTTGTAACTACTAACGATTTATTAGCAATGGATTCTAATATTATAGAAACTGATAATATCCATGTTTCAATAGATTCTTTTAACATTTGAAGGAATGTTCCTACAAGTCAACTTATGGTGTAGAGGAATTTTTTCTAAAGTACGTGGCACCCACATCTTTATTAATGAGTATTACAATTCTGCTTAGGTTAGTAATGAATGAATTTGAAAAGAGAATCTGGAGAAAGGACACTATCCAGACAACTGTTCAAAGGCAAACCTCAACTTCTAGAAGAATCAAGTAAGAAGCAGTTGATAGTTGAAACCCTAATGAATGCTTGACAGGAAGATAATCAAACCTGTAATTATTCCATATATGAAGACACAAAAAAATATAAGGGTAAAGGTAGATTATTATAAACATCTTTTTGGTGAAATAAAGAATCATTGAAAAAAACTATCGAAGTTTTCTAGGAGCTCTGCCAATAGGAAAGTGTCCATTTCTAAAATAATTTTAGAATTTTTTAAAAGAGAAAATGACCATGACCATGACTTGGCATCCTGCTTAGCAAATAAGTAGCAAATTGATATTGCTAAATGAGAGATTGGGGCAAAGAACATGGTAAGTGATATTGGAGCTTGAAAATTCCCTTACGGTAGAACACCGTTCCAACATTGTGAAAAAACTGACACACTGCTTTCGTGATGTCCTCCATCGTTTTGTAGTGTCAACCTCTTGTGCCTTCCTTCGCAGCACTAAAAAGATGATAATGTCAGGGCTGTAGGCAGGATGCAGAAGAACTTCCCGTCCCGTTTTTCTGAATTTCCTCCATGGTGGAACGAGCAGTGTGGAGGTCTCTCGTTGTGCTGCAGGATGTTTATCACGTAATGCACGACAAAGCTTATGAAATGTTATGACGTACCAAGCAGCATTAATGGTATGCCAAGGTTCAAAAAATTCCACCAGAATCATGCCATATGCATCCCAGAAAACGGAGCCCATAACTTTTCCAACTGATGGCACTGTCTTTGCCTTCTTTTTTGTTGGAAAATTGAGGTGGTGCCATTTCGTTCTCTGCAATTTTGATACTTGTCTAAAAATATCTCCTTCATTTTCATATTGCTTGAAGAAGTTTTTGAGCAATGGCTTTTTTCTGAACATTGATGCAAATCAAAAAACGGGGAACCCAGCTGGCGCACACTTTCCGATAGCCTAAATTCTTGATCATCATCTGGACTGCACTGTGCCCAATTCCAAGTTGCTGCAATGTCATACACGGTTACATGTCAGTCTTGCTGAATGATGTCATCCACTCGTTCCTTGTTGCATTCGTTAGAGGCAGTATGCGGACAACTGCTCCGAGGCTTATATTCAATGCTTGTGTTGTCATCTTTAAAATGTTTTACCGATCGTCTGACACTGCTGGCTCCCATGCACACATCTCCATATGCACGCTGAAGTCTCTCATGAATTTTGGCAGCGGAGTTTTTCTCTTAACTAGAAATTCACAGAACTCTGGCGAAACAAAAATCACTTGCAGCCATTTTGTATCAGTTTTCTGTGATCACGTGATGGAAGCTAATGACGTCACGACTCGCTTATGGCGCTGTCTATAGTCTATGGCAATGTTCTTGCTTTTTCATAATTAATATATTGTGATTTTTAAAAAATTGTTGCTCATGACTTTCAGTACGACCCTCGTAATATCTGCTGTTTGAAGCTGATCTCAAAGTCGGTTTCTTAAAATCCCTGAAGAGATATCAGCAATCTATTGGATATAAAACAAACTTGCGAAACTTACAGGTATTGCATTATATGTATACAATATGTTAATGAATGTCAAGATTGATTCATATATCAGTAACCATGTTTTAATATAATTTTATGTTACGACAAGATAAAGAAAAAAAATGAGAATTATTTCTTAGTAGGAAAGGACATTTACCAAGAAATCAGTTGATGAATAAATATCCCAGTCATAGGGAACCAGATTTTCCCCACATCTTTTAAAGAGAGGCTTCACACTATTATTTAACTTATACAGTATGGCTATTTACAGTACTGAAAATACCGCCCATATTGTGATTATACACAGTGTACCTGAAATGTGCTGCCAAACTTAAAGTTTGTATTCAATCATTCAAAACAATGAAGAAATGTCATATAAACATGTCTCGAAATGCTTTATTTCCAAGATATGAACGATGCAACAATACAGAGGTGTTGGCCATATAGTCCTCAGTTTCACAGAAAGTGCTCGAAATGTCCTCCGCCGACCGCAGAGCACGCAACACAACGTCATTCCATCGACTGCCGAACACAGTCGAAGATGCCAGGTGCATGTCGAACTGTGTTGCACCCATCCAATACAGCATGTAGTGGTTGGGCGTCAGGAACCGGGGTGGTGTACACTAATGCTTTAAGATAACCCCATGTGAAAAAGTCCAGAGGGTTTAAATCAGGGGAACGAGCAGGCCATGTCACGATTACTGAGGAGCAATTTAATGACTTTACGATACGATGTAAAGGCCAACACCTCATTATCGTTTCATCGTTCATATCTTGGAAGTAACGCATTTCCAGAACCATGTTTATATGACATTTATTCATTGTTTAGCATGATTTAGTACAACCTTTAAGCTTGTCAGCACATTTCAGGTACACCCTGTATATGTGAACACCCCACCTGTCATGTTGCAGGTGCTGACATATGTTATATTCCATATGCATTGCGCAGCTAGAAACTATATTAGTAATGTTGTCTACTGAGGAAAACATTTAGTAGAGTTTTATTTCCACTCGTATGGAAAAGGAAAGCAGAATGATTGAAGTTTACAGTTTGTATATGAGCAGTTTACAAAATGCTTTGGTAGAAGAGTACCCAGTAATTCTGTAATACTGGGTGTTGTAGACAAGTTCTGAAGCACTGAAAGTGTGTCCAAACTAAAGAAGGGTCATGTCGGAAATCTGAAGACAGTGGATACCAATGACAATCATAAACTTGTTTTGAACCAAATATACAGTGAAGACAATATACTGTCTTGAAACACGATAGTGAAGTCCGTCTGCCTATCTGACCTTCCATTGGGGAGTTGTTAGGGGAAGACGGACAGGACAAATGCAATAGCTACTGATTTTGGTCGCTAACACAATATCTCCGAAATGGGTCGCTAAAAAAAAAGTGAAGTTTGGGAATTTTTTCCTGGACAACTACTGACTCGATTGACTTGAATTTGGAAATGGTATAGTTAGAGTGTCTACTGTACAACGAATATTTTTTTTATTTCTGCTTATTCGGAAAAAGCCGACTGTGTCCACAAACTGTTATAGATATGTTTGAATAAAAACATAGATTGTGTAGTAGACACTAAACTAAAGCACATTTAAATTTTAAGTCAATTGGGTCAGTAGTTGTCGAGCAAAAAAATTACTAAATTTGAGAAATAAACAGTCGACTCTCTCTTAAAACTAGATGTGAAAAAAAAAAAACAACTAACGCTAACATTTAACTAAGTAGATATTAAATCACTTTAAAAAATAATGAAAGCATTGAATGGCCATTTGTATGTGATTCTGATTACCCAACAATTGTAAATCAGTGATTATGGTGCGAGGCATCAGTTTTGTGCCACAGTCCTTGATTTGCAATATGACAATCTGTCCTTTGTTGACCAACATCTGCAGCAACGAAGCCCACTTTCATTTGCTAGGTCACGTACATAGGCATTGCAACATAGGCTTGCAGCAACCAGGTTTCTTTCGACAGGCGGGGCGGCATGCCATTTATCACAAGAGTCGAGAGCATTTCTATGAAACGTTCAGAAGTAATGTGATTTCACATTTTACTGATTTTTCCCTACCTTTCTGATCTAATATCACCAGATGCAAATGTGGGCCTTGCTGAAAGAAGTGGGTGTTTCAGGAAAGCCCTCCATCCTCGGTGTAGCAGCCATTATTCCTTGATATGGCTAGAAATATGGCGGAATGCTATTAACTGTGCAACAAGCACAATGGAGGACATTTGGAATATATTTTTTTTTTTTTTATAGACAACATGCACACTGATTTGTATTTCTTTTTTTTATTTCTATTGTTGACTTTAAAATGTAATTGTCATAGCTGTCAAATGGGCCTTATCAACAGTTCAGTACTGTAAATTATTAGACATTACTGTTTCAAGTCATACTATTATTTCATTAGGCATGGTGGTATTCTTACAGCTAGATCTAATGTTTGATTGTCTAGAATCTGAGTCATTTAGCAGCTATTTGATGTTTACTAACTTTATTTTAAACATTATATATGATTGGCTACTGAAAAGATAGGCATCAGAATAAATATTCAAATTGTTTTTTTTGATTTCGACAATCTTAAAATACTTCAGTCCTAACCACTATTTAAAAAAAAAAAAATGTAAAGCGTAACGTTTGTTATCTACAATAACAGCCCTCTTTTTCTCATGAAACCTTTGAAAAAGGGATCTGTTATTAAGATCTGAAATATTATGGTTTATATTTATTTATGTACTTAAATAACGTGATGCCTAAAAAAAATTTAAGATTGCTATAGTTGACATGTTAAATGATTCCAATGTTTTTGGGTTTTTTTTTATTTCTCTTTGAAATATTACAAATTTGATTAGCTCTTGACAGTTTTAATTTATAAGAAGAACTTGATTCAAGAGTAACGATTGTATAAGAGAAAAATAACATAGCAAACTGCACCTAGTTAAAAAAGACAAGATTTGAAAGTAAATAGCTGTTAAAAACAATTTCATATCATACAACAAGTTTGAATTCCGAGTAATTTGAGTTAAAGTGATTGAATGGTTCATCTGTGAATGTGGTAATAAGTCAGTGGAATGGGAAATAACACATTAATAATGTTACTAGTAATGTTTGGTAACCATTACTTTTGTAATAGAGTAACTATGACTTTGAATTGCTTCTACTTTAAAATAACTTTCACATCCCTGTGAGTCATTAATTTGTTATTTTGATAGTTGGTAAATAATTATATAATATTTTAAGTTTGTGTGTATCTATATATATTAATACCAAGTGATCCTGAATAAAGTATTCCTATATATATATATATAAAAAAAGGACCACCAGTAAGAATATGGTACTGGTCTAAAAAGATAGACAAATGAATCATAATTGACAACAGATTACATTTAATATGTGAATTTTATTGTATTTCAGCCTAACGTTAATGTGACAGCATCTTATTTACATCTTGTGGTTGATTTTAGAACTAATTTTTATTTCAACAATTGCTTCTGTATACATATACTGCCAAAAGAATTTATGAACCTTTCAACTTAAAACGTTTGTAAGTTTGTAGCCAGCATATATATGCTTCAGAAAATTTCCCATCAAATATATGACTGGTTGTCACCCAGAGGTTATCCTGTAATTTGATCTGCAAAGGAATTCTTTATTTAGGATTTTCTTGTTCATAGGATATTTTCTTGGTTTAAGTTATTCTCTAAATGATTTCTGGTTTTCAGTTGTTTGTTTTCAGCTTCCAGTTCAACAGTGTTTTCTCTATTTGGAAAAGAAGAACTTAAGAGAGTACGATTGGTTCCTCAAACCACCATTCCTGTCAACCTGGCTTCTATCCTCTCTACATTAACTTACTATTTCTCTCAAACAAAGCCAGAATTTGCTTTTACTCTTTTCATTTTTAAAAGAAATTTTTTCAGATACTGTTCAATCAAAATTGAATGAATAAAATATATTTATATATTTCTAAAAAAAAATAAGGAGTGCTGTTTTTATTGTTTTTAATGCTGTTACACTGAAAAATAATTTAATTGATCCTTTCCTGCTCAGCTAATTGTTAACTTTCAGAGGCAGGAAGGAGAAATCTAAATTCTATATTGATTTAATTTATATCAAATTTTACACCAAGTAGTCGGTGTATAAATACAACATCCTGTTTGCCAGAATAGGAGGTGAGTCGTGGGGCTGCCCTTGCTGTATTAAGCAGCATTTAAAGATTCATTGCTATACAGTCAAAGTCTCCTTTTGAAGAATGGGATTCTAAGGCAGTTATTTTGGACCTTGCTAGCTCTCCTCAGCTAGTGCTATTCATTGACTAAGATACAGAACCTAAATAAACTATATAAATGATCAAAACAACAACCATTAATAGGAATGGTTCAGAGAAAATTATATCTGTGGCCAGTATCTTTAATTTAACGTTTTATTTGTGGAGTCACTTTGTTATTGTTACATTCTTGTCATAATGTGCATCAAAGCTGACAAATAGTAGGAAGCACTGGCTAAGGGGAGCAAAGTTGCAAAATTTTTGTCAAAAAAAAAGATGAAGTGCCAAATATATTTCTGTTTTTCTTTTATCTTTTGTTTTATAGTATATGTTGAATCTTTACAGATTGAACATTGATGATAGCCATACCAACCAAACCATCTGCACCAGATGGAAGTAACTTGCATGGAACATCGTATCGTTAGCAAATTACTTGATGAAAACAACTACTTGCTTATTAATTTCATTTATTCAAATTAATAACTTATTGCTTATTAAAAATCTTCAAATTTCATGTACGACTACGTGATAAATTCTAAAATACTGCAAAATAACTAACGGTTATAATAATAATAATAGTGATTCAAAATTTTAAGAAAATAAAAGTAGTAAATTAAAAACAATAATACAAACTTTATCAGAATGTTTTATTTTACATTGATACCCATAATTTGGTTTGTGGCTCTTTAGTAGTTGCAAAGTACAAAAAACTTCACACAGATTTATGGCCTCTAAACATTAGGAAGTGATTTAATAAATACTGATTCTGTATTTTTTTTTTTTTTTTATTTGATACAAATATTTTGACACTCGTTTTGGGATTTGTTCATCTTTATGACAGTAAAATGTAAAGTCAGATGTTGGTTCTTGGGCAGTGTAGCATTGCTAGTGAAAGATCATGCTATAAAACTCCTCAACCAATGTGCCATGACAATGCCTTTGGTGTACCATGAGTTTTCATCTGTAATTAACATTTAGCTTCACACTAATCAAATGCCTGTATTCTAGAATAAAATCTAGATGTCAAATAACATTAGCAAGCAGAAAAATGAACTACATTCAGTTTTGCTTTTCACAATTAAGCTTAATAATAGCTTTTCGAACTCCCTCCGTTTGAAAATATGATATACATTTTAAAACACAAATAATTTTAAAATGTATACCATATTTTTGGAAGGAGGGAGTACATCATATTCAAATCGGCTTAAAAAATGTTGAAAAACAACATGACATATTCATTGATAAATCATATGCGTTTTTCAAAGGAATCTATTGTAACAATAAAAGCAATGAAATAGTTTGGTGTTTTCATGGGATTTCTGCAAATATAAGCGTGCTGTGAAGCAAAAGAAGTTGAGATGCACTGTTGTAGATTAATTATGCGCAGATAGTTTCCAGAGTTTTATACAGAAGGTTGTTCACTATAAGCGTGGCCGATTTTGAAGCAGTACAGATTTACTTAAAACCCTTCCTCCAACAGCGATAGTGTTCTATATGTTGCCCCAAAAAACCAGTCAGTTCCATAAAGTTCTGGGAAGTTATCTTGAAATAATGGTTCTAAAATGTTGGTTTGATAATAGTGTGCATTAATTTTCACCTTTGGATCCACTTTATGAATTTTTAAGATGTCCTTTTGAACAAGACCCGGCAACTACTATGAATCCCTTAAAGCTTTCGCAGGCTGTCCAAGCCCACTCTGAACGTCCTTTCGCATTTGTTGGGCGATCGTAATGGCTTAAATCTTTCCTGTATTTGTTAAATAGACCCATGCCTTGTCAAGAGTGACAACATACTTTTCACCACTTGAGATATTTTTCAAGCAATTTTTTTGCATTGGTTTTTTGTTCAGCAATATGATGCAACTGGAGGGCAAGGACACGTGCCTTATTAAACTTGCAGAGTATCTATCATAATTACCTTATAAATTCTGCTCCTAAAGATGTGCCAGTTTTTTGGGCCATGATTCTTTGTATTGGTGGATTTCCTTGCACTGCTTGATCAATTGAACAGTATTGGGTGTTTGACTAGAGCTGGCACTGTTTCGTGTTGCTTCTTCTGCGCTAAATTTTCCCTGAATGCCAGATGTTTTAAAGTGCTGCAAGAACCTTGTTTACAAAGCTTTTAGTCACTGCAATTCCAGCTTCTTTACATCTTTTTACAACCATGCTTGCACTAAATACCTTGTTCGCAAGGCCTTTTATGTACCCTTCCAATAACTTGCTGTTTGTGGAGACATGATTAACAGAAATCACTTCTATATCAAATTAACATACAAACTAGATAATGATGATTACCATTGCTGGATTTCATTCATTTGGCTCAGCGCATTAAATTACAGTAAGAATGCAAAGTCGGCCACGCTTATCGTGAACAACCCCTGTAGAGGTCAAATAGTTGGTGTAGAGAAGGTAGTATGAGTTAATGACTCTGATAGGCCATAATGCAAGCAGAGATATACATGGGAGAGATGAACAGGAGGACTGTAGTAACTAGCAGACCAGTGTCCATGTTAACATATCGAGGGTGAAAAGTAACATGGTAGCTGCTGACTGAAAGTGCTATTCAGTGAATTTTCTTGGCAGATGGAATTTAGCTTGCTATTTCTTGCGACTTACCTTGACACATTAGTACTGATGTTTCCAAGTGCAGTGGTGCTCTAAAATGCAAACACTGGATCATAAACTAGTATTGCAGTGTTTTCTAGTGAGCCGTAAGTTTGGTCTGATATATCAAGACTCTATGAAGTTGTGATGAATGGTTGCAGTTTGGAGATGGATACATACTTTAACATTGTTGTGGTGTTGCTTTGTATTGGATTTCATTTACACTCACAAATAGAATATATTGTACAGTGTGTGGAGTCAAGACGAGTATAAATAAAAAGAAAGGAAAATAACTTCAGGAAGGAAACAGACAGTGAGCCTGGTGTTTTTCATAATGCACTCTCAGACTGAATTGAAGTTGGAGTAAAGAAGAATTTTTTTTTTCGACTTGCCAGTTTTGATATTGTACTTGAGCAATCAGGTAAATATGAATGTTATTTTGAAAGATGAAGAGCAATCATTCCTGCAGATGCTGTCTTTCTACTGGACAACACCTATCTTTCTATAAAATAAATTGTGCAGTAGTTTCTTTCAATCCGTGAAATTTCTCTTCTACCCTGGTCCACCTGATTGGGTTGATCACTGATTTTTCTCGATAGAATATGTGGGGGACATGGTTGTCGGAAGTATCATTTTCAAACCACCAGCTGCTGAAAGAGAGAATACAGCATAACATTCTTCAGTGTTCTATTCAAGACAATACAAGGTGCCATCACAGCTCTTAAGAGATTCTACTTAGTATTGAATGTTTTGAGGACTTTATCTCTTACTTGGTTTTCATTTTCTTCCTATATTCTAAGGTATCTACACCCTAAATTTAATTTTCTGTCTCGGGTTGTTTAAGTATGAAGCAATACTGTGTTAATAAATGGCGTACTTTAAAAGCACAAATTTTGTTCCCAACTCTTCGCATTTCTTACGTGAGAACTCAATCACAATTGAATCGCAAATGTGAAAAAGGTACTAAGTCAGCTTTTTGTACATTTTGACTTAGGACTGAAAATGGGTTCAATTGTGTTCACCCCATGCATCATTTAAATGGGAACTAAATCAGACTTTTCCAGTAGTCTCAGGAGGTCAAAAAATTGAATACTGCTTTCTCAGTTGTGTTTTCTCAGTTTGGTATTTCTATGACTTAGTACCTTTTTCACATTTGCGATGCAATTAAGTTTACTAGTAAAATTGTTGTTATTCAGTTTCAATAAACTAGTTCTTAAAATTTTTAATATCTTCCACATCACTGTATTTGCACAGCGAAATCTTATTCATTCTTTTAACATATGCTTTCCTTACATTGCCATTTTATATAAAAAGAATATTCTTAGTAGATCAGTTATTTTGCCTAACAGTTCTGCCTGCCAGGAATGTTTGAGGCACATGCAACAAGAAAAGCAGAAACTATACTAGAAAAATTCATTAATTTGTGAAGAGTGTAATCCTTTGGAATGAATGTTATCTAGAGATTGTTCATTAATCAAGAATGAGCTGACAGTGCTGTTATGGATTGAATTTAAATTGCAGTAATGTCCTTGTAACATATAAAGTCAAGTTTATCTATATATACATCAACCATATTTCCAATAATATATTGACCAACAACATACTTTAAAAGAAAGTATTTGAAATATCCACTGTCTTTTATTAGATTACAAATTAGCATTCAATTATCTGGTTAGTTTAAATGCCTTCTTTTATGCATATTTCAAATTCTTTTGAGCCTAGCAGAATGTAGGGGCCAGGTATACTTTTTCAATTTTTGTGGTGTCCCACTTTCGGGAGTGAGAGTGGGACCCTTAACTGTTCGCACCTTCTGAGCTTGTCATCGGTGAAGTTTATCTGGCTGACGAGTCCTAAAGAGAACCAACAGCCATCCCAGACTCACCAGTGATAACTCTGGGTGCGAAATCTTTTTAAACAGTTAAAACCCCTTTTATTTCATTGTACATTTCAATGTAAAACTACGTGAGAAGATCTTTAAATTATTAAAGGAAAGGAAAATTGTTTAAATTTTAAAAATCATCTCTTAATCTTTTTTGATTTGTAACTCGTTTCAAAATGCTTTCGTTTTGCTTTCAGCATAAGGAATGATATTTAGATACTTATTATGCGATTAAGTAGATGTTGTAATTTGACTATAATAAATTTATATTGAAAATTTGACAAAATCGAAAATGATGTTATATCAAACACACACACACATGTATATATTTGGGGGAAGGGTCGAGCTGAAAACCGTGGGAACCAAGGGGTCAAGCTTTGAATTTCACTACATGAAGCACAAAATAATATTAAAAGTTAAAGGATGCCACGACAGGCCTATGCAGGCCCAAGGGCTCGCAGGAGGTAAGGTCCCGGCGTTTCTTGACCAACGGGACTAGGTTGAGGTCGGGAGGTCAGCCCGACGCCCGCCCGCCTTTAACTCCCGGGAAAGAAACCCGGTACCCATTCTACAGAGGGCTGGGTAGGCCCTAGGACCCGTTTGGAGGAGAATGGAGCGTGGAAAAATTCCCGTCTCCGCCGAGACCGGGAATCGAACCCGCGACCTCCAACCCGCAGCCAAGCGCCTTACCCACTCGGCTACCGGGCCACAAAATAATATTAGGTATGAGAATTTCTGAAAGTAAACTATTTCAAAGATTTACTGGAGGAGTGACAATTATTTAACGAGTGAGGTTTAAATCGTTAATAAACCATTAAACCTCGCCATTGAAAAAATAAGAAGTGGAATTAAAATAGTTTAACAATCAGATAATATATATTGTGTGTTGTACCAATGACCTATTATTACAATTACTGTTTGTTAAGGCTGGCCGCACACCGGTCGAGACAAGTCATTTTTGTCAGAGAAGAAGTTAAAATGGTTTTCTATGGGTCATCCGCACACCGCTCCTGACAATTGTCTCAGGCTGTCAGAGGCTGTCTCTGACAAAACAGTGAAGCTCCCTGGAATTACGTCTCGTCTCTTTGACACTCTAGACATTTCTCTTTGCGCATGCGCGTCATTTAGCTATCACTCAGGCTACTTGAATGAAATTTTGTTGTGTTCGGCGATAACGGGTTCTTTTTTAAAAATAATGGAAATAAATTTGGACAAATTGGTTGTTTTAGTTCAGGCAAGGCCTACACTATACAATTATCAGTTAAATGATTATTCTGAAAAAAATGTTATTAACAAATTATGGGAAGAAATAGCAAAGGAAATGAATGCTTCAGGTTGTAGTAAAATATAATTTTTTTTAATTATGATCATATTCACAATAAAAAATATTGTGTTCAAAATAAAACAGACTGTTATTATACAAATGAAATGAAAATACAAGTATTAGAAAAGGCTTGAAGGAAACATATAGGGAAATAAAAATTTGTGAAAAAGGATTTTTCAAAAAAAATTGTTCCCAGAGATTAAAAAAATAAAATAAAAACAGCTTAGTTGTTTAAAAATACCTTAGGAAATAATAAAAAGAAGGCGATGTATTTCTAATATTTTATTTTATGAATATTTAATAATCTTTTATTAGATTCTTAAATTTATTAGAAATGGCTGGTTTGTATCTTATCACCTTCTGTTAATACAAGTAACATATACATAACATTTTAAATTACAGAAGTCGAAGTTTTTGCATGTACGTTCATATTATTTGTGAATAGTTTCACTATTGTCATTCCAAAAGGGCTATCCTATTTTGCCATGGAACATTGCCAGCACTAGAATTAAAAAAATCCATATATTTATTGCGAATATCGTATGCTGTGTTACATCCGCGCTGGAGGTTTCGAACATCTTTATCATTGTCATCTTCACTAAGATCAAGCAACTCCTGCTGGATATCTGATAGTTTTCCCTCCTTTTCTCTTAGCATATTATGAAGAACACAACAAGCAAGGTTGATCTTTTCAGCCTTTTCTGGTGATACTAACATCATAGTTTCAAACACGCGAAATTTTCTTGCAAGCATACCAAACGCGCACTCGACGATTCGACGTGCTCTAGAATGGCGGTAATTATATATTCTGTTCGCACGTGTCAGTGATTTTTTGGGAAAAGGTCTCATTAAATTGGGGTTCAGAGGATAAGCTTCGTCCGCAACGAATACATATGGTAGATTATACTCATTTTGTGAACCAAATTTTTTAGGAGCTGGCAGATTCAGCTTATTTTGATAAAAAGCTTGTCCAAACTGTGAAGCACTGAAAATACCGCTGTCATTGTTTCTTCCATAATCACCCACGTCAACAGCTATAAATTTAGCATCAGCATCAACCACAGCTTGTAAAACAATGGAGTGAAAGTTCTTATAATTATGATATGTAGAGCCAGCATTAAATGGACATTGAAGGCACACATGCTTTCCGTCTATTGCTCCACAGCAGTTTGGATAATTCCAGAGTTCTTTAAAACGTCTTGCCACTTCTGTCCATTGTTCAAGAGTAGGTGGAGTCATGTATAATGGATGTAGCACTTCCCAAATTGCTTCACAGGTTTCTAAAATAATTTATCCAATAGTTGTAGCTCCAATCCGAAAGTAATAGTGAAGAGATTGAAATTGCTCACCAGTTGCCAAAAACCTGCAAAGATAATAGAGTAATAAATTTTCAAAATTTTTGTTCATTTTTATTTGCCACCAAAGTAACACGCATACACTTTTAAATGCAACACACACACACACATAAAAGATAAATAAATATGATAGTTTATTATTTTAATTATTTCAATCGCATTTCTGTTTGTTTCAGCTTCAGATTGTCGCATGAAATGGCATAATCTAAGATGCAGCTACTCAAGATATTTGAGAGACATTAAAAAATTACCAAGTGGCACTGGGGGAAACAAATGGTATTTAGCAGATGCCATGAGTTTTCTGAATGATTATGTAAATAATCACAAACTAATGTCTTCCAACATTAACATTGCTAAAGAAAATGAAAGCGAAGAACATGAAGAAGCAGAGGTGCCGGTAGAAGAAGACAGAATCACTGAAGATCCCTACAGTTCAGAATTACTTTCAAGTATGCCTTCATTGAGGCCATCCTCCTCAAAGAAAAGAAAGCAGTCTCCGGCCGAAATGTTAGCGGAACCTATGACAAAGTTTCTACAATCCATTTCAGAATCACGAATGAAGGAAGCAGAATCGCCTCTTGTGAATTTCTTTAAAGGATTATTACCTGACATTGAAAAATTAGCTCCCAAGAGACAAAGAATATTCAAAGCAGAATTAGTGAACCTTATCAATAAATTGGTGGATGAAGAAGAACTTGAAAACACTGAAAATTCCTCTAGGCCCTCGTCGTCATTCAGGACAATGACTTATTCCGCTCCAACTGAAATCAACACAATTCAGGGCTATGGGGACCATTCTCATGGTTACGCAAACATTCCAACAATTAACCAACAACAACAGAGTCACTTTCAGTGGTCCCATTGACATGTTTGTTATATGAAATACATCACATTAGCATTAAAAATTTGTAGTATGACGTAAAAGTTACGTTTATTTTGTGTCTCTATACATTGATAATTTCACTTTTAAAAATTGTAACTAACAAATTAAAAAGAAATATTATAAAGAACTTACCTTAGAGTAATTAATAACTTCTCAGCAGATGTGACGCTCTTCCGGTAGGTTGGTGTTTTCTTCCTCAATTTTTTTACTGATTAACCCTAATAAATAGTCGAAACTATTAATACTCATTCTTGTAAAATTAAAGAATTTCTTTTCATCTCCTCTTAATTCATCTAAAAACATGTCGAGTTTCCTTTTTTGATTAATAGGATGAACCCAAAACGAACGATCTGGCCTTTCCTCCTCTAAACATAACAAATAATAATACATAATCATAGCTACTTGGTCATCAATCGCCATATTGACTCAAGAGTAAAAGAGATTGGATGTCAGAGGCAGTCACAGGCAGCCTGAAGCAAAATATTTTGTCTCGAGTCATTTTGTCGCTGACGTTTTGTCAGCTCCGGTGTGCGGCCAGCCTAAGTGAGAAATGCTACAGAAACGACGTCATTTCTTAAGATGAAGGGAATTGAGGGCCATGTAATAGCTTTTCAAGAAAAAAAGGATTTCTGGAAACATGAGTTATTACATTTTATGAACTGAAAATTCATATTTTTCATTTACCCTTAGTTCAAACTGTTTTTCATTAACTTGGGATGACAAATACTCTTAACTCTTCAATCTCTTATAAATAAAGCTTATTAATAAAGAAGGTTTAACATGCATTAATGTAATATGAAAAGGGAAGAAAAATCTATAAAATGCACAAATTCGTTAGAATTGTTAAACCTTCTTATTACAAGACATCTTATTACAAGACCTTCTTATTACAAGACACGTTAAACCTTCTTTATTATTAAGTTTTCGACTTTTTGTTAGGTCTTATGCCTTTATTAAATGCCTTTCGTGCTCAGCGCAAAGCTGGCCGAGGTAATTGTCCTGTACTGGTTGCAGCGATTTTTCTTTGGTTGTTTGCTTTCAGCCGGGTCCCGCTTCCCTGAGGGGAAGGCGAGATCATGGCTACCGACGCGTTCCGAGTTCCATTGTCAAAAGCTAAATCTGGCTGATGAGTCCTAAAAAGGACGAAATAGCTATCCCAGATTGCTTTTGATAATGGCTCAATGCGTTAAAAGCAAACAATTCTAACGAATTTGTGCATTTTATAGATTTTTCTTCCCTTTTCAAAATAAAAATTTTTTTTTGTATTAATTTTCTAATATTTATTATTTTTTTGTTTTTGTTTTAAGCAAGTGTTGTTTTTAATGTAAGGATTGTTTTGGATGGTTAAGATATAAACACTCCAGTCATTTTTTTTCTTTATTCATTTCTTTATATAATCAACATAAATATTCACATATCATACAATCTTTTTGCTTCTAATATTATTGCAAGAAAACAGCATTGGAAGATCCTTCAAATTTTCAATGTCTTGTAATAATTCATTCAATTCATTACGTTTGATTTTACACCAAAAAAATAGACATTTACATTGCATATTATTAGTTGTTTTTTTTTCATTGATGCATCACTTAAAATTTCATTTCAAATATTATTTCTAAAAATCTAGATTCAATTTATTTTCCTCCTACAAATTAAAACATTAAAAGCAACTTTGTCGTCACATTAGTGAAGAGGTCAGTTCATTGTCTGTATTGATATTTACCATCTGTTGCTCAAGATGTGTTTTTATTTTCTGTACAGTCTTTTGATGCATTCAAGTATGTAATTCTATCCCTAGTATTTTTTTCTTTATAAAATGCAGTGCTTCAACAATTACAACATTTGAAAACATACAGAAAAATAAAACACTTGCTTTGTTCTTAAATCCAAAAATGATCACTTTAAGAATATCTGCCTTTGAATTCAGCAACACTAGTTCTTCATAAAAGGAATGGATGATTCACTTTAACACCAGTTGCTTCACTAATTGATGAGATGCGTCCCTCCTTTTCAGTAGGTTTCAATTTACCAAACATTGTGATTAATGGTGTTTTGATTGGCAGCAGAATTAAATAAGGTTGTTCCTTCTGTCAAAAACACAAGAAAAAAAAAAAGGACTTAACATTTATTATAAAGATATTAAAAACAAGCATTTTTAAATTGGGGAAGGGCTCGATTATTGTTTTGGGAGGTAAGTTAACTTTGAAAAATTTGTCAATACATTTCTGCATTATATTTAACACATAAACATAATACTGAATATATTGATTATTAATGTAGTGCAGTGGCTGTTTTTCGAAATGAATGCATGTTTATTACGCTAGACATTTGAAACTGATAGATTGAATCTACCAAGAAATGGAAATGATATTATTATTATTTGTTTGCTTGTTACATTTAGATATCAAAAAGTAAGTCAAATCAAGTACAAGTTTAATTCAGTAATATACATACATTCTAAGGAATGCTATATAAAATCACAATAAAAATGTGTAAGAACTGCACAGGGTTAGACAGTCCTGTAATTGAAATCGTATTTATATTGATGATTTACTTACTTGGTATTTCACCATCTCCTGGCCGCTTTCTACTTTGATCCCCTCTGCAAAAAAAAAAAAAGATTTCAGTTTTAATTTTTGAAATATGAATTTTAATTACTGCAACAAACTTTGCATGTAACTAACATTGTTATAAAAAATAAATACTCTGACATCAAAGCCAAAATAACTATTCATTTATTAGCATTGTTTAATTAATGTCTCAATTGTCTGTAATTTGGAAAGTTAATTTCAGTGGGCCTTACCGAGGAAAACCTTCTTGAATTAATTCTTGCTGGATTCTTTGAGTTTCAGCAACGTATGATGGTAGTTCACATTCATTCATTGGAGGTAAAATATTTGGGATGTATTTGGCAAACAATGGTGGTGCTAACTCTGCAAAATCTACAAAATCAAATTGTTTCAATATAAGCTTTCATTCCTATTAATTGCAAGAATGTTGTTTTATTCATTGCCAATTAATCTTTTATAGCATAAACATCACTTTTGAAGATTTAATAATACAGTCAATAACATAACCAAAGATTTTTTTTCTTTTTAAATCATTAAAAATTATGATAATTTAACTAAATAAATAAACTGATTTAAAACATTAATAGTTATTCCATTTTTAATTCTTAAATACAATTATTCCATTCCACTTCATTATTATTCACGATACTTATTCCCTTTTAAGTGTATGAATTTCAGAAGCCGCATTTTCAATACCCTCTAATAAAATAATTACCTTGGAAAAACTATTAATTGGGTGACATTTATTATAATTAATAGTTTTTTTTTTGTCTTTATTAAAAATAAAAATATCTTGTTTTTTTATAATGACAAAAAAGTAAAAACTGAAAATGTTGCCGTCAATTTACTACAATCAAAGTATGTGAATAAAAAGTAAAAGAAAGCTTAGTAAGCACCCAGCTAGAAAAACTGTTCGACAGGTGCATATTCTTAAAGAGAAACCATACTGTCAATTGTGTGCATGACAACTTCAATTACACACAAGAATATACAGTAGTATGAAATAACCAATGTCGCCTCATACTTAAGTTGATAAATTTGGAATGAGACTGATGTAATTCAATTAGTTACTAAAAGCACAGATACAGCACAATCATTTGTTCATTCAAAATAATGCATAAGCTTAAGACTTTGGTTGAATAATACAAAATAGTTTATCTACTGTATTGAAAAGCCAGGGCAATAATGCATTATGGGACAGGTATCAAAATGAGACAGTAGTTGCTTCAAAAGCACACATATATTTCAATAACCTTGTTAAAAACAGTTTCTTAAATACTTTACAGATAGTAACACTTGTGATCAAAAGTCTGTTTTATATTTTTCTTCATCTCTGCTAATTTATCAAAAATGATAAATCATTATCTTTCAAAGACAGTGGAGCATGATGCTTGTAAAGTAGCAGATAACAGAAAAATTTCTCGTACGTTAGTGTGTTATATGAAAGAATAATCTGATGAAATACTTAAGAAATAAATTAATTTTAATGTTTAGTTAACTGAAAAACTGAGTTGTTGGTTAAATTCTATGAAAGGAATGTGATTCTGTCATAGGAAATTCAAATAATTAATAAATATATATTTATTCATATATTGTTAAAATTATTATTATTAAAAATATTTTATTTTTCCATATAAAATTTTACCTTCCCTTATTTATTATGTTTGCATTATATAGATATTAATTTGCACATAAAAATGCATGTTATAGCATAAAGACCAAATTTCTATTATACAGTAATAGCCCGTATACTATATTTTAGAGGTCAGTTATTTACTTTTTAAAAAGTGTAAGTTTTTCATTTTTATAAGGTACTGTATGTTTATTGTTCCAATTCACTTTTTTTTATATATATATTTAGAACAAGCAACATCAAATATACTCTTGAACAAAAAAAACAAAACAACAACAACAAAGCACCAGGAAGGAATCATCCAATCGAGATGTAAATTGCTATGTGCAATGTACATATGTAGGAAAGGAAATCATTACAATTCCAGAGTAGTTGGGTCATTTATTCAGATCAAACAGCTACAAGAATGAACAAATCAGTGCATTGTAGTGCCACATCTGGCTCATATACAAGTGATTATCTGATGTGGCATAGACGCATACAGTTCACAGATAGTGTCTTGAGCAGGCTAGATGGTGTCCAATCGGCAGTCCATTTTGGAGACATTTCCAGACGAACTTAGGTGGCATTCCATAACGGCCTAGACATGTATGATTTGGCATTCGGGTTGGCCATGGAAGGGTGTTGACATTATGGAGGCAGTCCTGGGAGAGCCGTGATGTTTGCGGCCAGGCATAATCCTACTGAAGTATGGCCTGGGTATGCTGCGACAGGAATGGCAACACAACAGGTCATAGAATGTCATTAATATACCCTTGGGCCATGAGAGTGGTACAGAGCACTACACAGGGTGTCCATCTATCACAAGAAATGGCTCCCAGACGTCACACCAGTGTGCTGACTGGGCCGTCTCCAGACATGTATGTGCTGAATCATCGGTGCTCAGTCCAAACCCTGATTCATCACTGAAAACAACACAACTCCCAATGGACACTGTCCCAAATTGATTGAGTCACCACCACTGTAACTGGTGCCTGTGATGCCTGTCGGGAGGAAGCGGTGGAGTGGATCCTCAAATGTAGTCCCCATACCACAAGTCATCTGGCAACGGTCCAGATGGTCACTTCCGTACCTGTAAACACTGCATCATGGCCATGGATTGTGAATGTGACAAATTCGGTGCTCTTTGAGCGGCTCTCACAATCGTCCACTGCCTGAATGCCATGTTACTGCATTCCAAATGCCGGGCGATACGGTGATTTGACTATTAATGGCCCTCTTCATCTGAATGATACATCATCGCTCAATTGCTTGTAATGTGCACAGATTCAACGTCAAGGCATTCTCAGAGTCCGTGGAGGTTAATGCAACCACAATCCGCTGTCACAATTGTCCCTGTGGGTGAGCTTTGCTCTTGATATAGCCATGATATTAGCTTGGTTCCTATGCATTGTGGCAGGCAACTATCTGGTCATTGGCTGTGATTTCCTAATCATTTGCATATTAAGTATTGTGGTGATCAGGCAATTTTTTTGGGTGCTTCTTTTTTTTTTTTAATTAAAAAGTGTATTTCAGAAGTTTTATTTTGGGACTTGAGCCTGTTACTGAACAAATCTTTTCAACTGCTATCCAGTTTTTCTCATTATGGAAATGAAATATAATGAAAGCATGATGAAGATTCCCATATAGTGACACGAAGATGTATTTTCTGTGAACAATAATAATAAAAAAATCTGCTACCAATTTTGTCACAAAAAAAAAAAAAAAAAAATCTATAAAGCAAGCTATCTAACCAAAAGAAAAGATGTAAACAGAGAAACTATGCTCTGCTACTATTATACAGTCACGGTTCTTACAGAACCAACAGGAAAAAAATGTGATCAACCCGTTAAAAAAAATAACGTGAAAATCCCAAATATGTTAGTAAGATAAAAAGGAAAATTGAACATCAAAACAAATATTATGCTATATAATTAGAGTTCCAAGTAACTAAGATTAAACGTAAACAATTACGCAGTCAATATGCTGGGCCCAAAGAATAAATATCGAAGCATAAGAGTAGAAGATGAATGTAAGATAAATCTATCTCAGGCAAAATAAAAACAAACATCAAGATAATGAAATTATTAATTAAAATATTTATATAAATCTCTTAAAATTTGTTATCAAAATACACACAATATCTCAAACACAGATTTAAAGAAAAATGTTTAAAATAATGTGATTGTGGTTATGAGAGTTTTTCTCGGTCTCTTTGAACTTCAGTTAATATTATAGAAAAAGAGTACTTACAGTAGAATAGTACAATCACCGTCGCACACTTTGTCTTTTAATTTGGGATCCTAAATTTGCGAAGAAGAACACGAAGCACATTTTCCATTTATTTCAAGTTCTTAACAGAACTGAAATAAAATACACACATTTGTGCCACCGTGCATCCAAACACATCAGCGGAATAATGAAGCATACACTGCTGATCCGGACTTGCTGGCTCCGAACACAAACCTGGATTCGGGAAATGTGTCCGAAACACTCAGTATCCAGTAGTTCATTCTGGAGATCACTGCTGTTCTCTGCCATCTCCGAAAATCTTGATGTTCCCCTCACTACTTTGCAGATACAACAAGTTTGCGATTCCTCCGTCTCCTAGCTTTCGCGAACTGTTCACAATCACGTGAATTGGCTTTCTTTTTGCATTCTACTGAGAAAAACAACCGGTATCCAATGTTTCTCACAACATACAAATTTTAGTTCAGGTTGATCATTAATCACAATGCAACAAACCCAATAAGTAAAACAAGGAAAGCGCACACAGATTTATAATACTAAAGACCAAAAACAATTGAGAGGTGGTGTGATTAAGGAGTAAGAACTCCCAAAAGTTGCTGTCCATGTTGTCATTCTCTTTTATATATTTTTTTTTTCTGTCAAAATATTTGATTATATAGACATGACCATGTCATCAATACACATAAAAATTGAACAATAGTGGTACAGGTGACAGAGACCGACATATGACAGAGGAAGAGTTAATTGACAGATTAATGACTAGGGGAAAAATAAACTAAATGAAAGTTCTCATATAAACAGAACGATAAAAAGAACAAAGAGAAACAAGAAGGGTAATAAATTAATTAAGAAAATGAAAAACAAGATGACAAGAAAGGTTAAAAGAAAGATAAACATGATTGGTGAAATAGCAATAAATCTAACACAAATTTTCAAAACAAAATTTTCTAGGACCAAAAATTTTCATCGTGTTACGGGAATGAAAAAACAAAAATAATCAAAATAAACCGTGACAATAGGCTTTTAGCAAAGTCATTGTTTTAAGCCTAGAAAGCATTGGAATGTGCTACTGAAGTATTTCCATGACATTTTTAAAATGAATAGATATTTAATCAACCTGTTTATATTTATAAAGTGTCAAGAACATTTCTGTAAAGACAGCATGCTACCTTGTTTCAAAGTATACAGTCCTTTAATAACACTCGCCATAATAGGAGGTGAAACTGAAAATGGCTTCATTTGGGCTTCTGATAGTATTGCTGAAAATAACAAAAAAAAAGTCAGTTATTTAGTAAGTAAAATAAGAAAACAAAATAAACATATGACTATAAAATCCAGGTCTCTTGTATTTATATTATAAAGTGTTTCCTACAAATGAACCAATTTTCTTTTTTAAGAAAAAAAAGTTTTTATCAATAACTATTGCAGTAGCTTTCTTTATGTTATTTTTAATCAAATTCTTTAAGCAATATGCTGAACTATTTTAAAAAAATAAGCTTATAATTACAAACACTCTTACAGCCAAAATGATGTAATAATGTAAATACTGCCAGTTTTGCAATTCTGTTTACATTATTGTAGGCCACCATTGAGGAAAGTCATACATGTCATCAGAATATGTAATGAAAAGATGCCCCATAAAGTAAAAATGAATGGGTTCCTGATATTGAAGTTCACTAAGCTTAAAGATATGGAGAAAACAGACATGAATTCTAATGATGAAAAATACCTTTGAAAAAAAATTAAAATGCATGGTAACAACATTTTTAACTACTATTTAAAAATAGTAATAAAAACAAAGCAATAAATTTGCACACAGGAGTTGTGCTGTGACGAATTCACTTAGTGTGTATAACAGATAGGATCTCTAGTTTTTACAAGTGAACATTAAAGCAAAGAAATTTGAATTACGGAATTCTTACATGTATTCTATTAACGAGTCACAAACATTCAATCAGAAATATAAGAAATCTTACTGACATTTTGAAATGCAAGAACAGACAAAGAAATGACAGACAAATCAAAGGTTAGTCAAATCTTGCCTAGAAGTGAAGTTAAGGATACCAAATAGTGAATACAGGATGCTCCACTTTGAGAAAGAACAAGGTTTGTAACAGAGAACTTATAAAGTAAATAACTAAAAGAACTGTCATGTTATCAGCAGTGGTGCCATACTTTTTTTATTAATCATCACATCTGTGAAGCTTGAAAACAAACAAAATATACTGATGGAAAACTTAACAGCAACCATTCAATCATTCAACTGAAAAATTCAAAATTGGATTTTGCATAAAACAATAACCATTTTAATTGTGGCAATGTCGTTTACACAATTTCGTTTTCCTTATGAATAAAGCAATGAAGGTTATTGTACAAACAAATAGCCTCATCACTGGATAGGACAAACAACTACTATTCACTGATGTTTTGAAAGAAATGCTAACACTCCAATAAAACCTAAAAAACAACTTCTCTGAAGATTTTAATGCTTCAAAGTCTTGGCACTTTTTTTTTTTCTTCTTTTTAATATTTAGTCTGATGGCTGCCATTTTATTATACTGAAATGCCTAGATTTGTGAAAAAGTAAAACTTATCAACTGTATATCCCCTACGACTGATAGTTGTTTCTGTCTTATGCAGCTTCCATAACATAAGTTACAAGTTTCACAGTTATCTGTCGAAAACAAGTTTTTGTTTTGTTTGGGAAAAAAATTTAAATAGCCATTTGTTCATATTTACAGTTATTTTCAATACCAACAAGGATTAAACAATAATATTTTTTAATGGAATAAAAATGGAAATAAATGAAACGCACTTACTTATGAAAGGTTGAATATAAAGATTTCCATGTAAATCTTTATATTCAACCTTTCACAAGTAAGTGCGTTTTATTTATTTCCATTTTTATTCTATTTCATTCCATGCACGTTAAGCTTATTTAGTTAATATTTTTTAATGTAAAAATATTTACTGTGTGAGAGACAAAATGGTTTTGAAGAATTTAGATATCACACAAATTTGTTAAAACTGAATTTGAGCTAAAAATATATCTATAATAAGATAAACTTATACAAACGTTTTGGCAATTATAGCTTCAATTGCCGTTATCCAGTGATGGAATTGGAAACATGTAATTTTAGCTTAAAATTTAAAGCAATAGTTAAAAAATAAATATAATATTTTAACAAGTTTGTGTGATATCTAAATTCTTAAAATATTTTATTTAAAAAAAAAAAAAATCAATATTAAGAGTAAAAAAAAGAAAAAATTGAAAAATTACTTACGAAGTAGTTTGTGAACGTGATTTTCTGCAACTATAGCTGTAAATAACCTTAGAAGTTCAGTCTTTAGATCTGAATGTAATTTGTTTTCTACATAAAATCGATTCTGAAATTTAAAAATAAATAATAAATATTATATAAATATATATATAATATTGAAAAAAATATTACAGATAGCTCACAAATTAAGGAAAGAAAGAAAAAAAAAATGAAGCAAAATTATGACACAGGTTTTGAACTATGAAAAGACAGAGTGCTAATGTACTTAAACTTTGAAAAACATTTTAATGCCTTAAATGATAAAAAGCCTTCAGTTTTTAGCATATGGTGTAAGTCTTCAGCAGAAAAATATTATTTTCAACTCCTGTGATCTGACTATATATATATAATTGCATAAAGGCTTTGTGTTAACTGGGAAAAGACCCTTTAATTCCTTTTTAAGGCTTATAGGAATCGACTAGAACAATAGCCTAGTGTCCATTTCCTACCTTCACGCAATGCAGATGTTAACAGCCAAGATGCACTCGCCAGTGTGGTGAGCAATGGCCAACACCTCCACAGTTTTATACTATGCATCCAAACAAGAAACCAAGACCCTCATTCCCCAGAGGCTGGAAGATCCATGACCGTGGCAGTGGTCAGTGGTACTTGAAAGGCAGAGGGTGCAAAGAATCACCAGGTTACAGGAATCGACTGCCATTCATTGATGACCTTGGCTATGTACAGCTGTTGAACTCTTTCGAGTGAAGGAAAATTGCAGGAGTTGGAGGAAGATATTAGCAACAGCAAATGGGATGTTGTGGGACTTAGTGAAGTGAGAAGAAAAGGAGGAGAGTTTTGGAACTAAGGAGTGGACATCTGTTCTACTACAGGGATTCAAAATGGAAGGAACAATGGAGTTGACTCCATAGTTAATAAACAGCTAAAAAATAATGTGGTGTCAATTGACAGTAATTCAGATAGAGTGGAAACACTTGCTTTACAATTATCAAAGAGATACCAGCTTAAGATAATTCAAGTTTATACCCCAACAACAATTAGTTTATGTTCTAATGAAGTAGAAGAGTTTTATGAAGAGATATAAAATGCTAACGAGAAAAGGTAAAGAACACTTAATTATTAAGAGAGATTTTAATGCAAGAATTGGTAAACAACAGAAAGACAAAAAATTCAGTTGGTACGTTTGGATCTGGAGAAAGAAATGAACGAGGAAATAGTTTAATTTGCCAAAAATGAGAATCGTTTCTTTATGATCCCCTTCTTTAAGAAAAACTTAATAGAAAGTGAACGTGGAGAAGTTCTTCTGGGAACCATGCAGAATTGGACTACATTTTGGCTAACAAAAAGTATGCTATAGAACATCAGTTCTCAACTGGTGGTATGCGTACCCCTTGGGGGTATGCGAAAATCTGTAAGGGGTACGCGGTGAACTACCAAAAAGTATTTCCACTAATTATTTTCTAAGACTTTTTTGATTTTAGGTCTCATTAATAAAAACTTTATAATAAAATGTCCATTAAAATAAAATTTCTTTTTTAATTTAAATTACCTATTCGTAATTAAACTTTAAACAGTTTAAAGTTAAACTTTAACTAATATAACACATTTTAATAAAACTAAAGTGTTTTTGTTGGGGGGTATGCATAGTTAATGTTACACAAAAAACGTGGGTACGCGGGTTGAAAAAGGTTGAGAACCCCTGCTACAGAGGATTGCTCTGTTCTTAATCAGTTTAATACTGGAAGTGGCCATTAATTAGTAAGGTGTAGGTTACATCTCAACATCAAGATGCAAAGACAGAAACTAGTAAGAAGTCCAAACAACTATTAATTTAATGGGTGTAAGGAAACATTCATCTGAATTTAAGTTACAGTGGGGAAATCGTTTCACTGCATTGCAGAACATTGATGAAGAAGAAGACATCTTGAATGAATTAAATGGGAAGCTAACTAAAACCATTAATGAAAGTATCGGAGGATCTGAAAACCAAACATTTGAGAAAAAAATGTCTACTAATACTAAACAATTAATGATCAAAAGAAGATGATGATCTTATGATGAGAATAGAATATGCTGAGCTTATTCGTAAGCACATTACTGAAGATATCAGAAGTACAATTGTGAATGGGTAAGAAAAGCAGTAGAGGAAAATAAAAGCCTAAAAGCTGCTGAACGTTCACCGGTAAGAATTTAAGAATGACCTTGAGAAATGAAGTTGTTGATCACTATTAGAAATTGTGAGGAACTTATGAAGTGTGGTGAAAAATTTTAAAGCAATTTATATGGACATAAGTGAAGATTTACGTGAAATGGCATGTAAGACTTTCTGAAGTTCCTCCAGTATTGAAGTCAGGTATGCCATCAAATGCATGAAGAAAGGAAAAGCACCAGGACATGACAGAATCACAGCAGCTATTCTCAAAGAAGCAGGAGAAGAAATGGAAGGAATTATTTACAAACTCCATAAAACGCATCACAGTATTTAAAATAGATTTATTTTAAATACTGAAATTGCAAATTTTCGAGAAATAGTCCGCCTTCTCTTTTTCAAGCATAATAAAATTGGAATAAGTACAACAAAACAAAATAGTTGGAAGCTTAAACAAATTTCAAAAACACGTGAATCAATAAGTTTAGTTGTTTTTACAAAAATATATTAATAAGGTACAATTCAATTATTAAAAATACAAGATATATTATAAAACTGAGAACTGAATAAAACCAAAAAAAAAAACAATTTATCACGGAAAGGAATGTTTATGATTTGAGCTGAAAAACAGTGACTATAAGGGATAAATATATATACAATGTCCGGCAACTTTATTAGGTACACCCCTGCTGTGTGCACAAATGGTACGGGGAGTGGGGGCAGTGTCATAGTTATTCGTTAGATTGGATCCTGGCACACGATAGCTCCAATGATACCTCTGGAGGCACATCAGGATGCTAGAGCATACCTAAACGTCGTAGCTGACTAAATGCAACCGTACATTAACAGTTTATCCTCATGCACATGGATACTTTCAGCAGCATAATGTGCTGGTGCACAAAGCCCGCATCACTATGGGATGGTGGAACATGACAATGACTTTTCCTTGCTCCACTGGCTTGCTCAGTCCCCTGAATTCAGCTCAAATGAAAATTTGTGGGATAAGCTGGAACGGGCTGTTCGCTCCAGGATATATCTTCATCAAATCTTCAGGAAATGTGTGACACACTCATGTCTGCATGGTACACAATACCTCAACAATGTTTTCAGCATCCGTGCCTAGGGAATTCAGGTTGTTTTGAGGGCTAAAGGAGGCCCAACACGCTACTAGATAGGCATCCCTAATAATGTGGCCAGACAGTATATATATATATATATATATATATATATATATATATATATATATAT
>JAFIDM010002131.1:92041380-92060517 GCA_023159025.1 Thereuonema tuberculata
ACCTATTTTGATCTGTTCAGAAAATTAAAATACAAAAATTAGGCTCATCTGAATTGGGCATAAATTTAGGCTATGGTTTTGAATCGCTATGTAGTAATTTTCAAATCACTGTGTGATAAAAAGTTCAGTAATATTAAAAATAAACACAGATAAGTAAGCTAATTAAAAAAAAACTTAATATTTTTTAATATGTCTACAATTTTAATACCATTGCGGTTCGTTAGCCTTCGTCGTTCAAATTGTTGAAGCAGCAACTTTTGAAAAATAATTGTTAAAGTAGCCGCAACAATTTGAACTGACGAAGGCTAATGAACCGCAACACTTTCTGTCACTGTATTAATTTTGTCGACGTATTAAAAAATATTATTTTTATTATTAATTAGCTCACTTATCTGTGTTTATTTTTAATATCACTATGTAGTAAGTTTTACAGAGATCAACTTCCACATTGTCTTCCTGATAGTCACTGGATTCAAATACAGATATTTCTTTCCTATGAGTAGGATTTCTTTTTTGAGATAATAGTCAATACATTCAACTGTTAAGGAACTATTAACGAACTTTTCCACCTAAATAAATATTTCTGACTTTTCCTGAATACATTTTTTTTGATAATTTACGGCTTGTAATGACATTTCTTAATGGAAGACTACAGTTGAAACCAAACAAAAACGCTTCAATTTAAAAGTAAATAAAGAAAAATGCACTTAATCATATCTACCTATACATCTGCTCATAGGAAATTGGAGCATATTCTCCTGGAGTCAAGGTCAGAAGTTGCTGAATGGCTGACTCTAGTTTTGGCCAATAGTGAACTTCATAATCTTCTTTGGACATATTAATCATAACTGAAATATAAGAACTTAAAATATTAAAATTTTGTTGAGTCATAAACAATACAAATGTACATTCAATTTTGTTCTAAAGCCATTCACAACATTAAATATTAAAATTACTGTAGAGAATGAAGTTTCTATACAACTTGAGCTAATATTGGTTTGCATGATTTCATACATTTTTTCTCAATTATTTTTCCTTCTAATCCCAGCATCACACCCATAGTATTCTGTTGAAGAAACGTTGATCTTTCATTTATATATTGATCAAAAAACCATCTGAACTTCACTGAATTTCAAGAAGACAGAATTACAAACAAGTAATTCCAGCAATGCTGTTTCTGAAGTTAAATCCTTTGCAGAGAGCAGTGTAATGGGTGCTACTTTCAAA
The DNA here is from genome assembly GCA_023159025.1 of Thereuonema tuberculata. Classification (NCBI taxonomy): domain Eukaryota; kingdom Metazoa; phylum Arthropoda; class Chilopoda; order Scutigeromorpha; family Scutigeridae; genus Thereuonema; species Thereuonema tuberculata. The sequence continues at coordinate 92,042,608 of JAFIDM010002131.1, forward strand.
CTTGTGCCAGAGCACAGAAGTCAAGAAGAAAGTAGCCTAGTTATACACTCGTTACAGGCTATGAAGCTTTGATTTAATTATACTTTCGATATCACTATATTTTATATAAATACTACGAAAAATATAGACATAGTACTTATCTTCCTACAAAAATAAAATAAATAAATAAATACTATGATCCTATGGTCAACAGCTTTAATCAAGACCTGTAAAGAACCATTATTAGCCAAAATCACTTACAATATCAACGTTTCAGCTGAAGAAATCAAACAGAACAGTTAACTGCTTTCCTAAATGCCGAAATGTATTTCTGTAGATCCCCCCCCCCCCAAATGTAATACTATCATTTTTTACAATCTGTTTCTCAATATCCTGCTACGACACACTTCTGAAAGGTTGATAGCATGACAGTTTTTAATAATGTAAACAAAATGAATATCGATGCAAATTTTTAATACAATAAGAAATAGATTCCTTTACTATTTAGAAAGTGCTACTACTTTAAAATATTCCTGTTGTTGGCATAGAACTGTGCTTTGGACTTGAAAAAGACGAGAACATTACACACAGACAATTCGAGACCTCTTCTGTTTCTTACACAGGAAAACACAAAAATTGAAATATTGCCAAATTTCCATTTTCATTTTATTTTTGCATTATTTGCTTTGTGCAAAAGTCTAAAGATAATCACGATGAAGTGGTAATCATAATAATTAAGTAGGGATTACATTCATTATATTCTCAAAGACTTTGCTTCCTACCCTTACTATTCAAACAGTATTAATATATTATAAAACGTCGGAACAAATGTGGAACCCGCAAAAGCTAAAACAAACAATAAAAACTCACCGAAAGGCCAAATGGTGAGAAAATTCATGTGCCGCTACATGCGGCATCTATGAATTTATTGAGCGCATGAAAATAAGAAAGCACAGGTAAATATTAATAATCGAGACTTGGTTGTGCACTGATGACTGCTCCTGGCTGATGATCGCCATATTAGCGTGAAACAGCTGTACCAGGATGTCATTTTGTATACAACTTGGTCTCACTCATCGTTATTATTATTAGTATTAATATATTTTCTAATATGCTGAAAGAATTAAGGATAAAGCACGATGCTCATATCTCTAATGAGGATGGAAACGAAGCTGGCAATCAACAGCCTAACAAGCCAAACTGGAGATAGAAGAGCCTGGCAAATACTTGCTCACTTTAACCCACAGAAAAGAAGAATCTGAAAAGAGGATAGGGTCAACCTTAGAACAAACCTGGAGGAGAAATAACCAAGGAAAAATCCCTGATCACTGCTGTAGATCAGTGTTTCATAACCTTTCTTCTTGCGGCACACCCATGACTCAACAGGGCCCATCAAAATGACAATCCCCTCAAAAGCATATGTTATGACACTATTAATTCAAATTCTAATTCATCGTCAAAATCACAGGAGTCGGTTTAAATCGGAGCCACTGTCAGCCAATCGTAATCTCAATTTTCTGACTACTTTAGAACAAAAGCTGTGATAAAACTGAAACTATAAGATGCGGGACTCTTCAAAGGGAAGAAGCCTTGGCATCTTCTTTAATCAGTGCATTGGCAGAGTGAGAAATATAAACATATAAAACATGGGAGCAAATAAATAAATAAATTTTGCATTTAATTTATTACAATAGGTAAAAGTTCGCGGTACACAGGTTGTGGAACACCGCTGTGGATTATCTAGCTTCTTCAGCTCACAGGCAAATACGGCCTTACCTGACATACAGCATCGAAAAGTAATGTTAAAATAAAGCCTATGTTAGTTAGCATTATTTACAAATAAAACAGCTTAAAACAAATATCAGGTTGGAAACCCTAAAATGTCAGTTTGGTTGACCTGCAAATGTCACCACTTCCAGGGAAGTAATTAAAGCATGCTTTAGGTGTGTAGTTATGTCGGTTAAAGGATCACCCCTACTGCATTTGGTATCAACTGGTCATGAGGTTCTTTCTGTATTCTGCGTCCTGTTCTGAGAGTTGAATCAAAATATGGAGAAGCTGGATATTCAACAAGTGATGTTTTATGAGTTCTTACAAGGCTTCCAAAAATTCTGTGATGGAGATTACAACATAAAGAATGCTCCTAGAGAACACCATGAAAAAATGGTCTCAGCCGAGGAGGTGAAAGAACTGATCAAGTCTGACCCAATTTAAGTTCACGGGAGATGCCTGAGAAACTAGGCATATCTCACACAACCATTTTACGTCACCTGGAAGAACTTGGAAAAGTGTGGATGTTGTTGTTTGTTGGTGTTTTAATGGCGCAAAAGCAGCAGTGGCTAAGCTGCGCCAAGAAAGGTAAAATTCAGAACATTGGAAAAGAAAAGTGTGGAAGATTGGACAAGTGGGTACCCATTGAACTCTGAAGGAAACAAGGCGATGAATTACACAATTAGTTCTTCACTCCATCTTTGTGAAGAAAAAGAGCCTTTCATGGACAGAATTGTAACCTGCAACGAAAAGTGGATAATGAACGACAATTAGAAGCGCTCATCATCTTGGCTGGATAAGAATGAGCCACAGGCAGCAACTCCTAAACCGTCTCTTCATCCACAAAAAATTCTTATGACTGTTTGGTGGTCCACGGCTGGAATTATTCATTGGAACTTTCTTCCCATGGAGCAAATCATTACAGCAGAGCTGTACATGTCAGAATTGACTGAAATGCTCCAGAAACTAGGAAAGATTCAGCCTACAGTGGTCAATGGAAAAGGTCCCATTTTGTTTCATGATAATGCAAGACAGCATACGACAGAAATACCTGCAGGAAACTTCACGAACTAAGATCTGAGATTTTGTATCAGCTACTGGACCACCTTGATTTATTGAAATATTTAAAATTAAAAATGTTAAACTTCATTTAAACAAATTGCTTTGTAGAGTAGAACCCCAGGAATCCGAACTAATTGGGGTTGTGGTCTGTTCGGATTATCCGAAAATAAAATATTAGTACTCTACATGGTAGGTCTATACGGTACACAGTTACAGCTATGGTATTAACTTCCATTTGGCAACATAGCGTAACGGTGAGACAGAAGAATGCTTGCACTGTGAAAAGACAGTAGCCGATCACGTGAACAGTAGCAGTATCTGCAGTACGCTGGAGTGTTGTATACTTTTCGGTTGGCTTTTGTTACCAATAGCTTACAATACAAGAGTAAATATGTTGCATTCCGCTAAATACTAGCTTAAACACTGTTATTTTAATAATACGTACAGTGCTATGATTAAATACTGTACTTCCTGAACCATGCAAGTGTGATTTAATTTTTTTCCCACATCATAGATTCTGTTCAGATTGTCCGAAATTTCAGATTTGCGGGGTTCGGATTAGCGGGTTCTACTGTACTAAGAATAGAAATGTAAATCACATTAGAAATCAGTCAAAATTGCAGAAAGAATGTGAAAGATAATGGAGCATTTTCCCATTAAGTGCTTGGGTACGAAACATTCAAATTATCAATGGAATGACTTTTTTTTTTTTCCACCAAGCACTTATCATAATTTGAATCATGATTCCTTTACTAAACACAAACTGGCAAATATTACTGAAGAAAGTATGTATACTAAGTTTTGCAATATTGTATTATGGATGAAATGGAATCGACATAATGCAGAAGCATATGAAGTAAGGGTTTACTTTTAATCTTCAAACTGGAAAATCAAAGTTTTCATTTTATGAAGAACAGATGGAAAGAAAGAGGAAACACGTGTAAAAAACTTGATTTAAAAAAAAGCACTATCAAAGGAAAGGATAAAAAGGCTTAACAGGACTAACAATTAAAATTAAAAGTTGAAAAAAATGTGCAAATAAAATATGAATTACATTTAATGATTAGTAATTTACTTGATTTAATTAAGTGGGTCACAAAGTACGATTCTAACTGATTAATATTACTTCTGATCCTGCTATCTATATTTTCATTATTATACAAAGTCCAATGTTTATGTCGCCCATCCTTCTGGAAATCTGAAGATGTAACTGTAACCTTTTTAGTTAATGGATTAATATTAATTTATCTAAATGCATATTAAGTATATTTTTTTTTCAACTTTCCTTATTATCAAACAAACAGAAAGATAATCCTAAAATTTGAACATGATGCTTAAGTTGAAAGGCTTAGGAAGATGTAATGCTGTCTGAGAAAATATCAGCACATCTTTGGATTCTTTTGATCCTTGTGTGAATCAACAATAACTACAAACCTATCATATTTGTATTTTAGAATTCAATTTTATTTGCCAGGCAACAATGCTTTATAGAAAACAATTTTCCAGCATAAATTACAAGAATGGAAATTTCTGTAATTTTTATTCATATACCTAAATTGATGTAGTATTTTACAGCCTTATATATCAAAATTTATTAAAAGCCCCATAAAATGGATTTAAATTTTATGTCGTTTTCCAATAATATTATTTGAATGCTCTTATCTTGCTTTCTACCTTATTATGAAGCCAGCACTTGTTTCAAATTTCCCTACTATAGATACAGTCCAGCTTACAGTAAACTTTAAATTCGAACTCAAATGAACTTGAATATTAGTGAACATTGTTACCAAGCCTCGTGGATGATTTCATTAGGTTATAACAAACATTAAGTGTTTGTGGAACAATATTAGATTAGTAAAAACGAAATATATCACGAAAGAAAAAAATAGAAATGCCATTCATTGCATATGTGCTTTAGAAAAAGGTACATGCATTTATTTGGTGAAAAGAAATTGTTTCCGAGATTTTAATTATTAAAACTTTCTCAATTATGCTAAGAAATGTATATATATCATTACATATTTTTTTTAATATACTTTAAAAAAATCCTTTAATTATGATTTTTTTTCTAAACTGTTAATTTTATATTAACTGAGGAAAATTAAATTTAAAGCCAAACTTAACATTTTATAACCAATGTTCTTTTTTTTTTAAAAAAAAAGGAAAGAATGAATTAAATTTATAATAAAAAAAGTATCAAATCCACAATTTTTTGTTGATGTACTTTAAATCCTAATACACACTTTTTTAAACTAAATCTTTGGTCATAATTTTATGTTCCCTTTATCATTGCGATTGCTATTTTCTTCTGTCCATCTGAATCCATCAGTTCCGATCTTTCGGGAATCGGAGAAAACTGTCAACAACTCCTGCTTCTTTTTTCCTAACTTACTCAATAAGTTTAGCAATAAGAATCACATGTTTCCTGCTGCGATATATCAGCAAACCAAAATTACTCATCTTGTTAATTATATTCGCGGAACAATGAAACAGAACCCAATTCCCTAAAATTACCCATGCTGCTGCCAGCTTGCAACGAAGACTGAAGCCTCAATTCATCATCTTCTTCATCATCAGAACCAGTTTTCCCTGCAGCACTCTCTTCCATAGGCTCATCCATTATTTTAATTGTGCTGCAGTCGATTACTCGGTTAATTTAAAATTAGTTCAGAATTTTTATTTATAAAAGAAAATTAGAATTCTATCCAGATTCATAGTTCCCTTTCGCCGACTACCCTGACTTGATTTCAGTTGAAATGCTCGATCATGTTGTTCTAGATGACCGGAATATGTGATGGTGGAAAACATTATTCTTTACTTGAATTTATGATAACAAATTTTGCTAGCTTTATATGGTAAGCTTTGGATATTAATAATGTAACTCAAACTTTAAAAAATTTGAAGAAGTTTAGAGATTAAGATTTAATGAAAATTTATTTTCGAAACTTTTCCTTTTTCGTTTTGGTATATTTCCGTATCTTCATTTAGTGATTGCAAAGAGGACGCTGCTAGTCTTTTTTCTGATCAGTTACTTTCTTCTAGTTGAGAACATGTGTTGCTGTTGATGTTTTCCTGCTCTTAAATACAAAATGACGTCTTGTACATTGGCACCGTCGGTGACGCTAAAGGGTCACACGGATCGGGTATGGAATGTATCCTGGCATCCGAGCGGAAACATTTTGGCTTCGTGTGGTGGAGATAAAACGATTAGGATTTGGAGAAAACAAGGCGAGTTTTACGTTGTAATGAAGTCCTTCCTGATCGCCTCTGGAGTTTGGATAAATTAGCAGCGATTCAATATTAAAACGTTGCACTAAGTGCCCAAAAATTATGGAATATTCATCAGTGCAAGTTACTATAGTTGAATTAGATGCTATAAATGTCTTTTAAAAGGCTTCCTATATTTAGTCGAGTTAATTTATTAACTTATTACTTTACTGAGGTACCTTTTAATAAAAATAAGGAATTTTACTCTTTATTTCTCATCCCAGAAGTATTAGAAGTTAAGTCTTTTGCTTTATTCTAATCAGTGAAGAGCTGATAACTCTTTAACTGCTTTATTCTGAGATAATTAATAGATTTTTAAGCTCATGAAGTGAAGAGCGAAATTCCCGATTACTAAAAGGTATTTCAATAAAGGAATGAAAAGTGATGTAATAACCAAGAAATCAGTGCTACCATTTCGAAAAAAAAAAGGTGTTTTATGAATGTAAGTTTGAAGCACAAAGAAATATTGTTTCATAAAATTAAAGATATAAGATTTTCTTTGTAAAAGTGGCCCCATCAGTTTTTGGGTTTCATCATTCTGGCAACAACAAAAAAAAGGGAGTTTACAATAATAAAAGGGCAAATTAAAAAAAAAATAATGAATGTTTAGCATCTCTTTTGCAGCAAAATTTTAACACTTCAGGAAAATTTAGTCCTAAAAAAGTAGAAATTGTTAAGGTATTATAATATATAATGGTAATAATCTGAAGTCAAATTCTGCTTTTCACAAATCCAAAGATATTTTAATTATTTTGCAGTTTTTCCCAAAATTAACGATATTTTAGTTTGAGTAGATTGATTGATTCATTTGCAGTCAATCCGATATTCTGTGGCTAGTGATTGGATGAAGTCAGTTTGTTCAGTTGAAGGCATCTGAATACTGTACTGACCAAATTAAAACATTATGACTATAATTGATTTGAAGAAAATAGCTGAAAGTTTATACAGCTGACAGATCTAAAATAAAATATATAGAGATTTTATAATATATAATATTTTTTCTTTTTTTACAATATTTTACATTTTTTTTTCCCAGATGACAAATGGGTTTGTACAACTATATTAAAAGAAGGTCATCAAAGAACCATTCGATCTGTTGAATGGTCACGCTGTGGTAAATTTTTAGCTTCGGCCAGTTTCGATGCTACAACATGTATTTGGAGCTTTAATGGTACTGACTTTGAGTGTATAGCAACTTTGGAAGGGCATGAAAATGAAGTAAAAAGTGTTTCTTGGGCTCCTTCTGGAAACTTCTTAGCTACCTGTAGCCGTGATAAGAGTGTATGGATATGGGAAGGTATGTATGATTAAGAAATTTGGATTAATTATCTAATTTTCTTATTTGTTTAAAGCATTAGTTATCATCCACTTAGAAATTATACATTCTTGACATTATAGACACGTCCACATATTTCACTCATGTAATATTTCTGTAACAAAGTAAAGGAAAATTTACATTGTTTTTATAATTTTTTTTTTTTTTTGCATTAATCTATTCCTTTAAAAAATTTTCAATACATTATTTTTTCCAGCATTAATAAAAATATAACTTTATATTATTAATTCAATTTTATTTCATTACTAATTTTCTGAGTTATTCCATGAAATCCGATCCACAAATGAGGTTCTCCATTTTAATCAACTGCTGTGTTACTGGCAAAAGCCAGAGTTCTGCCAATCAAAATATAAATGTACACAGATTTACTTAGCATCTGAAGCACCTGATCGGCTGTAGTGAGTGTCAGGATTGTTAATGTGTGGGTTTAATACTTCTTTTTCATTTAATAGTACTTCTGATATTATAGAATATTGGTTATAAGGAAATTTAAGCTATTTCATTTCAAATAAGATGAAAAAAAAATCAAAATGGAATTACCGTATATGCTCCAATAAACGCCGAGTCTCTTATTGTCGCCGGTCTCTAATAAGCGCCGGGCTGCAGAGGGGACACGGCCAAATAGTAGCCGGTCTCTAATTGTAGCCGGGTCTTTGTTATTTGCCTACCGGTACTAGTGTAAGCATCCGTATTTTTATAGTCGTGCATAATACTTTACGGTATATTGCCTTACAAAATGCTGCCGAAACAGTCATTTGACATTGCCTTTAAGATTCGCGCGGTGGAATATCCCAAAGAAACTTCCGGTGAGGCGGCCGCTCGTCATTGCGGATTTGGACGACGAATAGCAGCGAAAGGTACAGAAAGACATTGCCATTTATCTTTAACAGTCTTATGTAGCAAGTGAAATTCAAATAAAAGTAGGTATTGTAATATTAGCCGGTATTTATGTATAAAAATATTGCGTTCTGAAGGTTTTTGTTAATAATGGCCGGCCTCTAATAGCAGCCGGTCTCTATTAAGCGCCGGGAGCCGAGGCTAGTTTTGCAAATAAACGCCGGGGGCATCTATTGGAGCATATACGGTATTTTGTAACAACTACCAGATGATGAAGGATTTCTTTTAGCTTCTCTCAATCAGTGTCCGATTCATGAAGTTGTTTTAATGCTATCAAGTAATATGTAAGATACAATCAAATAAAAAATAATTCTGTGAAATCCACAGTATTAATCCGTTGTCCTTTCACTGAAAGGCACTAAGGAATTTAATTACAAATAAGAAACATCATAAGTTCAATGAAAAGCAAGATTTAACATCCATTACAATTCATAAATAGAGAAAAAAAATCACAACTGGACAGTAAATACGCTTTCGCACACTGAGCCAACATCAACGGGAATCCCGAACAACTGTTTCATCCTTATTAGGAATCATCAGCAGAATTTACCCTTGATGTTTGGCTCAGTTTGTGCTAAAATTCAGAATATACTTCAGAAGAAATAATCAATCTTGTTATTTTTTATTTGATTTAAAATTTTAAAAAATAAACACTTTATTCTTGGGATGCTATGGGAATGGAATACTTCTCTGGATCATCAGGACACTTCCAAACAAATTAATGTAGAGACTATTTATTTTCAACGTATTTTTAAAATATTTATATACTAAACTGATCGTTTTACTTTTGGATTTATTTTTTCGAAGCAAAATCTAAAAAAACAAGTTAAAAATTAATTTGTAACTAAGTATTTTTTTTAATGGGCTAAGTAGGCCAATGAAGATATATTACCTTATTGAGGTATTCCAGCTGTAAGTCAGAAATATATTCTCTTTGTTTTTTATAGAGTTAACATTACAATCTCTTCCTGCAATTCTGATAATGTAATGTAATGTAATGTAATTCCTGACAGAAACCACGATATTGAATTATTAATTTTATTACATGACAATTGAATAGACAAATATAACCTAATATAAAGTAAGCATTTGTGGCTTTATCTTTCAGATCGATATTTCTAAAATTGGTTTTCATTCCTTAATGATTAAATAGTAGTTAAATTATTATTTAAATTAATCAAATGCCAACACACATTTCTTAATATAAAAATGAATGTTTCTTTGTTTGTTTGTCCCATATGCATTCCCATACCATTCATCAGATTGCGATGAAACTTTAGTGAGTTGTTGTGCGCACGCCCACGAAGGTTTCTGAATTAGTAGAACCGTTTTATAATATCTGGTGCGCTAGTCGTTTCAAATGAGTGTATTTCCGGTTTTAACGTTTGCAGTTTTTGGTGCGATTCGCATTTGCAATGACCTTCAACAAAGCACCGGGACAATCGCTACAAGTGTGTGTGGACTAAATTTGGAAAAACCATGCTTCATACATCGACAGCTGTATGTGGCCTACTCACGCGTCGGAAAACCTTCTGATTTATTCGTGTATGCACCAGACGGAAAAACAAAAAATATTGTGTATCCAAAAGCACTTCAATAAGCAGAATTAAAACACAAAAGCACTTTCTTTCTTTGAGTGGCATTGCAATGCATGCCGGATACAACTAGTTCAAAATAATTTTTTTTTAGTTTATAAAAAGGTAAAATAATACTTTTATAAACTAAAATTTTTATTTTTAAATTGTGTGTTCGCATTTGATTAATTTAATCATTTTATTTCACGTGTTTAAAAAAATGTTAATATCAAGTAATTATTATTAATATTATTTTTTATTTTTTTTTAATTTTTGTAATTCTTTTACTTCTTGTACATTTAAAAGTATTATAAATTTAATACAAAAAGTATTATTATTCAAAAGTATTGTAGTATTCTTTTATGAAAGCTGCTTCAGTACTTTACTAGATTCATAATGAAAGATTACTTTTAGATTATTCTTAATATTTTATTTATAAAGTCTTGTTGACCATTCTTTTGAATGTAGTACATATTTCAGATGCTGAAATTGATAATAAAGGACTTAAAATCCTAGAATCCAATTCATTCCTAATATAAATAATTCAAACAGAAACAATGATTATAACAAGTCAAATTTTGTAGTAATAAATAAAAAAAAAAAGTTGAAATTTTAAAGGTTAAAAACGTAAAAGAAATTTATATAACTAGATGAGTGATGATTTTTTTTTTTTTTTCAATCATTATAATTCAGCTTGCTTTTTTTGTTAATTTTAAAATATTTGCTAATATTTATTATGAGCTTGATCGAGCACAATGTTCTGGGCAAAATTTGCTATGAATAAATGATTAACAATTGTGAATTTATTTTTTTTTACATATTTGAAGCCAGTGGTCAGAATACTATTGAAAAAGTAAATACTTTTTTTTTGTAAATTAATGTTACACTGGTTTCAATGAATTTTTTAATAGAACTCTTAATTCAAATTTTATGGTTGAAATTTCATTAATAAGAAGTGTAGAGAAAGAGAGAAATAATTTATTTTTCTTGTTTGGGACGACATAAAAATTAGCTTATGTTTTTAGATTGCGATGCTTCCTCAAAATCCATATTAAAAAGTTTTTATTGATTGATTCATTTATTCTTTCTCTCTTTGAAAAGTGGATGAAGATAATGAATTTGAATGTGCTGCTGTTTTATCAGTTCACTCTCAGGATGTGAAGAAAGTCCTGTGGCATCCTCAAGTGGAGGTAAGAAAATCAACATTAACGTTTTCATAGTTCATCCAGTTATTATAGTAAAAAGGATCCACTAAGGAAAATTTTCTTTTGTCATATTTTTTTTTAATTATTAACATATCTTAAATGCTTTGTTTCTTAATCATTATATCTTTCTTTTTCTTAAGCCTACATACAATTTAAGCATTTGAAAATTAGCATAAGATCTCATTGCAGAGAATAATTATCTGCTTAATGACTTAATATCATTTGATTTTTAACTAACAATTATCATGCTTTACTTCAGATACATTATTTCAATTAAACTTTGTTTTTTTCTTCAGGTATTGGCCTCTGCAAGCTATGATAACACCATAAGACTGTTTAAGGAAGATGGAGACGATTGGACAAGCTTTTGTACATTGCAATCCCACGAATCCACTGTGTGGAGTATAGATTTTAATAAAACAGGAAATCGTTTGGTATCTTGTAGCGATGACAAAACCTTAAGATTCTGGCAGGAATATCTTCCTGATAATCAAGAAGGTAGTTTTCATTGTTATTAGTGATGATGATTGTGTCATAGGACAATTGATAGATGCACAAACTAATAGCTTTTTTCTTACTTGTTGTTATTCAGTAGATGAATATGGTATATTAATATTGCTGATCATGCGGATTTTTTATGGATGTGGTTGTTACTGCCATGTTTTGTTTTTTCCTCAGGTGATATGTACTTCTCATTCTATATATTTATGATTAAGTAAAGTAATTATTCGTAATATATTATTCTGAAGCCTCTTGATTCAGTACTTAGCCACCATGTGTATCAGAGTATGGTTTATTGCAAGAAGCGGCGCAGTTGGCGCTGTTGCTAAGACATCAGCCTCTCACCTCTGAGTACCGGGGTTCGGTTCTCATGTGGGTTTCGTGATGGTGGACGATCCGCGCTGGGCAGGTTTTCTCGGGGTTCTCCCGTTTCCCCTGCACTTCTCCCACCATACTTTCTCAGTCTTTCTCTCCATCTGTCCATATTTTCCGTGGGATAGTACAATAGACCTCTGGTCACAGTGCTTGGCTTCTGCCACCCACTTCACTATATACATACATGGTTTATTGCAAACCTCATGGAATCCTCCATTATGGCTAAAATTAGTACTGACAAAAATCAAACTCCTTGGCGACATTTATCTGACAAGGCGAAATTAGTAAAAAGTTATTCTACGAGCTGAAAAGGTACAGCAGGTAGCTATATTACAAGGTGAATCAAGTAAATCTGATTATTCGACTGATGGAGAATGTAAAAAGGCAATGAAACAATGGGATGAAAAAGATGCAGAGGCCTTTAGGTTTATTACGACAAGGCTATCCAAATCTGTCCCTGAGAAGCACGTCTCAAGCAAAAATGCAAAGAAACTATGGGAATGGTTAGAGAAAGCAACTCGACGAGATTAAGAGAGCAGAATTATAAATGTGGAAATGAAACTAGCATCCTTATCTCTTAGAGACGGTGAGCAGATTGATTCTTGCTTCAATTGTGCGTTAGCCGCAGCAGAAGAATCACTCCTACTAGGACAAAAATCTTTCCAAAGCAAGAATGTGTGCTTATATCTGTAAAGGATTACCTAGAAATTTGTATCTGTCATTGCTTTGTTTCAGGTGCTGGAATAGTAAAGTATATAAAAACTTCACAGAGCATTGAAAATATTTTAAGATGATGACAATTTCCCTCGAAAGAGAGAAAGCCATGAAAGGTTATTTGAAGAAACGACACTCTTATAAATCAAGAGACAAACCTAACAAAGATTGTTTTGTTTGCAGGCATCTTGCTTTACAATGCAGAAAAAGGAAGGACAATTGTTCCGACCCAAATTCCAAAACTATGAAAAAAGAATCCAATCCCAGAAAATTGGAATAATGCCAAACTAATACTGATCTTTAAGAAAGGACAAAAGGAAGAAATAAAAAATTACAGATCAATAAGTCTACTTTCCAATTTACACAAGATTTTTACCAAAATAATTACCATCAGATTTATCCCTACATTAGACAATGGCCAACCAATAGAACAAGCGGGATTCAGGAAGGGATACAGTACAATAGACCATATACATACATTAAGGCAAATTATAGAAAACGAACAGAATTCCAAAGACCTCTCTGCTTGGCTTTTATTGCCTTTGAAAAAGCCTTTGATTCCATCAAGACCCAGACAATAGTGGAATGTTTGTCCAAACTAGAAATAGAGAGAACATACATTGATTTGATTCAAAATATTTACAACAAGGCAAGAGCAACTTTTACTCTAAATGAAATTAGCGGAACCATACACCTAGAAAAGGGAATCAGACAAGGCGACTCCCTATCCCCAAAGTTGTTTACTGCTGCACTTGATCTGATTTTCAATAGATTAAACTGTGGAAGGTATTAAAATAAATCAAAAGAGGATTTCCCATCTAAGATTTGCAGATGACATAGTAATTATATCAAGAGATCCCCAGCAGCTTGAGAAAATGTTAATAAATATAAACCAAGAAAGCAAAATCATAGGATTAAAAATTAATAAAGAAAAAGCCAAGTTAATGTTCAACAAATTTGTGGAACCAAGGAATATTCAGTTGGAAAATCAAGATATCGAAATTGTAGAATCATTTAACTATCTAGGACAAATATTGCAGATTAATGGAGGGATAGAAAAGGAAATCAAAAAAAGAATTCAACTTTCATGGGTGGCTTTCAGGAAAATGGGGTATATTTTTAAAGCAGGCATACCTATAAGCCTAAAAAGACAAGCCTACAACCAGTGTATCCTACCTGTGTTAACATATGCCGGGGAAACATGGACAATGACTAAAAACCAAGAAAATAAGATTAAGGTTTCTCAGAGACAAAATGGAAAGAAACATGTTTAATATAACATTGAGAGACAGGAAAAGACACATGTGGATCAGACAACAAACCAAAATACAAGACGCACTTATATGTCTAAAGAAGTCAAAGTGGAGGTGAGCAGGACACCTGGCCAGAAAGACTAGGGAAAACTGGACAAGCCTGACCACGTTTTGGAAACCCTCCACAGGTCAAAGGAAAAGGTTTGCGGGGAGGAGATAGAGAGATGAAGTTGGTGACCGTAAAAGATGGAGATGTATGGGGGAGGCCTTCGTCCAGCAGTGGACTGATAAAGGCTGAATGATGATGAAGTTAGTGGCAGAAGCTAAACCACAAGTGTCTAATTTTAGTTAAAGAAAACAACGTTGTTAAATGGGAACTAGATACTAGTACTACCAAGCATACGACACATGAAAGAAATATTTTAGTTTAAGCAGAAAGTAATTCATGAACCAAAAATGGTGCAATGACCGAATTTGAAACTAAGGCAGATGCCATAGGAAAGATAAACATTTAGGCCTCTATAATTGATAGCAAATCCACAAAACTTGTTCTTAGTTATGTGTTGTATGTAACTTTCTTAAGAGAAAACTATTATTGCAATTGCAACCACAATTGTTTCCCAATTCAACAAAGAGCTCATTTCAAAGGCCTGAAATACATTCTTAGATATTTGACGAATACCAGGGAATATAAGATGCTTTACACTCCTTTGTTTGACAAAGGAAAATTCAGTGTTTTAACAATGGCTGATGCATCATGGGACTCCACATAAGGAAGCAAGTGTGTTACTCATTCCCTAATCCTGGTGAATAATAACCCTATCTCCTGGAAATAGCCAAAAAACAGATGGAAGTTACTTTATCTACATTTGAAGCTGAAAGTGTAGGAATAGTCTCCGCTGTGAAAGTAGTTATGTCGTCTAGGTCTGTTACAAGCAGGAGATTCAGTGTTCACTCCAATTTACGGAAAACTATTATCAGATAGTTCTTCAGCCATACAGCGTAGCAACGATAGATTAGTAGGTAATCAATCTAAGTATTATGTTCGAAAGTTAAATTTCATAAAGAGACTTGTATGAGGACAATAGCTTTTTTATTGAATACGTCAAATACATTCAGGTATGCTAACTAAGTCCATTAACTTAAATAATGAATAAAAATCACAGTTATATTAAAACCTAATAAAAAAAAAGTTCTTTTTAATGCGTCAGATTATAAATACATCGGTTCTTTAAATATGTGATTATAGGAGAGTCCACTATTAAATGTAGGTGTTGTTGCTATTAGGAAACATTCTTTGATAAACAGCGACATCTGGTTGTTGCTGCTTCCTGCAATTGTCACCTCTTGAAATAATGGCTAATGTCCTGTTTCTACTTGATGGCTAAATAATGGCTGATTTGTCCAAATTATTGCATTTTTGATATTTATGCTGTTTTATACGGCATTCTAATTGTTGAGTTTTACATCTGATATAGAATTTGTTACAAACACTACATGGAATCTTATAAATTACATTATTTATGTATATTTATATACATTTGTAAATAGATGTAAGAATTTAAATTAAATTAAATTTAATTTAATTCATTTGAATGTAATACAATGGAACAAAAAGAATAATGTAATTTATAAGATTCCATGTAGTGTTTGTAACAAATTCTATATTGGATGTACAACTCAACGATTAGAATGCCATATAAAACAGCACAAATATTATTTTTAATGCAATAATTTGGCCGTTATTTCAAGAGGTGACAATCACAGGAAGAGCAACAACCAATGTGGTAGCTTATTAAAGAATCTTTCCTAATAGCAACAACACCTACAATGAATAGTGGACTCTCCTATAATCACATAATCTGATATTTAAAGAACCGACAGTTTGAAAATGTAGAACTGATGAAGGCTAACAACCCACAACATTTTCTTGTATTTATAATCCGACGCATTAGAAAGAACTTTTTTTTAATAAGTTTTAATATAACTGTGATTTTTATTAATTATTTTATATTATTTTTCACACAGTTTATTGGATAAGACCATTATCAGTCAAGCTTTAATTTCTCATTTAAAAGATTTGAAGTATTTTTATGTAAATAAGAGAAAAAAGCATAGGGAGGGATTGTGTCATAAGACAATTGATAGATGTGAGAACACCAACTAATAGCTTTTTTCTTACTTATTATTGTTTAACAGATGAACACATTATATTGATATGGTGATCAAGTATGTTTTTTTACGGATGTGTTTGTTACTGCCATGCTTTGTTTTTTTCCTCAGGCAATAGGTACCTCTTTCTATATTTTAAGATTAAATAAAGTAATTATTTGTAGTATAGAGTAAAAACTGGTTTGAATGTCTTTTAAGGGGAAAATTACGCATAACTGAGAATTACTTACAACTAAAGGTTTAACTTTATTTTTAATTAAATTTAAATATGAACACTTGTAATAAGTGTTTGTTTATTAGGTACATATTTTTCAACATACGATATGCATAACTGTAAAACTGTCAATTAAAATAATACATTCATTTTCATAGAGGTTTTCTGATTTCTTGTTTTAAGAAACTAAAATACTGTATACCCGTTACACAATTGCAGTTCTGACATATATATGAAAAGCAAAGACTCGCCAAATTTTCACTAATTTTCCATCACTGTTATTCACTTTTTCATATCTGCAAATTTTCCCTTTTGTTGATGGCTGCACTTTACAGATTTTGAACCTAATTTTCAACATTCTTCTAAAATTGACTCCTTACTAATGACTGGACATAACATAGTGTAACATACATATAAGCCATTCGATATTTCTGCTTTTGATTTTTGCGGGTTGTCTTTCACTTCCCGAATAAATCTCACTTTTTCCTCTAAAGAGTAACTTTTATTCCTTCTATTATCCATGGCTGCAAGAGAGAGAGACTGAAGTAAATGAAGGAAACATATGTTTCATCAATGCGAAAATCCATTCAGTTTTTGTCTCTCGCCCACCTTTCATTAAAAGCAATGACAATTATATATCAATATGGAACGCCAAGCTATATATTAGTGCACCTGAATATCTATAGTTGAAAATACATACAATTCAATCTCGTTTTCAAAAATATATTACATATAAAAGAGAATTACGTGTAACTCAGTTACGTATATCTCAGAAATAATTTATTTGTAATTAAGTACAATTTTCGCCAGGACCTACAAAGAATTACGAACAAACCAGAACTATGAAAAACTGGGTTACGTATAAACCAGTTTTTACTGTAATATCCTAAAGCCTCTTGATTCATTACTTAGCTACTATAAGGTAACAATGATAATAGATAATATTCATCTTCTTCTGTACTTTCAATGTTTCAAAATTAAATTATAGTTAAACATAAGATTCAGCTTCAAAATTATAAAATCCATTAGTTGTTTGAAGTAGAATTGATCTCAGAGCTTTATTACAGTTTTGTAATAATTGATTTTTTTTTTTTATAAGAAATCGAAATCATGTTTTTATTGGGTTCTCCTTCTAATAAGTAAGAGCCAATGTTGCACTGGTTTGGTAATGTGGTTAGGTTGAAGCAACAAATTTAATAGTGAAAATTAAAATTCAGTTTTAACTGATATAATAGAATGCATATGGTCTCTGTTCTAGATTAACTATAATCCAAATTTCAGATATAACTCACTCTTGGCCTCATTCTTAACATTTGTTGTTTCTACAAAATACAACATGTATTTTGAAATTTCCTATTGAAAACCTATAACAGTAAACAGGTGAATTTTTGTTTCAACTTCTTGAACAATACTGTGTCAGCCTATAAATATTGCCTTTGCATCGATACACATTCAAAACTGCAGTAGTTTTGTTCAAATGTGGCTATATTTTGTATTGTTCCAGTGAAACAAGATATAGCTATGTTTAGGATGAACAAAGGTAAATTAGTCTGGATTTGGGACTTCGTTACACATATCACTGAAATTTCTT
>JAFIDM010002131.1:92063786-92103484 GCA_023159025.1 Thereuonema tuberculata
TGGTAGCTAAGTGGGTAAGACCAGAAATAAATGTTTTATCAAGACACTAACATTTCTCTTAGAACTTCCTTCCAGCAAAATTGAATTATTTCCCTGGGAAATAAGGGAAGTATTTTTATGAAGTATTTTCCAATTTTTCTGTAATTATTATTACTCATCATATGCAATTTCTAACATTAAAACCAAAACACCTTTTAATAACTAAACCAGCTTTTATTGAGTGTTTCTTTACTTTAAATTTGCTGGAACATTGAGTTATACTTCTTGATAATAGAATAATCTTCCTCAGATACAAAATAAAGTAAGCATTAGTGTTCTTAGTTGGAAGTGGAAACGGTTTTCGTATTTCTGAAGGAAAAATCTCTAATACATTTAATATACACAAATTAATTTTTTGAATTCAATAAGTGGTGAAAATTTATTTTAGAAAGCATATTCTGCTCATACAACAATTGGATAAGTTACTTAATCTTTACCATAATAAATACCAAGGATATCGTTCAAAGGAATACATTTCATAATTATTCAGTCGCATTATTTTTGAAAAAGGTTCATGGCATCAAATGATTATTTATATATAAATTAAGAATTTGTTTCTTTACAGTATCTATCTTAATGTTTTCTTTATCTTTCAAAGTGCTATGATGTTATCACTTAACCCTTCACCATTTGATTTATCAGCCAATTTTTTTTTTTTTTCATTTCTAACATCTTTTTATAAATCACTCATATTTCACACAATCTTTGGAATTTTTTTTAGGTTCAATACTAAGGTCCAATAATTATTTATCCCTTTCCTGTACTTCAGAATTCATTCTGTTTACAAAAATCTTAGAAATGTCATTGGCGAGTTTAGAATCAACCAAGTTATTGCATATTTCTGAAGTTTTTCTTTTACAACCAAAACTCATAAAGGATAATTTTTATTATTCCCATCCTGAAATAATTTTTATCTTTTAAACACACAAAGATGGACAAAATGATATTCAAATACTAATAAGAATTTGAACTTTAAGATTCAGGGTTTCTTAACCCTTTCTTTAGTCTTCTCATTTGAATGCAAATAGAATAATATTTTCTACTTGATCTTTCTTGAAAAGCATCATTAGAAAAGATGATTTATCAACATACTCATTGTCACTACTGTCTCATGGCAAAGACTGAAGCGGCCTTTACATTTACTGTCGTGGAGAAGCCAATGTTGCAGAACACAACAGCAGCTTCAATCATGATAACCTATTTACTTCTTTCTGCATATCTTCTCTTCAGCCTTCCAACTTTACAGCTGAAATCCTTAGGCGAGTAATCAGATGAAACCCCAGATCCTTGCTGGCTTTTTGAACTTCTATTACAACAACAGGCTCCAATCCATTTGTATGGAAACCTAAACAAAGCAGAATGTTAAAAAAATAAATAAAATATTTTAATTTAAAATCTATTTAGTTAGGCTTTAGAGTTTAAAAAGTAAAAAATATGTATATATATATATATATATATATATATAGCCAAGCTGGACAGCTATCTGAAACTTAAAATCCCAATACAAATTTCAGAAAACTGTTTCTGTGAATGTACGGCTTCTAATTACATTCACTTCATCAGCGGCATCTGGTGTTAAAATATATATATGAATATAAAAAATTAAATATATTTATATTAAGGTGACCAACCGTCCTCCTTTTTGAAGCTCTGTCCTCCCTTGAGAAGTGTCCTCCTTTTTGATGTTTGAAGAGTAATACATCCTCCTTTTTGATATGTGAAGTTTAAAACCTTGTTTTGGTTGAACAGATAGGTTTATACCCCTGATAAATTTTTTTTTTCTTCAAATTATTTGCGTCCTCCTTTTCATTTTAGAAAAAATGGTCTCCTTATTTATATTTATATATCAAACAGGCAAAACTCAAAGCGGGCCCTTCAAATTTCGCAATGTATCTATCTATCGATAGATAGATATAATTAAATACGCTTTATATGAAAATTCTTTAACTTATATTTGATTTGGGAGTGGAGACTTTTGGGGAAAGAGAAACGGCAGTGAATCATCTCAATTGAACCTTAACTTCTGTATTATCTTTTGGTTCCTTAGTTCATTTTAGGTAAAAACAGAAGGATGTAATTTAGAAGTCTCTTTCTTACCAATTAGAATTCAATAATCATTTATGAAGGAAAGTTTTTCAGAGAAAAAAAACCTCTTTTGAGCAGTATTTTTGAGATGTTATATGCTATCTATTTTTTGTTTATTGTTTGTTTAATCGCCCGTAACACCCAATACTGGGTATGGACGCTCTCCTACCAGAGGAGTTTAGGCTAGATACCGCAAGGGGGCGCCAACCCCAAGGGAAGAAACGGACAACACAGAAGAAAGGAAAGTGAAACACCCATGCCACTACCGGGATTCGAACCCAGGAACTGGCGCATTGGACGCCACGGCTGGCCGCCGCCGAGACCGCACGACCACGCCAGCACGGCATGCTATCTATTACAAATTGGCAACTGACACACCAGCAATAAAATATGTCAGGTAATTAATTAAAGGTGAGATAATCAAAGGTCAAACCTATCAATCGGTCTTTATTCTGCATATTTTAAATTAATTTCTGGAGAAAATGAGATATAATATAATCATTGTAGTTGAAATTGGAAGTGTCCAGTGGAGACACCTGTTTGGCAAATGGATTTTCCAATATCCCTCTCTCTGGGATTTACTATGAGGGGTGAAAAGGTCATGATTGATTAAATAGACAATGTTTAAGAATTAATGATAATTCATGATTTGTAGTTGTGACAACTTAACTAAATATCATCTCCAACAGTAGCTAATAGTCACTGTAGACAGTGGCGTATATGGAATATATTTTCGGGGGGGGGGGGGGGGGAGGACAAATATAAATTAATAAAGACCCCACGCAAACCCATCCGTATACAAAAAAAAAAAAAAAAAACGTTGGGAGGACATATCTTCTTTTTTTCGGGGGGGGCCCGGCCCCCCCCGCCCCCCCCCCTTATATACGCCCCTGACTGTAGAATTAAACATTTCTCAAAATAAAAGAGAACAGGATTTGTTCTTTACTGGAAATCCACATTTGGATTTGGAGCCAGTATAAAAGGACAGTTATTTATCTATCAAAGTAGTTCTTTCCCAGTAAGAACTTAGCCTATTAATTTATCAGGAAACTCATAAAGATGGCCTTGAGATGATATTAAGTATTCTAATAATACGTAAATATTATAAAATAATGCATCTTATGAGGATGAATGTCCCTTCTTAATAAAGGGCTTTTGAATATTTTAAAGAGTATTGTGTATCAGGAAGAAATGTTTTGTTTATGAATGTAGCTACATTTAAGTTAATAAGCTGTAGTCTTGTGTGTTTTTTTTTTTTAGATTTCAAGTTTACCTGCTGCTTACTTTTGTTACCATTAGTAACATTAAAGAATTATTAGGAGATTTTTTTTTTTTTTTTAAGGAAATTTTGTATTTGCTTATATTTCAAAAAGTAATATTATAAGAATGAAACTCTTTTGATTATTTGCCCAAAGACTATTTAAACACATACAGCGAGTGTCTAAGAATTATGTATTTAATATTCTTTTTCGAATTTATAAAAATATGGCAGATAGGAATAATGTAGATATTTTTTTTTTCACTTGGAGAAATAAATATACAAAATTAAAACCATTTTGGAAATGACAAAAAAATTAAAATAAAAAAAAAAGGATAAAATAAAAGCACAATTTTTTTCAAGCAATCAATTCTTATTAGAGGAAACTGTCACAACTGGTTTGACACACACTATTTTTATTTTATTCTAAATTGCAATATATTTTTAATTTGTGTTTGCCTGAAATTATTTTAATACATTAATTCTTAAAAGTATACAGGCAATGAAACTAACAATGGTTTTTATCTATAAACAAATGAAATATTATAATTATTAACTTCAATTAATCCAAATAATAAAATATTCGTCTTTAGAGTTTTAATAATAGATGAAGGGAATTGAATTTTTCTCAAACGCAACCCATAATATTGTCGCAATTTCAGATATTTAATATATGTAAAATCTATGATTATTAATTACTTAGAAAGAATTAATGCAAATATGAGTAGGCCAATAAGTTCCAGAAAGAGGGGGAAAAAAATTGAATAATTCGATTTTTCTTTAAAATGCAATACTTTAAATCTTAATATAACTATAAAAAAAATAAACAAAAATAATTATATCACAATTGATATTACTTTTGATAATTTGAAGAGTTTTTATATATTTAAATTAAGTTGCACTTATGTTAAATTACTTTTATTTTAATATTATCGATTCTAATATTTTTACCATAAAACTGTTGGTAATATTTTACGAAATCTCACCTGTGGAATTAGGGCTAATTCAATTGTTGGTAATATTTTACGAAATCGACGGTTTTTTTTTTCGTTTTGGATAAAAAAGATTCGTTAATCCATACTAAGAATAAAACCGATGGAAAAATGTGGTTTGATGCTGTAGTTTTTGAGAAATTTCGAGATATATTTGGAACTCTGAGGAAACGGAGGGGCATTGCAAATAGCTACCCCAAACTATTTGCAAAATGGCGGCGGCGGTGCTAGCGCTACTTCCAAAATGGCTTTAAATTCAAATTTTCTTAAAAACTACCAAAAAAACCCGAGGTTTTCCATCACTTTTATTCCTACGTTGTATTAACGAATCGTTTTCGTCCAAAAACAATTCAATTAGCCCTAATTCCACAGGTGAGATTTCGTAAAAAAACTACCTTTTAACTAATGGCAATTAAAAGTTGTAATTAATAATATGAAAATTACTTAAATATAACAATAAATGCGTAAATAAACATTCAGAAAACAATCAATAGCAGCTACTCACCCAAATATGAATTACTGAAGAAAAATTCTTTGTCAGTCCAAATTACAAATACAAAATGGTTTTTGATTTTCTCACAGGAACAACGGAACCAGATGTTGAGATCACATGGTTACTAGATAGCCAATCAAAAAATTCAATTTCTCAGCCAATCAGAAAAGATACGTAACAGAAGACACTTCGACATTTTAATTCCGATGGTTGACACCTTGTGGCGCTAATGTACAGGTCAACAGTTTAGTTCCGATGGGCGACACCACGTGGCGCTACTGTGCAGGACAACATTTTAGTTCCTATGGTGGACACCATGTGGAGCTACTGTGTAGGACAACATTTTAGTTCATATGGTCGACACCATGTGGAGCTACTGTGTAGGACAACATTTTAGTTCCGATGGTCGACACCGCATGGCGCTATTGTGCAAGCAGCATTTTAGTTCCGATGGTCGACACCATATGGTGCTACTGTGCAGGTCTACAGTTTAGTTCCGATTGTCGACACCGCATGGCGCTACTGTACAGGACAACATTTTAGTTCCAATGGTCGACACCACGTGGCGCTACTGTGAAGGTCAACAGTTTAGTTCCGATTGTCGACACCACATGGCGCTACTGTGCAGGACAACATTTTAGTTCCGATGGGCGACAACATGTGGCGCTACTGTGCAAGACAACAGTTTAGTTCCGATTTTGGACACTTGTGGCACTACTGTACAGGTCAACAGTTTAGTTTCGATGGTCGACACCACGTGACGCTACTGTACAGGTCAACCAACGACCTATATAAGCAACATAGACTGGCCATAGCACCGCCATCTTTGAAGCAAATTGAATACCAGGCGGCCATGTTTTTTGATGTCTAGGCGGGCGGTACATTTGGTCTGCTAACATAGAATCATTACCTTCGATGCTCGGTCATAGGGGCTTAAATAAAAAACGTAATTTTTCAGGACCGAAAACAAACTTCAAAAGACGTTATTTATTTAATAATAATAATAAATTTACAAATTCAGTCCTACGAGGTACCACTAGTGGTGGATCGGTATGTAGGTGCTGTAAAACATATATTTTTCAGTTTGTACAGATTAATATTAATATAATAATAATAAAGAAATAATATTAATATACATATAGACAAAATATATGTTTTAAAAATATACACTATGTGAAATTTTTAGAACTTTATTATTATATTTTTTTTTCAATATATACCATGTAAAATTTTTAGATTTTTTTTTTTTTTTGCTCTTTTGTAGATTTACTATAAGGTAAAGGTTGTTTTAAATATTCCAGTTGATTTTTCCATGTATTATTTTTTTGTAATATTTTATTTTTTAGTATACTTATTTTATTAAATTTATTTTGTTTTAATTCTTCAATTTGTGCAAAAAGCTTTAATAATATTCTATTTTTTTTTTCTTAATCCAAAGCTGTTCTTAGGATTTTCATAATATAAAATCTGCATCAATTTATTTCTTGAATCGTTTTCTAGGTTATTATTTCTAAATTGATTTCTAATTTTCTAAAAATTGTTTATTATTAAAGAATACATTATTTTTTCCCTAAAACAATATTTGAGGCTAACTGATTAGTTTGTTTTATATTAATGCATCTAGTCAGTCTTACTGTAAGCAAGGACTAACACTAGTCCTCTACATGTCCTTTAAACCATTTAAAAGCTTAGTCTACGGATTTTCTTATTAATAACATATCAATAGAAAGAAAGGAGGGGGTGGTGGTGAAAAAGTTACTTCGGGTCTTATGACCATGCAACAAAGATATATTGTTGATGTTCTAACATTTTAACATAATATGTAAATACAGCGATGGTAAGATGAGGATGTATCTTGTATCATTTTTAGTAAAGATATATTGTGTTGTGCAATTGTGCATAAAAAAAATAATATTCAATGACATTCCTATAAGGACAAAGGTTAAAAGAATTACAATTGTTATTTATTATCCATTCACTGTGGTATAATAAGAAATTTTCACGTTCTATTATATCCAATACAAATGTCCACTGACATAGGCCTACATAAAGTAGCCCTATAAACATTTTATATTACAATATTTGTGAATACAGAAGAATCTAACCATCTACATGAAAACATAGGCATATTTAACAAAACACTCATTGGTCTTTAAACAATATTAATTTTGTGAACATTTGTCTCACCTGTTTTTCCCTTACTTCCATTGATTTAGTTTTGCACAAGTGATGCAACCTACAATTGAAATAATGCCTTAACAACGTCTCCCCTCCAGTTCTTCTTTTTTTATTGTTTTACGACTTTAGAATTAAAAATCCTAGATGCGTACGCTCCCTAAGTGTGCACTTGAAAGTTTATGGGCCAGTTTCAAATCATGGGATGATGACATTATAAGAAGTTTTTCAATATATTTTTTACTGACCACATGCGAGTTTTCTAACTTAAATCCCTCATCCAAAAAGTGGTTTCTCAGAAGTTTAAGCATATGAGGTGCATCTGCAAAAATATATACTCTTTCTCATTTGTAATTGGATGATGGAAGAACGGTTTTGTCATCGAAACACCCAGCTCTTTCCAAACACCAACATTCCCTCCTCCCATGTCACTTGTAATAGTGGCAGTTTCGTATCCTGCTTCATGTAGTCTAGTAATTGCCTCTGTTAGAGCTGCTACGCACAAGAAATTTAGTTTCCAGAGTCATAAAAATATCCCCCTTCTCGGCACATGTTTGGGGAGTGGTTTCTCCCCTAAAATTGCCTCCAGTCAAAAGTTTCAAAGTAAAATCGGGTCTGGTCTTGTTTTTCGGAAATTTCTTCTCACCGCACACTAATTACCCACGCCCCAAACACGTGCCGAGAAGGGGACATTTTATGACTCTGGAAACTAAATTTCTATGTGCGCAGCGGCTCTTAGGGTAGATTTGTCCATTTGTTTGTTGTGTGCATAAAAAAACTGGTTGTTTCCAATTTCCAATAATACTTCTTGCCATTATTACCTGAGCGGAGGAGCAAAGGCCAACAATTTCCTCATTTTTCAGGTCCAATTCTATTTTACTAAAAAGGCTTAATTTCGTCAAAAGATATACAAACAATATGTTCCCATTTTTCAAGAGTTTTACTCGCGGTTTTCATTATTGCCAACACATCTTCAAGGAAACCCTGTTCTACCTGTAGTGACATAGCCCATCGCCTGAGAGTTGATAGATCAGGTAGAGGTATTTTCAATTTGTTCCTTAGATATCTGTAGGCCTTAAGACTAACACTCCTCAGGGAAATTGCACAAGCGATATCTTCTTTAACCCACTTTAACAGCACTGTTGAAAAGTGTTAAGAATGCACCCTGTTCCCAATTGCATTAGGACTCGATCCATACAATTCCTACCAGGGAAATAGGCATTGTAGTTTTGATTTTGCCCAACGAGTTCATCTTATGTTCCGCAGCAATTTGAGTCAATTTATTTTTTGACAGGTTACAAAATAAGCCTGTTTGGAATAGCTGCTGAGCCCTTGGGGAAATTTGTTCTGTGTCATTCCTGAGGCTTGTATATGTAGAAAAGATGCAAACACAGTTTTTTTTCTTCACCATTTCCTTGAAAATTTTGCCATAGGTGAAAAGGGATCGTCCATTAATCACGTGGCTCGAAAGAGGGGGGGAAGGGGTTCGGAAAAAATCATGAACTATCACAAGGGGAGAGGGGAGTGTAGTGAGATGATCACGTGTATTTATTTTTTTACACCCTTCCTTTATTATTTTTATGCCGGTCGGAAACAACCTGCAACCTTAATGTCTGTCTGGACATTTTTATCATGGTGCTTAATTTTCCAGAATTAAATTAGATTATACCTGTATTTAAAGATAATATTCTAAAATTCTTTTAAGATACTTTGTACCAAAAAAATACACGTAATTTTGGGTAGGGGGGTTTAAAAAGTTGCTAAAAAACATCACGTGATTAATGGACGACCCCAAAGATAACAGAGTTCCATGCAGATAATTCTGTGGGGCAAAATAACGTTGAACTCAATGTTTTATTATCATAATTCATTGTATTAAAATCACTAACACTCTTCATTCCATTCAGTACTAATTATCTACAGAAAAGGACCAGTTCCCGGTTTGGGGTTAAGGTATGTAAGAATAGTAATGCAAAACTCGATCAAAATTTCTTATAAACCCGAAATAAAAAAACTACAAAGCATCTACTAAAGGCATAATATGGGTAACTGTTTGGTACTAAAAAATATATTCATATTTAAACTAAGCTTTTTATTCTGATTGCAATAATGTAAAGTTAGTATTTTGAAAACATGTGTTTGGATAATTTAGCAAAACTGTTTAGAACAAAGAGGGAAGATGTGCAACAGTTTTAAATGTTTCAAAATCTGTTATTAAAAGAGGAAATGATCTGAACTCCAAACCCAGGAACTGATCCCTTTTCATATGGATGCACACACATCATAAATGTTCCATGCAAGTTGGAAATACACAAGATTTAATCATCCTAGAATGCACTTGATTGCTGGCTGGAGAAGCTGAATTCGATTAATAATGGTGACTTTTTTTTCCTTGGTTCTTTCACTTCCAATCATTGTGTGTTTCCCATATCAGCAAAAGAAACTTTCAAAGAGATTAAAAAATTGTTGAAAAGATTTTTGTTTTGAAGTTACTTCATAGGAAATTATTTCACCATGTTGGTTAAGACATATCCTCCAAGAAAGTAAGAAACGTAATGTTTTCCTAAGAAAATATGTGAAGTGAATTTACAGTACCTACAGTAGTGTATCATGATATTCCATGATAATAAAAAAAGTGACTGAGAAAAGGCTATTTTGTGTCTCCACAGCCGTGTTGTAAGCAATCAATAGTTAACAATATCTCTATCTTAAATTTCTTATGCTAAAAAATTGTAAAATTTCCAAAAAACAGTAACATTTTATTAACATCAAATTAAAATCAAATAAAAACTAAATTAGACACTACAAAAGAACATAAAAATTGCACATTAAATAAACACGAAATTCAGAATAAATCTTTTTATTATCGATAACTGATTTTAAGAATTGTTATAATGTTTATTTACTTATAAATTATAAACCTATTATTGATTCCATCTGACACCAAGAAACATATAACAGACTAACAACAAAATTCATTATTTTGTTTCCCTGAGAGTTCAATCAATTGTAAAATTGATACAATTTGCTAAAAAGAAGTAATTTCTCTCCTATTTTTAATGATTTCCATTGATTGGTTTGACCCTTTCATGACTGTACGGCATCACAGTTTTACTTTGATGTATTGTTTGCTTGCTTTAAAAAAAAAGTTTTGAAATTATTTTTCTATATACTTAAAACTTGATGGTAAAGGTTACAGGATCTTACACAGACCCTTAGGGTCGCTGATGTTACAGTACCCAATGTTCTGAGATCAATGAAGCTAAGTTGTAATTGGGTATTCAGTTGGATGCCTGCTTTTAACCTTTGGAAACGAAGCCAATGCTCATTTTACACAGGGTTGTGATCCCTAAAATCTGAATGGAGAAGAAAGAAATAAGGAAAAACCTGATTACTGTCTGGGATTGAACCCAACTCCTTCAATCTGCCAGCAGTGGTATTACCATTTGAGCTTCTTAGGTTCCAACCTCCCCTCAAAAAAAAATAAAAATATGATGGTATACAACATTATTGTATTCACAACACATTCATAACATTTGTAGGATAAATCAAATCAAAAGATTATTTGATATATGCAAACATACATATAATCTTTAATGCTTTTGCAAAATATTGAACATACAGGAAAAACTCTAATTATTGCAGTGATTTTCTTTCATTTTAAAATAAAAATCCTTAAATAAGAATTTATTGATCTTAAAACATATTGAAGAATTTTTCATCAAATTAATAACTGACTGGAATGGTTGAGACAAATGTACAAGCTGCCTGTTGAACATTAAGCCATCAGATTTCATCATGAATGGGTATTTGAAGAAATTTATTGTTCTTATAAGTGATGGCAAAAATGATTTGCAATAATCTGAATGAATAAATTATACATGAGTGTACAGTGCACAACTTCTATATTCTCCAGTGACATCGTCTGACTTCGTCCTGTATTAAAAAAGTAATTTCAATGAAATTGTTTGCAGGTTTAAGAATTTAAAAGAATTGTAATACTTCATTAAAAATGAGTTTTCGGTCTTTTGAAATTTAGAACCTACAACATCATATCCTATATCTCCATAAAAGATGGACAGTACTGTAAGCAAAAGGACACAACATTCAGTCTAAACATTGTTCTTCCATAATTGGTCATGCAATCCCTTGAGATGGCACTTGTATTTTGGTGAATGCCAGCATTTAAGAAACCTGAGGTGTATTTTCCATTCAAAATTAATCTGACAAAGGGAAAGGAGTGATCTGTTGAAGTTTGATACTGTTTAAGTATCAGTAAACAGCTAATATTTGTGACTTGTCCACCAGACTGCTGTTGTGAAGGGTTCTGAAAGTGGAAAATTTAGTGCGGAGTAGCAATCACCAGACGAATGACAGAAATAAGTTGTCCTGTCTTGTAGAGTGACTGATCTTAGAATTTAGGTGTTTCCCAGACTACAATTGAAAGAACCATTTTCTATATTGATTTTTGAATAGTATGGTCAAAGTATACCTAAGCTTATGTGAAATTTTTGACAGCTACGAGATTAAGTTAGGCTAGGCATAGACAGTGTCTATTCTCCTGCATTTTCATAATGCAGGAATAAAGTTGTGAAATTGTTATTAGACTCCCTGTATGTTGGATCACTTGACTGAAATGGCATGCATCTTTTGAAATTAAATTGTGTGTTGCAGAATCAAGACATGTCTTTAATAGAGCAGCATGGCATTGTTCAGTTTTTAACCGTTGAAAGACTGGCATTCCTAACTGCATGAAGAATGGCTACAAAAAGACATTGATGAAACAATTAGCTTCACATTTCAAAGTTTGGTGTGTTGGACATCTGTGCAAATACCATCTATCCCCTCAATCAATACAGATGAGCTTATTGAGAAAGTGAGAGATCTGATAGAATGAGATGGTTGCATAGCAGTGCAACCATTGCCAATGAATGTGGATGACATTCCATGGTACCACTTACAAGAGCAAAATATGTGCAGTGTGGATCCCTCATCGTATCACTGCTGAGCAGAAACCAAAATGGCTAGAAATGTAACAGATGCATTTGAATTGCAGAGAAGATGCACTCTGTTCTCACATTAAACAAAAAATGTTCTGGTCTGCTGAGGATGACCTGCTCACACACTGCAAGGCTAATAAGAAAACATGTCCTTACATGATACTTTTTTTTTTTTGGATGCAGGCTCTTTTATAGATTCTCAAATCTCATAGATTTTTCGATACTCATTCTCTCTTATTCTTTCCTTGGTTATTCACATTTACATCATTGCCACCAACAAACAAACAAACATGATAACATAAATGTTTATACATCAAAATTCATTTGTGTTTCATAACATTTCAGATGAAATATTACAAAAGTGCAATGACTGTACTATTCATGTGTAGAGGAGTTTAGTTTTAGTCTTTATTAATGTGTTAAATAAAATGAAATTTCTTATAGAATTCAAAGATAGAAGCAATTAGTTAATTCATTAATCATTCATTCAGTACATCTATTTATTCCAATATCATTCTTATTTTCATTTCTGAAACAGTCCAAGTTTCAAACCCAATTATTCTTCTCAATAACTTAAGTGCATTAGAAACTTTGGTATTACATACTATTGGGATCGATTTCTGGTGTTTTCTTTTCTGCATTTTTTTTTCAAACATAACTGTAGTTGGCGTTATTTATGATACCGCTGGTCTTTTTGAAATGGAAATTATTTTTTTTTCCGTTGAATTTACAAACGAAACATCCTGCAAAGGATCCCACCTCAATTAACCTAATCTATTTTTATTACACATTTGGAGGGTTTAATGATTTAAAATACCCGCCAGAAATTGATTATAAAAAATGGGTTCCAATAATTCGTAAATGCCGAAACTTTTCTGGGCCTTTCATATTTATATTTATATCACATACATGACAGTAGGTATAACAGTACTCTTTATTTATAGCTACTGCGTACTTTTAATTTGAAGATTTTTAGAATATAATCTTAGATAACACTTGAATGGGATTGCATGTGAAAAAGCCCCTTGCATTAATGTTTGTCACTTATACCCCATCTCCTAAACTTTTAATAATTTTCATCATTTGAAAGGAGAATTTATAAAACTGCATTAATTCAAAAAAGACTGATTCTTAACACTCATGAGAATTATTTTGTGAGTTTAAATAATTTAGCTCTCACTCTTTACAGACAGAATTTGTACTTATCTGTAAAAGAAAAACGCTTTCTAATATGAAAGTGCCCAGTAAACAATCTTGACACATGATAAACTTTGTTTGTCTTAGGTGTCAATACTTCCTTGGTTAAATTCCTTGAACGCATTGCTATGATTTTGACTGGAATATTGTCTCAGAAAAGATGTAATGATATCTCATTTAGACTCGTATAACAGATTCGCCGTTTTTATTGAGAGATAAGATATGGTTCTGTTGGCCCATAAATAAGAATTATACAAGTATTAAGAAAATCAGCTCAGCTATTTTACTTTATACACTTAGACAAATAGATAATAAATTTGAGAGTTGAATATTAAGATTTTGTATAATCAATCATTAAGATTAATTTCAAATAATTTTGATTTTTATATTACCTACATATTAATTTTCTTCTTTAATCTATGTAAAAAATTAACAATATTTTGAAAGTACTATAAATAAAATACTTCAGTCATTTTCTATAAAATCCTTAAAATGCATTCAGAGATTATTTTTTAAAAATATGAAAGCTTTGATTATAACTGAATTTTCCACTTTTTTTATAAAAAAACCTTTTGTTATTTGGTGAATAGTGAAATATTGCCACATTTGATAAATATTATTTTCCTAACATCTAGACAAGAATATCTAAGTAAAAGTATACTTATGACCATTCTGACCAGTAGGGAGTATGTCAAAAATTGTATGTAAGAAGTCAGATACAATACTGAGTTATACATATGTGAATTAACTTTTGTAGATAATATGTTTCCCTTGAAGATACTGTAAAATATAGTACATGTACTCTATTTAATAAACAATCATAGCATAGCAGTAATGATAATTAAAAAATAATTGCATATAGTATGATATATTTTTGCAGTATAGAGAGACTGTTAACAGCTATATATAACAATTTAAACATAGTTCAACATAGCTCAACATAGTTGTTTATAATATCTATAAAGTACTGTACAATGTTAAGTCTGATATGTATTGTACCAATATTCCTTCGGCAGCACAACTGGTTTGTTTATGCAGAAACTCTTAGAACCAGATAGGCAAAGACTTATGCCTACAACTATTATTGGATGCAATGGGAAAGAGTTTGTGAAGGATTTATGGAACCTTTGTGGTAAATGTGAATGGTCATATTTCAAGGTATATCTGCAATTGAATTCCATCTTATTATTAATAAATAGTTGTCTTGCAGTGTGAACAGTAAAAGATGAAGGCTTCATTAGTAAAAACAAATAACATTTTAATGAATAAAAATATTGAATCTATTTACAAAAATAGGTCAATTATGATACATTATTGAGCTGTCAATAAATATTATGGTCCTTGAGTTTGTCTTCAGCTATCATCAGTTATTAATAAACAACTCTTCACAATTTAAGCTATCACAATATTTAAAAGATTAACAACATTATACAGTAGAAACTCATTTAAATGGATTTGATAGGCCAGCCAGATTATCAAAAATTTTGATAATGTGGACATTTTTTATCTTTCCTCTTTTTTTCTTAATATAATAAAAGTTAGCACTATTGTAAATATGTACCCACTATAAATTATTGAAAATAATATATATTTTATACTTTAAAAGATTTAGCAAACAATTATAAATACTTTAGAAATATAACAGAGAAAATATAAGAATATAGAAGAATTAAAAATATAAAAACAAGAGGAATATTTTTTTTACTTACATTTTGAAGTACTGTATAAAAAAGAAAAAGAAAATATAATATTAATGTAGTACTATACTATTTCTTCAAAAGCTTTTTAAGTTTTCCATTTTAAGTAGAGATTAATAATCTCTGCAAGATTATCTTGTAGACCTTCACATTTGTCTGTTGACAAGGAAACCACATAACTCCTCTTTACTCGCTTGTCTTTGGGGTGAAGGTGGTGTTGAGGGGCAATGAATAGAAGTCGAGGGATCCAGGTGAAAACATTTTTATGCAAAAGAGGAACCCGACGACAACTTTCCCATCTGGGTCCTTTGGGATCAGAGAGATGGTCTTGCTCTATTAAACATCTTAACTGATGGTACTACAGTACTTTTTGTTTCACTTATATAAAATATGTCATTACTTTTTTAAGGAAATTCTCATTTAATAACATACTCTGCATTCAAAATTCTCAATTGAATTTGACTTTTAACTGAATATCAGTCCAAATAATGCACAAGTCTGTATCACAGATATCATGGAAATAAGTTTCTACTGTATATAATAAAATCTCATCAAAAAGAATATTAGTGGAAACAAAACTATATTACAAAGAATACATCATCACTCAAATTGCAAATATTATTTAATGTTGCCAATTTTCGGAAAAGAATTCGATTTTCCTTCTTCAAGCTTTTCTAACATTGAAGATAAAACAAAGAGTTTCATAACAAAATGGAAGAAGATGATATTACTATCAGATTCATATAACAGTTTATAATAACTAAACAACAGTTCACAATAACTAAAAAACAAGAATTTAACAACTGAATTTTACAAATAAGTGATGTTACATAACAAACTCAATAACCAAGTTTTTTAAATTTACTGTTTATAAGAATTTAGATGTTTATTTATTAACCCAATCTCTAAATTTTTTACTAACCTGTCATCTATTTCAATAGCATCATATCTATTTAAATTATTAGTTCTCAAATTTCTTATTAATAAACTTTTAATTAATTTCCTTTTTCTATTTCTAATATTTGTACTTTTTGTGTTAGGTCTGTGTCCAAATTTATAGTAATGGTCTGATATTTCAGATATATCAAGTTTTTTTTTTTCTTAGTATAGTGACAATGTTCTAATATATGTTCCTTAAGGGTCCGTTTACTCTCTCCTAGATAAAATTATTACAATTTCATGCATTCAATCTTATATACAACACCCATTCCATGTTTCAAATCGCTCTTATTAATTTTTTTAATTTATTATTATATACGAATATGACATCATAACCGAACCTTTCACATATATCTTTCAGTTTGTAACTATATGTGTTAAAATATGGTATTACTAAATTCTGTTTTTTATTTTCTATTTCCTTGATGTTTAAAGTATTATATTTGTTTACTGCTTGTTTTACAAATTTATTGTCATAATTATTTAAAAAAAAAAAAAATCTTGCATTATCATTAACTCTTGGTGAAAATCCTCTTCTTTACTAGTAGATATATCTATTCTCTTTAAATAGTTCTTCACAATGTTTTTTATGCTTTTACTATGTCCAGAATGAAAATTTAATACAATGGTTACTCTGATACTCCTTTATATAGTGGCACAGTATTAAATTGTTATTATTCTTTTTCAAATCTTATCTAACAATGCTTTTATTATTATTATTTGGGGTGAATGTGGGCGGCAGGAAGCCAAGCACTGCGACCTGAAAGATCTATTCTGCCAACCCATGGAAAGGAGGACAGAAGGAGAGAAGACTGAGAAAGTATGGTGGGGGACTCGCAGGGGAAACGGGAGACCCCTGAGATAACCTGCCCAGCGCGGATCGTCCACCATCACGAAACCCACATGAGAACCGAACCTCGGAACTCAGAGGTGAAAGGCCAATGTCGTAGCGACAACGCCAACCGTGCGGCCCATCTAACAATGCTAATTTATTATCCATTTCTTTTTCCATTTTAAATTGTATATTTTTATGAATCAAATTTATTTCTTTATTTTTTTTTTTTTAATTGTCTCTGTTCCATACCAAATTATCAGTATATCATCTACATATCTATAGTATAAATATATACTACACTAGAACAATAACAGCTTATTTTCAGTAATGTGATGAACTACTGTCAGAAATATCAATAACTATAATAATAACAGTAAAAATAACTAAAACAATAAATAAATGAGATAAATAAGAGTAACTTTCATAGTAAAAAGTCATAATATACTGAGTTTAAAAAAACTATATTACAATTAACAAATGAATATCTTTAATAGAGATATTGACTGAAGATTAGTAGAGCATACTTATGTTACAGACTACATAAGAAAGTCTCTGTTTCAAATGGAAGAATATACATTTCATCCCAAACGTATTAAAGCTGTTGAGACTAGTTTTTTATGAGTAATATTAAACATTTAATAATAACAACACTAAAGCTTATAGGTAAACTCTTCAAATGAGTTGAGCAGATAAAAGGGGCAGGCAGATACTGATAAATTTAATTTAATTTGCCAAAAATTATGCCTTTTAAACAATGTATTGCTGTCATTGGTTCATTGACGTAAGGACAAGACTACTAGAGTTGGGGCTGAATTTTTAACATCCTCAATTTTTTTTTATAACTACTGTAGAATGTTAATACTGTAAATAATTTATTGTAATATTTATTGGCTCAGTTTCTCAATGTAGTGAAGTTTTTTCATGAAATGGGAACATTTTTCCTTGTCAACATCTCAGAATTCCAAAGCAGCAGCTTCTTCTCATTCTTCTTATTTTTTATTATTACGGACAATCCTAATCTTACAGCATCACAACTGAATAGTTAAATATATTTTAATTCAGTGTATTCTATTTCACTTCTCATTAAAATTTCAGGTTATGGTTAAAATTAAGGAATGGATTTTAAACTAAATTCTTCTAGAAACAACAGTGAATAAAAGTTTTAGCTAGAACAATAACAGCTTATTTTCAGTAATGTGATGACCTACTGTCAGAAATATCAATAACTATAATAATAACAGTAAAAATATCTAAAACAATAAATAAATGAGATTATTTATTCATTTGAGTAATTTTTATACTAAAAAGTCATAATACACTTAAGTTTAAAAAACAATGGCTAAAATTTCGATCATTTATATTAGAATATTTTGAGGATATACTTATTAATTGTGAATTATACATCTATGTAGAGTCTAGAAACATCTGGATCTTTGATTTTCTGCAATTAGTTTTGAAAATCAAAATCAAATAAAATCAACCATAGCCGTTATAACCAAAATGAAAAGTACTGACTAGCTCATATCAACCAACCAAAAACAATCACTGGTGACAATCACTGATGTCAGGTGTTGCAAAAAAAAAAAGGAAAAAAAAAATCCCTCCTTATGTAGGAGGAAAGAAAAGCAAACTATATTAACAATATTTACGTTTGTCAAATCAAACCTTCTAAACATTGAATTGAATTGAATTGTGAAGCATCAGTCTCTATAAAACCCTAGATATGCAATGTTTTTGGTATAACTTTAATTAAAGGTCAAACGGAAGGTTCGAAATGTCTTTATAACTTTAGTCATAAAACTTACAGCTCCTTAGGGTAGAGACCAAGTTGTCACTGGGAATCACCATACTTTAACCTGATTAATAAGCTTCGAGTGGGGTTAGTAATGTAGAATTACGTAAAAAAAATGATGTATGTAGCATTTTAGTAGATATTTAATTCACAATAAGAAGTAATACGTCCAAAATATGTCTTGTTTTTAATGAATGTTTTAAAAATTGTGGACTTTTTTAAAGTAGAAATATTATTGCACATGTAAAATAAATTAAGACTAGAGTAAAATCCAGCCAAAGGTTGGATATTCTGAGAGTTCAATGAGATGAAATTATTTGAGTTGTTCCTTGGGATTTAAAGATTAAACTGCATTATTCAAATGAACTGTAAACTTGCCTATTTTGTTCTGAATGCTCAGCTATAGGTAATTGTTCTGAGTCCATCCGTTTGTATTTACTATTGAAAAACAGAATAAAAAGGACAGTAGCAAATGTAGATATTCCACCCATAATCAAAGTAGGAACTGAAAAACAAACAAATAGAATCATCAGATCACAAGGATTTTAAGCCTGTTCAATTTATTGAAAAGTAAAAAAAAAAAAAAGAAAATGACTAATTTTAAAATATATGTATAAATTTAAAAAATCATATTTTAATTAGTAAAAGAAGTTTGTTCATGGGAATTCTATCTATAAATATAAATTTATTTTTGAGATCATTGGTGTTTTTTTTTCTTTCTTTTTGCAAGAGTTTCTGGCTCCAGTTCAGCTGGTTTTATTATACTGATGGAGGTTATGGTATTTATGGATGTCTGACTATATTCAGGACACACATTGCACTAAAATTTCCTTAGTTAGGAGAGCTGTCAATGCACAGCACATATTCTAATCCATGTAGCTAGAACTTGATTACAGGTACTCCTCACCTTACGACCTATCTGCTTAATGACTACTCCCACTTACGACCTCCGCTCTTGAAGGTACAATTTCTATTTCATCGTCGTCATCTCCCTTACTTGGACCCTCTACAGCTCCAAATAAACAAATGATCATATATGTACATACGCATGTCTTTTTATGAATAAATTTTAAGTTTGTTGCATAATTTATATATATTGCATAATTTACAATGATCCTATGTTCCCGGTGCAAGCTCCTCGCTTATCGACCAATTTGCTTAATGACGTAGTCATCGGAACGGAACTCGGTTGTAAAGTGAGGAGTACCTGTAGTTCTCTTCTACGCTTGTGTCGCTGTCTTTTATGAAATAAATAAATAAATAAATAAATAAATAAATAAATAAATAAATAAATAAGGATGAAACGATTGAGTATAGAAAGATTCCTTGATTTAAAATAACGAGAGATTCCTTGAACCAATGGGATTATAAATAGTATAAGGTAGGAAAGGACACTCAAAGAAATAGATATGCAAGAGGTATATAAATGTAAGAATAGTTTAGCAGGAATGGTCAGGAAGAATTAAATGCTGTGAAATGAAAAACTATGAATGATTTGGGTAGCCATGTTGGAAAGATAACTCATGAGGAAGGAATTAGGAAGAATTTTCCCAACAACTGAAGGAAATTTTGGATACAGTAAACAATATCTTATAGTTGATAGAAAATCCAACGACAACAGTAAGACTATGACCTGATACAGATCAAAGATTGAATAATTACACAGACTAGGGGTTGATTTACTATTTGGCTTCTGGGATTCTCAAAACTGAGGAGGGATTTTAGGAATAATACTAACGTGAAAAAATATAATTAATGAACATTTTACAGTCATGCCTTGAATTGTTACCAAAGGGAATCTGGGACAGCTGTTTTGTTCTTGTTAAGACTTTGTCAGCCAGATTTACTTGTTTGATGAAGGTAATCAACTCAAGAAGGCCTAGAACAATTAATTCGTGTCTTGGTTATTCCATGGTTTTTCATTTTGATTTAATTTTAGCTTATTTAGGCTTTGTTGTTGATACGAGAATAACAATGATAAAGAAGGACACAAATGGATTAAGGTGTGGGTTTACACAAAATCAAAATAATTTACTTCAAACTCACCAGTCATATCCTTTGGACTGACAAAATCACTTGCTGCAGAGTTTCCAGATAATGGTTCACCAAGATAATCCATCAAGAATAGGAATATGATTCCTTGAATTTGTCTAGAAAGAAAGCTTAAAATTCAGTGATCTTTTTGGAATAATTTAAAGGATTTTGATGTCTTAAAAATATATGTATATATATATTGTTTTTTTTTAATAAATAAGATCTTTTTAGCTAAAGCATCTTTTTAAATCTTTTTAATTAGAACTTAAAAATGTTTAATTATGATTAGCAAGCTTAATTTACAATAATAATAATAAAGGTATAATAAGGAAAAAATGAGATAATTTGTTTAAAATTCTAAATATATCATTCATAGTTTATTTAATATTGATTTTAAAATAATCCTATTTGAACAACATAAATAATATTAATTACTAGCTTGAGAATATTTATTATTTATCAAAAAAAGAAAAAAAATCAACTTTATTTCAACTTTTTTCATGTTTGTTTTTACTTAACTTTTTTGCCAATCTTAAAAAATACTGATCCTCGTTTGAAACAAGATTTCTAATAGTTCAACTTAAATTGTACTCACACAAAGCTATAAAATTTTGCTTCTTAGCAATTTTTTTTCCTTTCTTAAAATTTCAATGATTCTTGTTGGGATAAAGCCTTTTTCTATAGTAATGTTCAGCTATTTCTGTTTTAATGATATCTTTTCTTTTAAATGTTCTGATAATTTATTTGTCTGAAAGTTTGCCCTATTTTAGCCTTTCCATAAGCAGAGCAGCTTTTATATTTCTTTAAACAATGTTTGTTTGGATTGGTAGGAAATTGTTATAATTTAGAAATTATAATTTCAATCTTAAAAACAATACTTTTCAAATCTTTATAGTAATACAATTTGAATTATCTCCATTTTTTTGGAAAAAGAACTTTTATTATCATTATCATTATAATTATTATAATAAAAGTTCCTAGTCTTGGGTTTACCCAGCAAAGACAACATGGTTGGTCAAGGACCAAAACACATATTGCTAAGTGTAAAAAAAAGTGTGTAAGGGAGTGAGGGAGGTTAGTGCTGTGTGATTGTCTCCATGAATTTGTTGTGTTGAGTACCTTCTGGAGTTGCCTTCTGGAGTTGTGCTTAAGTGTTTTAATGAAGTCCTAGTGTGCTGAGGCTGTGGTGCAATGTGTGAGGCACCAGACCAGTGACGGACAGGACGATGGGTACAACACGTACTCAGTCCTGTCTCCACTGCTTCTGGAGCTCGTATGCTAGATCGGTGTATTTACTGATCTTGTCTGCATGAGTTTCCTGCATATTCTTGCTGATAGCCACTGCAGTATCAATGAGATAGATCTGTTTGTTGACCTTATCAACAAATGTAATTATTATTATTATTATTATTATTATTATTCAAAAACTCCTTAAAGTATTTCAATTCAAAATCTGTATTTTAGCTACCAGTAATGATACTATTTCAATAATAAATAACAACATCATTCATTGAGTTTAAGGCATTATTTAACTAATAAACAGACCCTGAAATAATGACGTATCCGGAACTGATGGCTTCATCCACAGGGTAAGTGCTTTCCACTCCAAGTTCTAATGATACAGGATAGGCAGCAAAACTGAAAGCACCCGTTAAGGCACAAAGAGCTGCAATTGGAATATGATAATCCTTTTCCCTCATTAACTAAAATAAATAAATAAATAAATGAATAAAATGAAGTTGTTATTATATGTAATGTTTGACCTTAATAATGTAAAGATCAGGTAAGTGATCAGCAATGAAATTGATATCCTGCCAAAAACTGTTTTGTTTATTTGCAATTGTATTATATACCCTTGGAATAATGGAATAGTTGTTACCAAGGTGACTTGATAAGTCTCCAACTATCCATTAGCTCTTCATTATTTTGATTCTTGCTAACATGTTCTTTAGGAATAAAATATTATTGTTATTCAAGAATTGGAATTGATAGAGCCTTAACAAATACTGCATTTCATAGATTATCACATTTATATTCTTCTAATGAACGATAACTGTTATCATCTGAGATTAATGATCAACTATTAAATGACTTTCAACAGAAATAAAGTTTAACATTCATAATAATAACTTAAGAAACAAAAATCAAAAATGCACAAGAGCAAAGAATTTTCACCCTGAGCTATCATGGATGGAAAACTGGAACGGTCATGATAGATCAGGGTGAAAATCCTTTAGTCTTGTGCGATTAAATAATAAGACAATTGCTATTCCAAATTGGAAGGAGCCTTAAAAAAAGCATTCATTTTATTGGATGATTGATTTACATTCTTCTGATGTAAGAAGTTGTCTTTTCCATAATCTGGATTTAAAGGTTTCATATTTTTTTAAGCCTACATAGTTAACTTTTTACTGTACATAAATAGCCATTTCATAAATTTAAACTCATTATTACTTTTATTCATGTTTTGGTGATCTAAATCTAACTTTTGAGGAGCAGTCAATGATTAAAACTATTTATTTTAAAATACTTACTAAAGCAAGGGCTATGTAGCTCAATGAAGAAAAGCCAAAAAGGACTTTGGCAGTTTCTTGAAATTTCTGTGTTTTATCAGTAATGAATCCTATCACAATGGCACCAACGATACCAACACCAGTGAGTAATGCTCCACACATACCTGCAAAATTCTATTAAAAAAATATTAAAAACTTAAATTCAATAAATTGTATAGAATAATTTTATTCTAAAATAAAATAAAAAATTAAATCTATCAGAGATGTATATTATTATACTTATTTCAGTGATTTATGGAAAATATTACTTACATTTGAGTAGCCTCTAGGAGACAGAATCTGTTGCAGCATGGATGAAAGCGCACTAAATAATCCTACTCCAATTCCCAAACTAATGAAAAGAACTATGTAATGCCTATTCGTAAATATCTGCATTGAAATTCAGAAAGAAAAACAATAAAAATATAAATCATAAAAAAATAAAATGAAATATAAAATTGTAAGAAAAGTGCTAACATGTTTAAAGTTAATATTTAATATGTCTGAATGTTTGACCAGGATTAATAATGTGACATTATCAGTGAAGAGAGTCTATAAAAACAGTGTCCAAACAAAATCTCAGGTCATTTAAAATAAATCTTTAATAATTATAATATATCTATATTTTTAAACTTCAGGAACATTAATATTTTTTAATTCTCTTAATCTCTGGGTTTACACATTAAAATATTTTAAATTGTAGCAACTAAAGAAATTCCAATAGCATCATAGGTCTGTATAATTTCTTAGTACCCTACGATTTACACTTTTGGGTAAAAGTTTATGTAAAGTTTATGTCATTTTTTTTTCAAGCTATAAAACTATGTCTTATACCCTTCCTTTACATAAACATTTCTTTCCCCAAAAGAGCTTGAAATAAATACTGCTAATATCAACTTATATTGACTTACTATTTTTAAACTGCTTAAATATGGTAGAGCAGGTCTTGAGGCTGTTCCACTGGGAGGATAGGGGGGTGATGATGATGTTATACCTCGAAGTGCAACTATACCTATTATTAAACTTGCAAAGCTCCAAATACTATTCTGTAAGAAACAAAAAAGCTTTTAAGTTATGCAAAAAAATAAAATAAAAAAATAAATAAAATTCAGGCAATTAGCTAGTTTCAGGACATTTATAGTAGCTTTCAAATATATGGTCATTCTGTAGCAATTGATTTTGTCTGGAACAAAGTCAACAGTCATGACATCATCAACTTGAACTCCGAGTCAGTCCAAGATGGCGTCATTTTGTGATCGCATAAGCGTGACCAAGAAAGGACAAACTTTGCATAGCCAAGCAAGGGGGAATAGTGTGGAACATATTTAATTATTAAAATAATAATAACAATAATATAGAAATGTATTCGTAATTGTAGAAACTACAAAAACCAGAATGTTTTCGTAATGTTTATAAGATTTCAGTTATGCATCTTAGCAATAGATGGCCCTATTACGTCCTGGAAACATCAATCCATAAGGAAATTACATCATCAAAAGCTCTTCTTTCATGAACTGAACTGTAGCTAAAATAAATCAGTTTTCTCATTCAGTCCATCTTTCCTTTACTGTCTTTTAAGACCTAAATTTACTTCTTAAATTAAACTTTTCTTCTGTTTCATGTCTCCATATTCATTTAATATTTTTACATGATAGAATAACCTTACTTTCTTGTTAAAGGAAAATATTTCATTTTAGTCATTTCCTTAATCTTTTGGAGCCTTTTAAATTCTCACAATTTAAGACAAATTTAATGTTATATTGATAATTTTGACATCCATTTTTTTTAACATGGATATTTTTATTAATAGTCTGCTTTTCTGTCTAGACAGAATTAATAGTCTTTTTAGACACACTTTATCTACGCTGAGATTCAAAAGGATTATTAATGCAGGAGGCAAATTGATCATCAATGGGAAAATCTGGTTGATGAGTCCTACAAAGGATGAATCAGTTATCCCAGATTTCCATTCATAATAATTCAAGACATGAATGGAAAATCGCACATTTTCAATATTTCCCTTTTTCCATGCTTCAGTTTGTGCACATTAAAATTCCGCATGGATCCTTGTCCCTTAATTAAATACCGTTTGTGTATAACAGTTAGCTAGTTTTGATACTGCACTGGTTACAGTGATTTTCCTCTTATAATTTGTTTTCGGGAGGTCCCACTCCTGGGAACAGGAGAACTACCTTTCACCCCTTTGAGTTTAAAATAAATTGAAAAACAAAAAACAAATGTCTCACATTGTCATTAATAATAACTCAAGGAGGAAATGGACAATTTTACATTCTCATTATTTCCCTTTTTTTTGTTGCTTCTATAATATACACATATTGGAATAGAATTGTTGTGATCTACAATTCCTATGTTAAATAGTGATCGTCCCAGAAAATTTGGAACAGATCATGTAGCAATATATGTAAAGAATGTGGCATCTGATTCATGGCAAAAAAATTTTGGTAAATCAGTTACTGTACGCTTTCTAAATCAATGCACTCTTGCGTGTAAAAAGTTAGTCCTTTCAATGCAAATTATTCCAATTATTACAAATATTTTCTGTTCATTTAATGCTTCCAAAAAGATAATTCATAGATAGGTCATTGCATTCAATTAATTTACTTTCTATTAAATTTTAGTTTTAAAAAAAAATCTAAAATTAATGTGTATACTTGTTTCTTGTTTTGTTAAATTGTAAAATGGAAAAAAAGTAAAATTATCAGATTTTGAAAAGAATATTTTATCAAAATATTCTTCCTTTGATAAATAATCAAAAGGAAAAATATTTTGAAAAATTCCGATCAATATTTCTATTTCAATATTTTGCAAAAGATCCTTTTTTACTTAAATAAAAATAAAAATGATCTTTTTTTATTTAAATTTATTATTAACAGTAACTCAAAAATTCTTAAAAAAAATGCGGATTCGCATGATTTGAACATCCCTAATTTTCATATTTTTAATAAGATTAGCCAAAATGAAACAGAGTTTTGAGTCTGAGTAAAATTAACAGCAACTAAGACTAGTGTAACCTTAAATTAATTTTCACTCACCATAGCAGCTACATCGTCTGCTGTTTTAACTAATATCGGTGAAAACAAACTGCTGATAGTAACCCCAAGCGCATTGGCTGAAATAGTAACAAAAATGAATTGTTCATTTTCTGAAGAATACAATACAATTAAATAAAAATAATTTGATAAAAAATTAAAATGAAAAATGTATTAATAAAAATTAAAGAAAGTACAGTAAAACACGTTTACTTGGACCCTGCTTGAACCCAAATTTAAATACCCATTATTTAATTTGTTACCAGTTCAAATGCACCTGGCTCTGTATATGCGATACCTAGCGAAATAAACATTTTATTTACAACAAATAACCAATTGTTGAGTTGTGGTAGTGGATTTAAACATATTTGTAATTTGGTTCAAGTAACCCTGTTCTACGGTAATCAATTTAATATTGCATTAACACCAAAACACTTAAATTTTTCATATTAAAATTGTTCAATGAAAGAAAATATTTACACAAACCATTGATGTTTTACTTCTTAATCAATATAAAAATATTGAAATAACAATACAAACTCAAACACCAATGTACACAGATGATATAATACCTTATTTGGCACAAATATAAGATTTTGTTTTTTTGTTTTCATCTAAATCTACCCCTGAAAACTCAATTTGTAATTATATCTACAAGGTGTTAATACATTCTAACAT
Source organism: Thereuonema tuberculata (assembly GCA_023159025.1). Lineage (NCBI taxonomy): Eukaryota > Metazoa > Arthropoda > Chilopoda > Scutigeromorpha > Scutigeridae > Thereuonema > Thereuonema tuberculata. The sequence goes on from JAFIDM010002131.1 coordinate 92,090,603, forward strand.
TAAAATTTCAGTTTTAAACACTTATTCTTTGTTGTATTTTGGTTTCAAATTGAAATATATTTCTTTATAATTTATCTGGTGTTTAACATACATGGTTCCTGAACACTGCTGTCATCTGTATTTTTAATTATCAAATAGTGAAAAATAGGCCTTTGTCTCTTTTTCAATATGAATGATACTACTTATTAATAAAAACATTTTTTTTTAAATGCTACAAAGTTTCATCATGGTGAATTTTCAAATTTTAAAAAAAATCTGTATTTTTTTTTTTTTTAGGTAACTTTCCAAAAACTAAACCTCTTTAATTCCCCTATTTCTGGAATGTTTGCATAAACAGAGACAGTTTTAGGCAAAGGCGGCTTAAACTTTTGAGCAGCATTTCCCACATTTACACAGATCACAGTTTTTTTTTTTTGATTGGATGCTTTTTGGCTGAAACTTTAAAAACCAAAACTTTTTTATAAAATCGACTCTGTTCTTTTATAGAAATGTGTTTAAGAAGTTCTCAAAGATAAGAAAAAAAGAAAAGAAATTTAACATGCTATAAGAATCAGTGAATAATGTAAACAAAGAAAAGGAAATTCAGCACTTGCATAGAAAAGAAATTGCCTTTCTGATTCGATTATGGGAAGGAATTGGGAGCAGCCGTTTCATCCTTCTACGGACTCATCAGCCCAATCCCCGCCTTCCCTTAACAGAATCAGAAAGTTAGCCTTCACTAACAAGATCTTGCCTTTCTGATTCTGTTAAGGGAAGGCGGGATTGGGCTGATGAGTACGTAGAAGGACGAAACGGCTGTTCCCAATTCCTTCCCGTAATCCAATCAGAAACGCAATTTCTTTTTCTATGCAAGTGTTGAATTTCCTTTTCTTTGTTTACTTTATTCACAAGTTCTCAAAGATGTTTAATGTGTTTAGATATTTTTAGGCAATTTTTCTTTATTTACATGCCCATAAAAAATTCATTAAGGAAGCCAGAGGCTACCACATGAATTTTCTTTTTCTTTAATTTTAATGTATTTTTATGTTTTTAGTTTCTATGTATGGAGTTTCATTTCTTTTCCCACTCTACTTCAAATAAACCTCCATTATGAGACCTGGCTTTGTTCATTCTGACTACTCTCAATTGATGATCACCGTATTAGCGTGAAACAGACTGTCTTCGGATGTCACTTATAAACATTGGTCTCACTTTTTAATGTGTTTAGATATTTTTAGGTGCTTTTTCTTTATTTACATGAGCATAAGAAATTCATTGAGGCGGCCAGAGGCTAGCACATGAATTTTCTTTTTCTTTATTTTTAATGTGTTTTTATATTTTTAGTTTAGAGTTGTGGCAGTTCCATTTCTTTTCCTACCCTAAGTTCTCAAAGAGTTCACTCTTGCCCAAGGCTTAGCTTAACCTAAAACAGCCAAAAAGATTTTAACAATCTTGATTACTTTTCTAATGTAGCTGTAAATTATTCAGTAAATATTTGTTTTTCTTTTAGGATGCAATAAATGTTGCTATTATTATGTAATATGTCTGCCTTATCATTTGAAAAATCCTTTTTCATATTTTGTGTGCCATTTACAGAAATCTGCTTGTTGGCAAGTGAACCGTTGCTTAGTTATTGAGATAAATAACTTTCAATCTCGTCTTCATTTATGGAATTCATGAAAAATAACTGGAATCTACAGTTTTTTAGATGTTTTATGTAATCATTTGTATTATGAAAAATGGAAATATGATGAGATGCACAATCGTTTGCCTTCACGCTTAGAGAGCTATCATCGGTGGTAATCTGGGACAGCTGCTTCATCCTTGTTAGGGCTCATCAGCCAGATCTACCCTCATTGGTCAAGCTCAGAAAGCATGGATTCGAGAGGCAAACGATTGTGCATCTCATCGTATTTCCATTTTTCATGTTATATTTCATGCACATTAAGCCTTCTTAACGGACGTTAAACTTGCTTTCTATTGATATTTTCATGTCGCCTATTTGTAATTAACTTCCTTAGTGCCTTTCAGTGAAAGGACAAGGGGTTAATATTTTGGATCTTTCAGGATCATTTTTTATTTTATTGCTGTTTATCCCGGCGGGCCACTGCCGGGACCATGAATGCTTTTGGGTAAGCTTTCGCTCAGCGAGCCAAACGTCAACGAGTAGATTCTGCTGATGAGTCCCCAATAAGGACGAAACAATTGTACAGAATTCTCGTTGATGTTGGCTCAATGGGCGAAAGCACATTTATTGTCCGGTTGGCGTATCTCTCTCCAATTAAGCCTTCTTATTAATCATTTGTAATAGAAAACATTGGAAATAAAGGATCTCAGAAGCTATTATTAACTAATGTAATGATCATGTATATGTTAAGCTATGTGTAGAGAGACATGGCTACTAAATTAGATGATGTACACATTATTCTGATATGATATTTATATATCCAGCTTGACATGACGTCTTTTTCTCAGTCTTCCTTGGAAGTACATCAAAGTTACCTTACAAAGTATTACTTTACAACTGTATTATTTTTTTGTTTCAATATTTACCCATAGATATCACAGAAGTTGATAAAGTCCTCTCAGACTGTGGAAACCAAGATTCAGACACTTTAGTTGGTATTGATAAGAAGAAAGGCTGAGCCATTGCAGCAAAGACTTGACCAGTCATCGTCAGAGGAAATCTGGACTTTACAGATACAACAGAGATGGTCCCAATAATGCGAAACAATGCTCCTGCAATACTTAATCCCGCTCCTGTATGAATCTAAATTAAAAAAGAAACATTACTTTTCTATTAAGATATTCAAGACAAAAGAGTTAATGAAAGTAATATGAATGAATACTTACGCAGGCTTTTAAACCAATGGCGTTGACCATCCATGTTGCCAAAATGCCAAATGGAATTGTTGCAACAAAGAAAACCAATGAAAACCAATTAATGGCACTTTCATCCACATTAAAATATTCAGCTGCAACATCAGCTACAGGAGCAAAACAAATCCATAACTACAAAAAAGGAAAATAGAAGAAAAATTAATGATTTTTCATAAATAAAATTAGGAAATACAATACCATATATATATTTATGTTACTCACAAACACCAAAATAATTCAGTGAGTGAAAAGAAAGAAAATATGAAATAAGTTATACTTTGTTTTGCATGTTGTTAAAATTAGACTGAATTAGATACCATTTCTCAAGGAACCACAACTACAATCAAGGACTATAATTTAAACATCAAAGTCGCAATTTCAAATGAGACTATACTGGTTCATCAGAAGTGAATTTGTCTAAATATCAAAGCAACTAACAACAACAATGTCTGAGTTAGTCTGATATAATCTAATTCAAATGGTCTTTGTTTTTGATGCATTCTGTAATCTTCAAAATCTGAATGAGACATTTTTCTCAATCAAAATATCTCAAGAATGTAATGAGGTTTTTGGTGTGTCATTGTTGAAGAGTATCTATAGTGTATTGTTGTGTCTTTTTTTTTTCTTTGCTCATTGATTGATTTTTTGTTTAGATTATCTACAAAGTCTTAGATATCTCAAATATCATGATTTCATTAGTGAACATAAGCTCAGTGTTTGTGATGCATTAAAATCACATACTGAATTCTGAGTTTACATTTTCACAACAGCTAAATTAAGATTAGGCTCATCTTTGTTTTTAACATGGAATTATTGTTTTACATAAAAGAAATGGGGAAACAATCTTATAAAATCTACGCTGCAAATGTAATATAACTGGACTAAAAGGCAGCTTGATATTATACATAAATCTAATAATTAATGCGGACAAGAGAAAATCGCAAGTACATACTATTGTTATTTTATTTTGCGAAAAACTTGACAAAGCGGAACGATAGTTTTCCGCGAAATATCGTTGAAGAATTTTAAACAGATGGATGAAAATGGAAGGAATATATTTTTGTTTTAACATAAATCTTCTAAATAGTGGCCTAATTGGGCTTTATGTACAAAACATTAATGGCCAAATTAAGACAAAGTATTCAGGAAAGATTGCCTTCTATTCAATCACATTAGTTTGCAAAGAATTTTATTCCTAATTTTAAAGATTTATTGTTGCCATTCTAAACCTACATTATGTATGTACTATAAAATTTGAAAATTCGAGTTTTTCTATCATCATCTCTGTTCATCTTAGCTGTGAAGCTTGTGGCCCAGTGGTATGGGCACTGGTCTGTGGACTGTTGGAGCGAAGTTCTTTCCACTGGAGATCGTTGATTTTCCCCCAGTTTTTCTCCTTCAGATTGATTCTAGGTTTCACTCAAACCCATGTAAAAAATTGGTTTACTAAATGGGGTCGTCGGACTTCATTCTTAATACCAATGGCTACGACTCACTGGAATCTACACCTCCAATTCCGCGATTGGGTCTATACGTCTTGTATTGATAAATTTAATCTAACTGATTACTTTGCTGTGCCATGAATGTAGTAAACATAAATAGTTTTATGTAAACTATGATAATTATGATTGTGTAATCTTATCATCTAAAAATAAATAATTCTGGTTTGAAAATTATTCTACATAAAAATCATAAATATGAATTTCCTTATTTAGATTTATGCTTGGAGGATTTTTTTATAAACCTAATTTTTCTTCGGTTGAAATATCTTTCCTTTGCGATGATTTCAACATCACGAGATTACTGCTAAATGTCAACAATCTTTAATTTTTTTATGTTATTAACAATTAAGTCATTAACAATCAAGGTGTTAAAAATGTTTTTTGATATTTACCGCAGCATTGGTGATATTTAGACTTGCAGCAATAAAAAGAACAAACCATCTTTTCCTATATAACATAAAATATACGTTAGATTCCTGCATTTTCGGTAAAACTCGTCCATCCGATCGCGCAAGGTTGTTGTCGCGTCATCGCCCAATCATATCAGCGCCTGGCGCTGCTTACCCATAATTCCTCATCAGCCTTCGAACAAAATTGCAACAATTCTTTTTATTTATGAAGGGGTTTGGTGGCTGCGGGTGGAGATACAATCTTGTAGAAATGCCAGACGGCTGTTCTGCATCCTTCCTTCCTGCGTTTCAGTAGAATCCCTTCGCGCAAATTGTCTCTATTTTATTTATAGCCTACTTTCAAATAGAAAGTGTAGCTCATCAAATAAGTCAGTCTATGGTGTGTGTATGTTACATATCTTTTAAACCACTGGACGGATCTTCTTGTAACTTGGTATGCATATTGAAGGACGAAGGATGATCCAAAATTTATATTTGAAATATTTTTCAAACGGGTGTTTGTTGAGAACTTAGCACGAGAAGACAACAAACATTCCCATAAAAAAGCATTAGAATCTAACAATGGATTTTCTAGCCTGTTCTGTTAATATCTCATTTTCTTAAAATATTAAATCCTTCAAATCCCTTCCGCGAGGTTTGATACGATTAAAATTAATCCGATTTGGACAATTTAAGTAAATAATGCAAATGTACTTCAACTTTTTTTTTTTTTTTTTTTCGGAAAACGGAAATTCTGCTGCTTGTATTCAGTACATGTGATTTGAAAATAAATTATAACGACTTAAAGAAATAATAATAAAGAAATTTTAAGAAATAACATTTTCAGCAAAATAATCATTAAGTTTTTTCAAGTTTTGTTTAAGATATATTTTACGTCAGTTAAGTCAAAACAAATGAAATGCTGAATTCTTTAAAATTAATATTAAATACATAAACATAGAATGCGATAGATTAACAATTCATTTTACAAAAAAGAATGCCTGGGGTGGGAAGGAGAATTAAATTTTACACCAATAGAAAAATGTGTGAAATATTAATAAAAAGTAAGTTTAACGTGCATTACATGTAACAATAGAAAACGCTGGAAATGCATAAACGAATGTGCATTTCCGTCGTTTTTCCGTTTTTGATTAAACGAAATATCATATATTTGCTTGATTTGTGTTTCCTTTTTAGGCTTCTGAAAGACGCCTTATATCCCCGGTTTGTCTGTCTGTGGAGACATATCCCACAATGTTTCGCAACGGCTTCTATTGTCAGTTGTAGGTGGTCTGTTTGCTCATTTGGTTAGAGCGTCATGCTAATAATGCCAAGGTCGTGGGTTCGATCCGCTCATGGGCAATTCTTATTCTTCATTTTTTTTCTCCCAGTTTTAAATCTTTTCACAGTTTCTCAACTTAAGTTTTTTTTAAATCATTATTAGGAATTCAGTGTATTAACAAGGTTTGAGTTAAGAATGACGATTATTCCATATAAATAGGGGTGGGTAAGACAGCATGGGGTCGCAAAGAGCGCGCGCATTTTCTAGACCACCCCGGCGCAGTCTATTCTAAAGTAAAGGTGACTCAGAAGCCGTTGCGAAGCACTGTGATTGGTTTACTAATCACTATCCCTATCTTGTTTATTTTCAAAACAAAGAATTCTCCTGCTAAGACTCCCTCTTAGCAAATCTCGTTGCTCTAACAGAAAGGACATCTTGAACTCCAGATTACGAAACATTGGGTAAGAGAATAACCTGAAAGCAATAATAAAATTTCTATGCGGAGCATTGATGTTTTTAATAGAATAAACTGTGGCAAATCAGCTAAGCTTAAATAAATTAATGAAATGATATTAAAAATTGAGGAAATAAGTTATTCTAAATCATTATTATTTCAAAATTTATTGTATTGCCTTTTAACCTAGTTCTTTTAGTGGCAGTTAAACGACCCGTATAAAAATTGAACTCTTTTTTTGCATTAACAAAATACTACAACGTTCTATGAAATTTTCATTGGCAACAAGACTAAATGAAGGTGAATTCTTATCATTTTCCACCTTATTGAAGTTTTTTTTTTTTCTCCCGTTAAAAGACTGATAAAGTTGATGACGCAATGGCGTTGGTGTTACAGGAAACGTTTTCCATTTAGAAGGTCGTCTCCAAGGCAGTCGCTTCAACGCCCTTGGAAAGATTTGTGTTCCTGGGTTCAATATGGCTTTGAGTCGTGTTCCCCCGTGCTGGCTTAAAATAGGAGCTGGAGTTGTAGGTGGCCTTGTAGTTCTTCATTTTGTCGTCGTTCGACTCCGTAAAAGGTGAGTTGTGAACGAGAAGAATGTTTTTATTGATTCGAGAGATGTCTCTTCAGCAAATTCCCGAAACTGTTTATTGATGAAACTTATTTTTCTTTTCTTTTTTTTTTAAATGAATTGATTTTGGCGGTAACACAGCAACTCCCAGTCTAAAGCAATAGTTGACTTCTTTAACTTCAGATTAGGAAAAAAATGATAAGATTTCTTCTGTTATTATTTCCAAATGATTCAGAATCCCGTTACTCCAAGTGAATTTCAATAAAGATAGAGTCTGACTGATAAAAAAATTAGGAAAAAAAAATGCAGTGTAACAGCTATTCTTTTCCCGGGATATTTCTGTAGCAAAACGAAGACTCGGTGAAGATTTAAACCTAATGTTGATTCAATTGAGTCTTTTTGTCTAAATATGTTTCATTTATAAACCAGTGTTTTTAAGCTTAAAGTTGACCAATATTTTCAGCTAAATATGTAAAATAAACAAAGTAAGATGTAGTTAAGAATCTACCTATTGACAGTCGAGTAAAGTATCTAGCATTGAGATAGCGACGAAGTCGCGATATAATTCGATTGAAATATCGTTTAGGCTCAGGTTACTATTATTGAATCAAGGGCGAATATAAGGGGGGGGGGCCCCAAATAATGAATATAAAGAATAAAATAAGTACCGTAATCTGAATTATTTTAATGAATCATGCATTTATGCAATAATGAATTCAGCATTCAGTGCAAATTACCCTCTGAGAAGCAAATATAAAGTATCATGGGGTGTCTACTTAAAATTACTTAACCTAACCTTACATTAATCTTTGCCCCCCCCCCCCCAAAATATATTCTATATTCGCCACTGTATTGAATAGTTACAGGTTCCGACGTTACAATTGAGACGAGTTGAGAGATAGCCCAAAGCTCGCAAAATATTAATATTGAATAATTATAAAATTATCATGGAATAATCTATAATAATTAATTCAAAAAGCCTGCAAAATAATAATTATTGAAAGGGGGAGGATTTGACCCTCAGTTACACGTCAACTTATGAAATTGTTATTATGTAACTTATTGCAGATTATTAATTTCATTATTTTTTGTTTTTTCCTTATCAAGATATGATATCAAAACGTTAAATGTGGACGAGAAAGATAATTAGTATCATTGAAACGAAAAAAATAAATCATTGCAATCTACATTTGATACTCATATTTCTAGCAACTTTTTCTAATAGCGATTTAACGAGTATAAGGAAACACAAAGGATTATTTTCTATACTTAAAATCAACTTTGTATTCATTGATAACAGATTGTTTAATTGATGTAGAATTCAACTAAAAATACAATTGAAGGGAAAAAAAAAAGTAAGGTTTTACAGTGAGATAATACAGTACACTATATTTGTCGTGTGGATGGCCAATAATCCAATATATGCACACCCATGGAATCGCAGACGACGTCGGCATCGACGTTTTTAGAACCTTTCGGAGGCCTTCGGAACAACAACAACAACAATAATACAGTCGGACCTCTATTTAAGTCGCTAAATCCCGAAAAAAAGTTCGTTAAATGGAAAATTCGTTAAATAGAGATTCACCTTTTAAAATTACTTTAAACTACATAAAACAGATTTAAAATACATAAACAATAAATATTATTAAAAAAGTAATAATTTTAATGACATGAAGCATACGTTACCACATACGAACTTAAATTTTACTGATAAAGTCTGTTAATTTCCTCTGAGTTTTTTTTTGTGAAAAAGTGTTTTCGCTCATAGTACATCTCGCATCTTTGCAATGCACCAAAAACCCCTTCAGTATTTTCTTCAAATTGTAATCCGCGTCGGATTGTTTCAAACGATCATACGAAGGTTTTTTTTTATTTCTGCATTATGATCATTTCCATTTTGATCATCTTCATCTTCATCGCCATTCATTGCTGTATTGTTTTTATTTTTCACACTGTCCAAAATATCAGTTAGTGTTTCCGAGGTCTCAACTTCAAAATCAAGTGAAAGATAATCATCAATCAACATATCATCGTTAATTTCTTCTTTGTCCCTCAGCTGTATCCACATTTCTTTCATTTCCTCTAAGGGAATATTGATAATAAAAACATTTCAAGGAGGAAAAAAAAATAGATATCTCGAAAAAGTTCGTTAAATAGAAAATGCACTTCGCTATTTGGAGGTTATTTTACGAAGAAATTAACAAAATGTTCTTGGTTCCAAATAAAAGTTCGCAAAATAGAGAAATTCGCAAAATAGAGGTTCGTGAAATAGAGGTCCGACTGTAATTCCGAAAAAGCGTATCGCTGCTCAGGGGTTTGATTTCCACATTTTATTCTTGTCATAATTAGTACAAGAACTTCTTGAAAGAACTTTAAAATCTACTTTCCTTGAAATAGTGCTTTTCTTTTTTTTTTTTAATGAGATATTACGATTTTATTTTTTTCAGAGGCCGCAATGGAAGAAGATGCTGTAGAGCTCCAGGAGTAGTGATTTTACATCAATTTCCCCGCGGTACAAAAACACCTAATTTAGCTCCATTTGCAGTGAAAGTAGAGACATTTCTGCGAATGACTGATATTCCCTACGAGGTAAATACTTCTTCTTATTTGTAAGTATTAATGTTTATGGAATAAACAAATTTATTCGTCTTTTGGTTCCACTGAGCTACTGAGTACTGGGCGAACCCAACTGACGAGAGATTGGAATCTCGAAACAGTCTGTCTTGGGTTTCCGGTACGAAAATTCCAGAAATAGCTCAGTGAACCTTTAATTGTATGCGTATTTCTGCCTTTTTCTTGTTATATATCCTAATAACGCACGTTAAATTTGACAATTAAATTATTAATTCATTATGCGAGATGTTTAAGTGTTTAGACAAGTGGATTCATACGATTTAAAAAAGAAATATTTGTGAAAAAAAAAAATGCTGTAGTCTTGAGGGTCTAGCAGAATTAAGCGAATTTCCCGTGTAGACGAATGAATTTAGAAACGAGTTTTGGGAATTGAAGAAAGGTCTTCCTAATTCAACTTTTAAATGTACATAACTTTTGGTCGTTTCTTTCTCTTGAGCAGTCTCAATTTCAGTTGACAACGGCCATTGCAAAAATGGCCGAAAAGCTTCCTAAGCATCGTAAATTCATGTAAATATATTTTTTGTAATTTCTTAACTTTATGTAAACCTTTGTGCTTTTAAAAGTTGTACTAGTTAATTTCTTATGATATATATTTTTCTTTTGTCTCTTCAGCCATGTTTCGCTACCCCACTAAGTGCCAAAGGCAAATGTCCATGGATCTCATATAACGATGATGATATTGCAGATTCTTCTTTTTGTTTAGAATATTTGAAAGAGAAATTCAGTGTAGATCTTGATTCTCATTTGAGTGCTGAACAAAAGGCAATCGGCTACGCATTTAAGATTATGATAGAAGAATATCTGGACTGGTAAGTAAAAGTATTTATTACTATTACCTCATTTAGCACTATTGATTTTCGGAACTAGAGGTAGGAACGTAAGAAGGCTAACATAATTTTTAGTGGTGATCTAATACATACATTACATTAACTATACATTAACCGGAGACATATTTTCCGCATACGACTACAGTGGTATATCTATATATATAAAAATGAATGTTTCTTTCTTTCTTTCTTTGTCCTTTATACACTGCTAGGCCCTTTGACCTATCTTTACCAAACATTGCAGAATTACTCTTTAGGACCCTGCGCAAAAGATAGGCTACCTTAGAACCGGGACACCTCCCCCCAGGGGTTGAAAAGGGGTGAAATAGCCAAATATGCACCTGGTGGTGACGATGAGAACTAAAACCTTTCATATATCCCGTATGCGTTCCTATACCATTCATCAGATTGCGATGAAACTTTGGGGAGTTGTTGTGGTCATGTCCGCGAAGCTTTCTGAATTAGTAGAACACTAGTTCCTTATATTTAGGGCTCCTTCTCGGGCCCCTCAAGTCTATTGCAAAAAGTAAAAAATCGCTTTACTATGGGGGGCAGGGACACCACATTTGCATGAGGGGAAGCCGACACAAGGGCATAAGTGTCCCACCCCCGACCGACAACTGGACCTTATGTTTAGGACCCCTTCTCGGGGCCCCCAAGTCCAATGCAAAAAGTGAAAAATCCGATCCCCTAAGTGGGGCAGGGACACCACACTTGGATGGGTGGTAGGTGACCTAACTTTCTTTATTTGAGTGGCATTGCAACGCATGCCGGGTTCAGCTAGTTTACTATAAAAATAGTAATTGTAACATTGAACATCAAAAGGAAAATCTTCGCATATTCCCCAATCATTTGTTCACTTTATTTCCATCTCTGAAATCTGCTTTACTCTTTGCTTCTCAACCTTCAGATGTCATGACTTTCAGATCTTTTAAGCATTCCAGGACCTGTTTCGAGTGATCATGTCTGGTCAGCCGCATCTGTACAAAGCATCTGATCAGACTTCGTACAGATGCTTGAAATATTGACACTTGTTGATTTTTGCTTTTTTATTGATATATTACGAAAGTGCACAAATTTCAAAAAAAATATTTCAATAGGCCTACTTTAAAAAGTTATTAAGAATTCACTAAACTTCTCTATATATAAAAAGAAAAGTCGTGACTCGCTCATTCACTGACTCATCAATACCCAGCCCAAACCCTTGGACCTAGAAAGCTGAAATTTTGCACAGAGATTCCCTTTTATGATTTAGACAAGGAATAAGGCCGGGTTTTACGAAATTCCCACGGGATAGGGAATAAAGAGGATTTATATTTTCGCTTTAAAATGACCGTGAAGTGTGTGGTGCCAACCCGCAATACATCTGAGTTATCCGGAGAAGGCCACAACGGGCTGCGAACTCGTATATTTTTCGATCTCGATATTAATTTGCTAAATAAATAAAGTTTTTCTTTTTTTATGCTATGTATGCAAGGGTTCCGGAGCGAAGCGACGGTACCCGGCTAGTGAGTACATATTCTTAGAATGTTTATTAATTTTTTTTTTTATAGTATGCTATTAAATAGCCAGGAGGTCAATGCAATTGTCTAAGTACCAAAGTTGCTAGGCCTTTAGAATTACCCAGGGTGCACCACGGGAGGCAATTAACTTTACGCTCGCGGAAACGGACGAAGCAGAGAAGGAGAGCATTACATCCATGCCGAGGCTGGAATTCGAACCCAGGTTCCAATACATCTGCCTTATGGAAGGTCGCCGCCTTGATGACAAGGATATGCCGGAACGGCAAAACATTTAATGTTTTTAGGTGAATGAAGCGTTCTGATTGGTCGACCAAAAAAGAAGATTGTAACAACTTTTCTGAATTCTGAAGTTTCAAATAACATTAGGCTAGATTAAGTTAGATTTATGTCCCTTCTAAGGTGTTTCAGTTGGAATAAAAAAATAAATAAACCAGCTTTTAAATATAGGTATGCATTACATCATATAGTATTCCGAAATTGTTCCAAATATTGTGCTTTAGTTTCTCCATGAACTAAACTGAACTAGAGGTGTTTAATGTTACCGCTAACTAGAGTCATTGCATCATTACTCTACAAGTACGGAGTTCGAATGATTGTTCGATGATATGGTCATTGAATTCTATTTATTTACATCATTAAATGTACAAGACAAAAAAAAAGAAGTCGAAATACACAAGTTCATGCGTCATCTAGAACAATGGTTCTCAACCTATATGGTCTGCGGTTATTATCAGGTGATCGCCGCTGCGATGTCGATTTGGTCCTAAGTGCTTTGCTCAATAAAACTAAGAAACCATTTGTAGGTTTAATTAATTAATTACGGCCAATAACCCTTTGT
>JAFIDM010002131.1:92103494-92122549 GCA_023159025.1 Thereuonema tuberculata
GTGAAATGGAAGATACTGAAAGATAAGTTTTCTTTCACACAAACACACCATTCGTAACTAGAACCAACTTATTTAACTTTTATGAAGCCTACTATTAAAACACTAGTGAGCGAAATACAAGAACAAGACTCTCATTGAATACGTTTTGATTCTAACCTTTAAATTGTGTGAATATTTTACCAATATATATGTAACCAGTATATACGAATCAGTAAGTTTATGTATAATTTATTTATTCATTACTATTACTTATAATTTTTTTGGTCAACTGATAACTACTTCACAAGTTATGTTAGCGAATATAGGACTATTCATCTATTGAATAAACACAATTAAGAGTTTATGGCATTACAATATAACATGTAAGATGGAGGTTCGCAACTTATATGTAATTTGGATAAGTGGTCTTTGGATGTAAAAGGATTGAGAACTGATCCAGATCCAGATTATTTATCCTAGGAAGCCGAGAACGAGTTGTAAGTTTAGATTATTAAATCAGACTTTCTATTTGAGTTAATGACATTTTCTTCCTAGGTGTTGCCTGATGTATCGTTGGATCTATAAAGCTCCCCCAGGAGTTCCGGTTCCTGCTCTTGCTAATCTTCCTGCCCCCTGTGGAATACCCTTCTCCTGGTATCTACCCTTCTTACGACGGAGGAAAATCAAGTCAGCTTTTTACCAAGGCATTGGCAGACATTCACCAGAACAAGTAGCTTTTATCACAGAGAAAATCCTTAGATCATTGTCTACGTTTTTAGGTAAGATCTTTAATTCAACAATAATGGCTACTGTCAATAGTGTTTGTTACCAGTACTCACCCTGTGCTAAGACAAAGAACCTATATATTAATACATAATAGTAAATGGTCCATTTTTAGTTTCTTGTGACTAACAAGGGAAGTGCGGGACCTCGAACGCTGAGAACCGCTCGAAAATGTGCTTAGAATATAAATCGCTCATGTAGAACAGTGGTATGAGTCATTCTCATGCAAAACTGCACGTCTTACCACGAGAGACATTTGAATGATCACCTATTGAAGGTCCAAGAGAAGAACGTTGGTAACGCGAAGAAACAAAATGACCAAAAACACATATATTTCAATGTCGTGATAGCAATATAGTCACGATATTGAAATATATGTGCTTTTGGTTCTATTATATCGATATTTTGTTTCTGCGCATTACCAAAGTTCCTTCTTAGACCTTCAATAGATGATCATTCAAATGTCTCTTGTGGTAAGACGTGCAGTTTTTCATGAGAATGATTCATACCACTGTTTTGGCATGAGCGATTTATATTCTAAGCACATTTTCGTGCTGTTCTTAGCGTTTGAGGTCACGCACTTCCTTTGTAAGTCTCAAAATGAAGATAATAATTGTAAGTATTTTTAATAATGTATTTTATATTGTAATAAAAATATTTTACTTCATTATTAATGATATATATAAAGGGCGTTTCACATGGATTCGAAAATCGGATGGTCGGGTCCACGAATCGGACGTATTCTCTTTCACATGGCCACGAAACTATCTCCCACGTCGTACATACGACATGTAACATTCAAATCGTTCGTAAAGACGACGTTTCGTGGCCTTGTGAAAGAGAATACGTCCGATTAGTGGATCCGACCATCCGATTTTCGGATCCATGTGAAACGCTCTTTACTTCTATTGTCGCTGCCCTGAAGGGAAGAATGAGCTTCACTGTAGAACCACCAGAATTTGGTGGCGCCACCGTCGCCTTTTCTACGTACATTGATCCTATGGAAGTTTCACTTCTTTGTTATATAGGTTCTTTGGCTAAGAGAACTCATTCCAGGTTTGATACTGAAGAATTCTATTTAACAAGCATTTTTTGGCCTGAAGAAATAGAGTTGAACATCTGAATAAAATCAGGAAAGAGGTCGACTTTGGAGTATTGTTAGCTTTTTAACTAAAGCAGATCATTGCAATTATATCAACAGAAAGAATTTTACATGTGAACAAGTATTATTATTATTTTACAATAACTTCAATAATCGTTTTGTTAGACAGCGAATATTACTGTGAACTTAATTCTGCCACTGTATTTCGTTTAGCAACACGATTTTTGAAAACTGTTAAGGACTTAAATGAAATATTGTAAATTGCTACACGAACGATATGATATTTTAATGCCATCTGGGACTACATTTTTAGATAATGATTGCACAGTTTTCTATGGCCGGTTTCTCCAAATAGTATTAGTTCACGTCGCAACTGTATTGAATTCAATTGCACTTCATACAGGAGTTAAAGTTAAAGTGTCCCACTATAGGCCTATGCAGGTCCTCGGGGTCGCGGGAGGTAAGGCTCCCGGCGCTTCATGACCAACGGGACTAAGTTGAGGTCGGGTGGTCATCCAGGAGTAGCTTACGATAATTCGGAAAAATCGGCCCTTAATGAATTAAAGTTGAGATAATCGGAAACCTTTGCTTAGATGATAGTTCAGAATGCATTTCACCTCAAATAAGCTGGGATGTTGATTTATTTAAAAATACTGTTGTTCATTTTAATATCTGATTTAAATTTCGCATTTCAGGTGATAAGCCATATTTGATGGGAGATAAACCAAGTGAAGTAGATTGCACACTGTTTGCTTTTCTTGTTCAAGCCATTTGGAACATTCCAGAATCGCCGTTCGATACATTGGTCAATGGTAGGTATAATAGGAATCAAAATATTTTTAGATTAAAGGATTATGTACATGTGTAATTCTATGTTTTAAATGACACTTTATCAACAAGGGAAGCAAAGATTATTATAGTTTTACGACATACCACTTAATGTTTTGTTTTGTTTTTATAAAGCAAAAAAGTGTCAAAAAAAGAAGTTTTACATTTCAATTTTCATTGAAATAATTATGTCCGTTCATTATCCCGCCATTATCGGCTTTTCTAGGTTTAGTATCCATGCATCATCAGACATGTTAGCTGTTCTGTCATTAATTTACTTCCATCTTCCTTTGTCCTGTTTCTTGATGACAAATAAAGGAGTTTGGCATCTGTAGGGAAAACAAACGAAAAGGATTAAAAACTGCAAATAATTCGGGAGCACACTAACTTGTTAGAACTCTCAACAACGGAATTCTGGTACAGCTGTTTCGTGATTATTAACATTCATCAACTGGATAATTTTGACTGATGAGTGCTAATAAGCATTAAACAGGCTAATAGCTAATAATATGCCTGTGAAAATGTGGATTTTTAAAATCTCTTTTTTTTTTACCCTTAGAGGTTTAAACAAGTCCTGTTGAAAATCTCTGCATTAGTTATTATTATTAAGTGATCTTTTTATCTCCAGTCATATTTCAGTTGTTTTTATCGAGAACATTCTCTATTTAGAATAATTACTGATGAAAATTTTAAATCCTTCTTAATCACATGTTTATTCGTCTGTAATCGTAGGTGAGCTGACTAATCTGAGACGATACACTTTCAGAATGAAAGAGAAATTTTGGCCAGACTGGAACAACTGTCTTGCATCCCCTACTTCGTAATTAGTGTAACTGAAAGGAGACTGGGCAGATCTGCCTCACCTCTGTAAAGCGATAAGATATATACGTAAGGAAACAACTCCATCAATAGAACATTTTTTATTATTACGACTTGTCTCAATTATTAGTCCGTTCGGAGTTATATAAGTCTAGATATGACGTTTGAGTCATTGATTCTGATGAGTGTGGGTGGCAGAGAAGCCAACCACCTACAGGCGGGCGGTGCTTGGCTGTGGGTGGTTGGCTTCCCTACACCCATCTTCATTACAATCTATGATTCAAACATCATATCTAGACGTATATAACTCCGAACGGATTAATAATAGCGACATATGTTCTATGTAAGGACATCTTTCTATAGGTATATATCTTATCACTACACAGGGCGGGGCAAATTCCCATAAAGTTTGTCCATTCTTCTTTATATAAGCAAATATAATATATAAATATTTAAAATAAAAAATTATGATCTAAGAATTAATAATACATTGTTTATTTCATCATCTAATTTTTTTTTTTTTTATTGTAAAATTCAAGTAGAGGTTAACAATTAATTTTTAACTTATTTGTGATATATATGATAGAATAAATTATATTTTTAAATGAACAATCTTATCTTTTTTTTTTTAATTTTAATTCCTATAATAACATTTTTGATACTAAATATATCAGTCCAGCGGTTGGCAACAAACAGAGGACGAGATACTTCATAACTGAATGAGTAATCTGGGCACTCCAACATTAAGCGGAGAAGCATGGAGAAAAAACTAAAAAATCTTTGAAGTTTTCTCATTTTTATTAAACAATTTAAAAATATAAAAACAAATCCACCTCTCATATTCACTCCGAACTCCTTTCTAATCTCGCGAGTGTCTGAAATAGTGTTTTGAAGAAATACTCACTGTGGGAGATTGAAGTAAGAATAACAGCAGGTTGATTTTTAACAAAAGCGTCAGTAGTTCAGTGGAAATAGGAAAACAAAGAATAAAAAAAAAGGTAAGATAAATTGAAGTTCCAAGAGAAAAACAAAATAACGAAGGTATATCAGTCAAACTTTTTAAGCAGATAAATTGAATAACAAATTGAAATGTGAGGACATAAAATTGTCTTATTCATTAGTGACTTCAATGCTATTATATCCTACCACCCCTACACTTATAGTAGTATCTGATGACCTATCCACAACGCAGCATTAAAAAAACTGTATTTTTCTTAATGAAAGTTTACTTGTGAATTGAAGAAGAATTGCTTTTTTTTTTTTTTAATCTCCCGTTGTAAAATGATTTCATGACGTAAGGCCATCTGGTGTCACAGAAAGAGTTTTCCAGTTGGTGTCATAGAAAAAGTCGTCTCTTGAACATCCTTAGAGGGTTTTTTTTTACTGAATTCAATATGGATTTGTGTCCTGCTGTAGAATAAGAAGACGTAATTTAATTATTTATGGAATAAAAAAGGGAAAATTGGAAAGGCAAAGAAAATATATGAGTAATGGATTTGAGCTGAAGATTTCTCTAAAAACAATTGAAAGGAGTCACAGGATAGGAAGGATTGAAAAAGAAGTTAACACACCAATTATTGTAAAATTTATTGATTGCAGATAATAACAATTAGAATTAAAGAATAGAAAAAAATCTAAATGTATCAACCTATTTGTTGAAGATTTTTGAAGAGGAAACAAGGAAAAAGAATAAAATTAGTAGAAATTATGAAAGAAGAACGTAAGAACAGCAAACATAATACACTTTGTGACAAAAAAAAAATCGGAGCACCCCAAATTGAAGCATCCAAAGTGAATGAAAGTTTGTATTTGGTTGAGAGAACTGGATTCAAAATTCACAGTGACAAAACAAATTTTTATTAAACAATAAAAACATCGCTGTTACATCATTATAACTATGTTGAGTCGCCTCTAGAGCTGCTATTCCTGTGGACATCGACGTGACATGGAGTAAAACAATGTCCTGATGTTCAGTAATGCACTGAAGACTTACCCTATTGAAGGACGACGGTAGTAAGAAGACCAAATCAGTCAAGTTCTGGAACAGCAATGTCAAGATGCGATGCACATGTCAGAGACGTCTGGAAAAAAAAATGGCCCAATGATAATTTATCTGGAAACTTCAGCTCATATCATAATATGAGAGGAATATCGTTGAATTTCTTAAAAGTAATGAGGATTGTTCTTAGCCCAGAAATAAGCAATCGGAGGAGAGGGCTGAGATACATTCATCTGTTGTTACAATCTTACGATTAACCTCACCCTACACATCCATATCCATCCGTAGTATTTTGTCCGGAGACAGGTCCATATCCTATGGAATTCCCGCGGAACTCCCAGGAACACTGGGGAAAGATACTGAGGTGGTGTCCCGTGGCCTTCCTCAGGACGCCATTAAGGAATGACATCAGACCGAAGAGAAAGTGAAGAAGAGGCTGGACAACACAGGAAAGGAAATTGAACAGCCAAGCCACGACTGGGAATCGAACCCGGGTGCTGACACAATGCCCGCACGGCAGACCGCCGCCCAGACCGCTCGGCCACGCCGGCACGGCACATCCATATCGTTATCACTTAATTCATTTACAAAATTGGGCCGATATGCGTGTAACCTGCTTTAAGCCGAAAGCGCACAGGAACTTTTTCATACCGTACGTTGACGTTTGACGTCATCTTTAGTAGTTACGTCATCAAACGTTGGGTAGATTTTCCCAGAGGTCTCGTCAAACGACGCACGGAGGTACTTCGAATCCGCATTTCAGCCTCATGCTTTCTTGTCGATGAACATCTTATTATGTCAATGATAATTTCTACTGATTTTGCGCTGTTTAAGCGTTAATATTAATTTTTGTTAGTGTTTTTTTGCGTTATCTCATACCTACAGACTCAAAGAGAAATAATATCGCTGTACTAAAGTAATACAATGCAATCTTTGCGAATAAACAGTTAAAGAAACGTCTTATTTACAATTCCAATTAATTATTTATTTCAATAAATTGCAAAATAGTAGATAGTAAGTAAAAGAAATGATAAAAAATAACAGAAATAATGACATAGTAACTTTTCTTAGAAGAAGTTAGGAAATACAGTAAAATAAATCAAATTTCAAAAACACTTCGCTAAAGCAAGGGCACACATTCATGATGACATCGTCTTCTCGACATCGATGGCATTTCGCTTCTTACAATTGCCATTTTACGCTTAAAAAACCGAAAATATGAAATAAATCATCTATTGAAATTGTTGCCTTTACCTCTTTATTCGGAACGATTGCTAATAATGTTAATTTAGTATTTTCAAAACACTTTTATTTCTCAAGAATCAATAGCATGATAGCGGAATAACCTTTATTAAACTATTTATGCTTAAATAACTAAAAAAATTAAAGGAATATCTAAATGTTAGCCCACAGATTACTGTTAATAATTATTCCATGTTTTTTTCTTTAATAGTTAATGTCGTTATTAATGGGTCGGTTTATTGGTCACTATCGCCATCTATTGACACTAAAAGGAATTGCAATAGTTTGGAAAAGAGTCAACAGATGGCGGTAGTTTCTAAGCCCTCAGAGCAGTTATAAGTTAATCCGTATAAACTTTCCAAATTAAATAAAGTATTGATTAAATAAATAAACATCATGTTTCTTTAGTTATTTATTCGGAAATATTGCCTTTATTCTAAAAAAATATTTGTAGAAATATTATTTCTACAGCATTTTTTTTCTCTCTCGTTAAGCAATTGGCTATGTGATACCGGCGTACAGACTAACAAAAATGAACATTAAAGCTTAAAATTAGCAGAAACTATCGATTAAAATTACAAATAAGACGTTCTTTTAGTTGTTTTAACGAAAGATTTGTCGTTTACTTTCAAGTAAAGTACTGGAAAAGGGGCCCATTTCCAGAACGGGGGTAGTGGATTCCAAAAATAATTTGTTCTCATATGTTAAGTTGGACCTTAAACTGAGAATAGTATCAAATTTTAACAAGTAAGGTAATCCGTTTAGCCATTTAAGAGAGGGATTTTTTTTGTTTTTGAGGGTGGAGTCAGTTTTGAAGGATGGGCGTAAGAACAAGTAGGGCTGTGTTTTAAGTTGGATCATATTTATATACCAAATGTGATGGAAATCGGTCCAATCGTTTTAACGTGATATTATGCAAACAGGACAAATGGACAAACGGAGAAGGAAAATGTTCAAGTAGAATACTAAGACTCGTTCAGTAATAACATTTCCTCTAGAAAATAATCTTAATTTTCAAATTTAAGAATCTTAGTCTATATTCTTTTAATCTCTGACATTACATAGTCATATACAGGCAATGTCTATAAGATCAGATCGGCAGTTGAGGCTCATCTGACGGCTGGGAGCAGATGGAGGACGATTTCCATCATACATGCGCGTACTTCAATATTAGGCAGCGATATTTAGAAAGAAAATAAACAAATAAAACTTCCTACGTTTTCATTTTTATTATACAATTTAAAAATATCAAAAGAAATCCACCAAAGTGCTCTCCTATTTCTTCTGAAATATGAGGCTGATAGAAACGTATTTTGATCACTCGGGGGAGGTCTTTTATTAGCTGCTCTCATCAAATAAAGCTCATAAAAGTCAGTCTTATGTTTGTGGGTAAGTGTTTCCCTAATAAACTTTGAACCGCAAAATGGATCTTCTTGAAATTACGCGTATAAATAGACAAGATATGATCTAACTTTTTTCTTAAGTTTTTCCTTGAGAGTCTCAGTTGAAAAACTCCGAAAACGTACAATAATTTTCAAGCATTAGTAAGGAAACAATGGCTTCCTACTGATATATAACCAAAGCATTTTTATCCATCTAATTACTCCACTATTATAATTTTGATTTAAACAATTTACGTAAATAGTTGAGCTAATTAAATTAAGTAATTATTAGCTAATGAAAAATGGGCAGATACTGTCTGTCTTCAGCAGATAACAGACACACGAACACTTTTTTTAATTGTTTCGAGACTTGAAAAATACAAATAAATAAATAAATAAATAAAGACACATAATAGGATTTATGTTCTTTCAGGAGCTTCGTTTGAAGAGTCAAATACATTCTGATAAGGTAACAAGTCTTAATATAAGACTTAGTATAACGACTGATTGAAATGTTAGTTTATAAAAGCACTTCTATTTTTAGAATAGATAACGAATTTATCAGGGTAATTTCTTCATGTAAACAATCAGCGTTTGGCGGAATATGATTGATATATTGTGGGAGATTGAGGAGGTTATGGTTCTGTGGAATTTTTAACAAAAGCTTTAGTATTTTTTTTTTTCATTGAAAAATCACAAGAAAGAAAAGAATTATATTACATTAGATAATATGACGTTTTAGTTATGTGGAATTTTTTATGGTTCTGTGGAAGAGAAAATAGAGTGAAAGAAGCTTAATATCAGTTCAGCGTTTTTAATTCTCTTAAGGAGGTAAATTAGCTTAAAAATTTATAAGTGCAGAAAAAAAAAATTACGTTATTCATTAGTGATTTTAAGAGAATTATATTCTATCACCCCCTACTACTTGTTGTGGTATCTGTCTGACCTATCTGAAAAAGAGTCATAAAATTAATTTAAAATAATTATATAAAACACATTTTTACGAAAACTATCATTTTGAATTGAAAGTGAATTACCTGTATTTTGTTTTTTAATTTTTTCCGCCCTTTGGAACTCGATTGTTAGCTTTTTTTTTTTATCTCGCCGCAACCTGACTTCATGACGTAAGGTCTTCCGATGTCACAGAAAGAGTTTTCCAGCGACAAGGTCGTCTCTTTTGCGCTCCTGGAGATATCTTTTCTTGGATTCAATATGGCTTTGAGTCGTGTTCCCCCGTGCTGGCTTAAAGTAGGAGCTGGAGTTGTGGGTGGTATTATAGTTCTTCACTGTATCGTTGTCCGACTCCGTAAAAAGTAAGTTTTCATCGAGAAATCTTTTATTTATGCGAAAAATGTGCGCAACAAATTTCAATGGAGTAGCTGAAGATAATTTTTGCTTCGGCGTCAAAGCGGTAACTCCCACTACAAAATTCAACATTTCGTCTTTAGTACTCCCAGTTTAAGATATATTTAGATTTATTATTTTGGAAGAATCACAAATTCGATAATTCTAAATTAACTTGATTTATTTCAAGGTTTAAAATAGTCTGAAAGTTGAAAGTAAAAATAAAGCCCGGTGTCACAGTTAAACGTTTCCCGGCATTTTTTCCATTGTTTTAATCACAAGTGAAACAGAACTAAAGTGTAAAAAAAAAAATAAAAAAAAAAAAGCAGTATTATTTTTTTTTTGCGGGATGGGGGGGGGGGAGGAAGAATTTGATGAAGAGGAGATTGTGTAGTACTTTGTTAAAGTACTAAATGTATAAGAAAATATTAGGTGAAACTGTAAATGTTAATTATACTTCACTAATGATAATTTGTTTTCTTATTACTTCGTGTAGGAGAAATCTAAATATAAAGATTACTTAAGTTTGGGAAATGACTTATTTATTTTTTTTAAATAATAATTAACAAACCTTTTGTATTTGCCATATCTAAAAACATTGGTATCAATGTTGAAGTATTTGCAGTATACTAAAAATAAAAGAGACAAATTGGACCTTTCTATAAAAATATAATATTTTGAATTCAACTATAGGAGTGAGAATAAATGTTTAATTCAAATTCCGATAATTCGTTTGTAAATATTTTAATAGAAAGAACTGGAGTGATGTTACCTCGTTCTCTCAGTCAGCTGATGCAATATATCCATGTAGATGGGCAATAGGATCATTCCAAGCCAAATCGCCTAATTTGAAGCCATTTTGCACCACACCGTCTCAGATCTGAATGACTATTTTTTTTCTAGATACAGACACAGTGTCTGTATCTAGAAAAAATTAACTAGGGGGAGGCCCCTCCCCCCAGAATATACATACCCGTATAATTATTTTATATTTTAAATATAAAAATAAATTAATTAAAATATTTTTTAACATTGGCATTGTATGTATTATTTGCAACAATAAGAATGCAATTATTCGAAGGTACAAGTTTAAATTTCTCTGCTTTTTTTTCCCCAAACACAAAGGGCCTGGGCCCCCCCCCCCCCCCCCGAAAAATTCTTTAGATACGCTTCTGCAGGCACTCAATGTGAGTAGGAAACCAATGAAATTTTTTTTTCCCAAATTATTTACAAAGATTACGATTTTTTAAGTTCAAACATTTGTCATTCGCAGTACGATTTTTACAAAGTTTTTTTTACTTTGTGATAAACGTTATTGACTGCAATTAATAAAAATTAGTATCTTACTGTAACTTTTTACGCTGAATCTAATGGCACAAATTACATGTTGGTCACACTAATAGTTTTCAAGATACAGCCTATGCGTTAGCATTGTTTAAACAATTAAAACAACAATGTGGGTTCTTTTTTAAAAATGTTAATTTTTTTTAGTGGGCCATGTATAAAAAAATATCCCCGCGGCTCGGAATAGTGTACTACAATATTGGGATTGAAATATTACAATACAGTAGAGCCCCGATTATCCGCGAGTGCCGCGAAAAATTTTTTTAATTACGAACCTCAAAAAAAAAAAAAAACAAAAACAATTTTAATCCAAGCCAACAACAGGGAAAGTACAATAGACCCTACAGTGCGAAGGTCGAAAATTACTGACAGGTTTAATCTGCATCGTAATCCTATAGGCCTTCTCGGAATTTGTGGATGAGTGGCAGGCTCTTGCTCTGCAGAAAGTAGATATTTTTGTACATATTTTTAAAGTTTTGCGTATTATGTTTTTTGTATAATTAAACCTAGTTTTTATGCTGAAATATTTTTTTTCATGTTTACACCTCAATTTTATTTTTTTATTTTTTTTTCGGGTTATCCGCGATTTTTACTATCCGCGGTACCCTTGCCACCCAATTCCGCGGATAATCGGGATCTACTATATATATATTCGCTGTTTCATCCTTATACTGACATGTTTTGTTTATTGTAAGGTAAAAATAGACATAAATGAGTAAATTAACTCTAACCAAAAGAACAGGTTCAAAATTCTACATTTCTTCCATTTTCGGATGGAGTGGCTCCAATTCAAACTTTAACTCAAACAATATTCTTTATCAAAGAGTTTCCCCTTTGCCTCTACCAGAAGAATTAGGCCCAAGCCATCTAGTCACATTACAGTTAACGTTGAAAAAGTTTATTTATTACAAAATGTAAGAAAGAAGTGAATAAAAGAAAATATATTGGTTTGATACTTAGAGGGAGCGTCTTGAAATAATTTTGTGAAAATAATTTTAGGCTAAACCGAAGAATGCGGTACATGCCAATCGGTCTTCGTAAGGATACATCCGCGCAGGGATATATGATGGTAAATCTCAAATCGTAGTTAGCCAGATGAAGGTTAGTTTTTCTAGGAAAAGATCTTGCAAAACCATTTTTAAATAAGCTTATCTGCGAATCTTATTATCAGCCTGGTACAGCAATCTCCGGTTTCACCTTATTTTATATTTTATATTAAAAAAAAAAAAAAACGTTTAGTTGCTTTACAAAACAAAAGTACCCTGTACGCCATCATCAGCTGATATTTGAAACATACTTAAGCTCAGAAGAAGATAAAGGCACAAATTTGTGGTGGTTTCTAGTAGATTACCTAGAATTGTTTTTGCATTTTTTAGACTTTCTGCAATAATTGATGCATGGTTTTTAAAAGTTTCAATCGGGTTTGGAATCATTGTGCATAAAAGGTAAAACTTTTGAAAAGCATTGATATTTGTTTTCTAGTTGTGTCAGTTTTAACTTTGTTATTGATGAATAAGTTCGTTACTAAGGGGGCGTCCATTAATTACGAGGTGTTTTTTAAAAAAATTTGGACTCACTCCCCCTAACGTGAAATTTCCCCTATAATTTTTAAATAATTAAATTTCTTTGATATGTTCATGTATTTTGCTTCAAACAACTAAATACCTAAAGCATTACTGATGTCTGCTATGAAATTCATTTTTTCTATGAAAGAAGAGGAGAAACATGATACTACGTTTAAGACCCCCATTCATTGAAAACTATTTGTTAGAAACTTGTAATTTTGTGCCGTTAGAAGTTTCAGAGTAAAAAATTTACATTAAGATATCAATTTAAGATATTAATTACAGTCAATAACTTATGGCAAAGTGAACAACTTGGTGAAAATCGTACTGCAAATGACAAAAAATGTGGGAACTTAAAAAAAAAAAATGTAACTTCTGTATAGACTATATATTTGGGGGAAAAAATTAAATATTGGCATTATACTCGCATTGGGTATCTGTACCTAGAAAAAAAAATTATCATTCAGATCTGAGATGGTGTGGTGAATTACCACAGTTGATTTGACCTGGAATGACCCAATAGTTGTCTGCTTCGGCTGAGTTACTTTAGGTTCACAGTGAGTGAGGTGTAAATCGTGCGGAAAATTGTTCAGTTTTTCACATGGAAACAGATATCAATATTATTTGAATAGATTAGTTACAAATGACGATAATGTAATTTGAAGTGCTTCAAAGTATTCGGGAGGAGTTGGGTGGGGTGAAGAAGCTTGTCTGAAGAGCAAAAAAGTGCGAAATACTACTTATTAGATACAGAAGGTAAACAAAGTTCCTGAAATAACTTAGATCCTACTTTTCCGTACAATACTCGTAAAGTACAAGTATATTATATAACATATAATATAACATATAACATATAATATTATAAAACGATTCATCTCGCAGCCGTTCTCTTAATTTTAAATTGTGAAGAATATATTTCAGAAAAAAATTAATGACTAAAGTTTTTAAAATTTAGAGCTACGATAGCGAGCTTCTAGAATATTCATCCACTGGTTTAGTACTTATTAGAAAACATATATACATTTACACTGAAACAGCTATTTCGTAATGCTTCCTTCGGGAAGCACGTTAAAAATATAAATATCTCAAAAGAAATCTCTTAATAATCCCATTAATAATTACTTTTAATGATCTCATAAAGGACAATGGGCAAAACTCTATGGGAAATTATAGTGATAGTGATATATACCAACAGAAAGATCTCCTTACATAGAACATTTTATTATTACGACTCGTCTCAATTATTAGTCCGTTCGGAGTTATGTAAGTCGAGATGTGACTATCTTGTTGACATCGTAATTAACTTTTAATAATTATTATACGTAATTAATAATTAATATCATTTATTTCAAATACATATTTACATGTAATAAATGAAAATAATATTTACTGTTACTGAAAATAATTATTAAATGATAATTAATTAATACATCCAGGAATTAAGATGTCAACTAGATAAGTCATATCAACGGTCGCAGTGCTCGGCTTCCCTGCAACCCACACTCACCACATAACCTAAGTCATATTTAGACTTATATAACTTCGAACGGACAAATAATTGATACAAGTCGTAATGATAAAAAGTGTTCTATTGATGGAGATCTTTCCTTACGTAAATATCTTATCGCTATACAGTGGTGGGCAGATCTGCCCATTCTCCTTTTGGCTCTTAAATTGACTTTTCTCCAAATTCGAAATACATAGCCTACTGATGAAGAATTAGAGAATTTAACTTTTGTTTTTGGGTAGTTGGGAATGGTGGCGTGCGCTTCTTGGTACTTTGGTTTCATTTAAGTATTGAAAAAAAAAAAAAAAGAAGAAAATAATGGCTCTTCATAACGGAAGATTGGCAATGTTTTGAGGAAGTTGTATATTTCACACTTGATTGCATCCGCCCTATTTACTATTTTTGTTTAAAACAAAGCCATAGAAGCTTTATTTTTTATTCATTGAATGCTTAATACTTTTGCTGCCATCTACTAAAAATAACTATTTAAATAACCTTGACTATTCCTACGTAGGAATTAAAATCCACTTTTAGCAAATGTCATGACGCCTACTATTTCATTTCCATACCAGGACCTTTTCTCTATATCGAAATCGTAAAAAAAAAAAAAGAAAGAAAGGAAGGTAAAGAAAGATGACATTACGTAAATAACCCTCGGTAAACTACTTGAAGATAATTTATTATCATAAAATATTTTTTTTTATGTAAGAATAGTCAAGGTTGTTTAAATAAGCAGTTATTTTTAGTAATGGCGGTGAACGATAGCCAATAAAGCGTGAAATGGCTGTTCTGAGATGTTATCTTGTAAATAACTTGGTCTCAATCACTGTTCATTATATAATTTAATGCTTGTTATGTTTTTAATGCCTAAGAAAAATTCATTTGAGGCTGGCGGAGACCGGCACATGCATTTTCCTGTTTTATTTTTTATTGTGTATTTGTTTTATTTTAATTGGATGCCATATTCTTGTTCACTACGAGATGTATTGTTTTAAAATTTCAGAATCTGTATTTTAGTCCATTCCAACTGTCCTTAATCTGGCTCTTCTCCATTGGTCTGTCCAATTTTGGACACCCTGTAAGTACGAATATCTTGCTACCATCGGCGAAGACCAATGGATCATTTGGGCGTATTTTTACTTCAACACGTTAAGTAGATACAATGTGGTAGATTTTCATTTCTTATTGTTTCTTTTTATTTTTTTTACGTAGGAAAAAAAAAAAAAGAAAAAAATTGTAAAAAAAAAAAACAAAAAAAAAAACAACAACTTAAAATAAAAAAAAAATCGTATTTTACAACAACAACTTAAAATAAAAAAAAAATCGTATTTTACAACAACAACAAAAATGATCATCCGTGGATGTTTATAATACAACCTATATACGGAGTCTTCATGATTCATTGTTATACTCTAGTATATAAAAGTGAAAAACAAAAATGTAATGTTTTTGATGGCATATTGTTGTATTGTAAATGAAAATATAATAAAAAAAATTAGAATTATTAAAACAATAAATCTTGGTCATTTTTTTTTATTCAATTTCCATTTTTAATTTTTTTTAATTCTATTTACTTTAAATTTTCTTTCATAATTCCTGAAATTTAGTAATTTTTCTTTATCTTGCACTTTTTTTCTTTGTCTTTTATATTTTGTATTTTATAGTCGAATTCAACAAGAATTTTTTTTCTCGGTTTTAAGTTTTATATTTATTACAAATTGAAATGCAGCGTCAGTGTTACTGCACAAGTTTTTTTAACGAATTTTGTTCTGTGCTGTGGTGGAACCAACAGAGCCTGTTAATGGGCCATGACAGTTACGTTCAGTATATTTCTACAGCATCATATTCCCTTCTTTTTGTACAGTTAAATGTAACTGTTAATAATTTGCCTTTTTGTCCAATTTTATGGATTTTCATGAAATTTGGTACCAACTAATTTATGGTTCAACTTTAAAATCTCATTTTACATCCCCCTCACAATTGAATCCTCTGCATGCTTAGTTCTCGCTATGATATGGTAGCTGAGATGATAGCCTATCCAGTTTTACTTATTGAACTTTGATAGAAATTTCTAGAAAGATTCGAAGTAGTTTTTAATGAAGTATGGTGCTTTTTACTGAAAGTCAAATATGGTATTCAAGAGCACCCGTATTCCCTTTTTTTCTCGAAAACCACACGGTACAGGTTGTTGCGTTGAAATTTTCATTACCAAATAGAACCCAAAGAATCGAATGGTAGCATTGTTGATGTCCGGTAGAAACCGGAAGTAGGGGTAGTCTGTGTGTCAACATAGGTCGTGTGTCGTATCGCTGGATAAATTGTTTGAAAAGAAAAAACTTTTACTAAATTTTTTTTTTCCCTAACGTTCCTTGTTTAGTCACAATTGCAACTATTGATAACAATGAAATTGACAATGGTTCAATCAGTGTTCAAAACATACAATGCAGAGTAATTGTGGAAAGGAAACACAGCCATTGGTAATGTCATTGCTATCAATAGTTGCAATTGTTCTGATGAGTATTGTTATGACAACCTTCATCATTTTCCTTCCTGAATTGTGACTAAATAAGAAACATTAGAGAAAAAAGTTTTTAGTAAAAGTTGTTTCTTTTCGAAAGATTTATCCGACGATATAGTACATGACCAATGTTCCAATTTCAAGTTCCAAAGTTGACAATGTTCATGAACACTCTGTATATAAATGATTTACATTATATATAAACGCTTATGTTGCATCCAGCCTTGTTTAGTTTAATTGTCTGAATATTATTTTGGGAATTGTTGACTTGATATGGCCTGTTCATATAAAATCTAATTTATTTATTTATTTTTGTTTTTCAGAGGCCGCAATGTGAAAAGACCTAAAGGAGTAGTGATTTTACATCAGTTTCGACGGGGAACAAAAACACCCAATTTGTCTCCTTATGTAATCAAAGTAGAAACGTTTCTTCGTATGAACAACATTCCATATGAGGTAAATCATTTCTGTAGTTATTCATTTTCATTTACCATAATATGTTATCTGAGTGGTTCTAACGTTTGTCATGAGAATACTATATCTATGAAACACTTTCCTCAAACGTAATACAGAGGTTGAAGTAATGTACCAGACATCCAAGCATCTTTCAACTGCAATGAAAACCCCTTTTCAAGGCTTATGAAGTACATGCGTTCAGTTTCACAGAATTCGTCAAGTCTAAGTTTAATATATAAATTTAATTGTATATAATATTTGTTATAAATTATGAATTATTGTATTAATACAGCGAGAATCAATCTTTTCCTTTCAATACTTCAATGTTTCAAATCATTTGAAACAAAATTAGTTTTTCGGATATGATTATTGAAAAATGTGAAAATTTTAGATTAAAAATTGACATCAAAATGAAAATATCCCTGTTGCACATCCACCGCTGTAAGTGTATTTCCCAAAGGTGAACTTGAGATTTGTGAATAGTGACTGATAATAACATTAGTCTCTTTAGGGTATCTGGTACCCATAAAAGTTTTAGCTGAAAAGCTCAAAATTTACGGCAGTTATCCATGTCACAACTTTGAGGTCATGCCCCACTTATAAGGCCCGTACCCCTAAAAACCCGTGAACAGATTTCGACTTTTTTGTTACTTATTTGTAGTTAAACGTGTGCCCTAAAATCTCAAAAGTTTGTGGCAAAAGCTGTAAAAACAACGTGAGTTTAAGAGTTTGAAGATAAGAAAAATCGTCAAAAAATGGATGTATATCTGATCAGGTAGTGTAGAACGCAATAGTGTATTTCCTTTGAAAAATACACTAATAAGGAATTTGTAAAACATTCAAGATGGACGACTGCACTGCCAGCGGAAGTTCAGAATTTGAGGCAAAATTTAGATAATTGCTTACCGGATAACCGGGAATTTACACATTTCATGCAAAGATTCAGAAATTTAAGATAAGTATATAATTACGTGAAGGAAAAGCAAAATAATGCTGAAATCCATTAAGCAAAGGTTGTCATAATTAGTGTTCAGAGCCCTGCAGCGAAAAAAAAATGTGGACGAAATTCAACCAAGATTATCTAATCTAGAACATTCTAGGATAAGTATTCTCTAAAACATATTTCGATTTTTTTTTATTTTTTTTTAACAAAAGTACAAAATTTTGCCACAAGGTGAAATTTAGCGCTAGAAGCGCTTAATCTGAGGTTGTTGAACGAGTAATGGCTAGAAAAGACTCTTTAAAAGTAAATTTTCGTGTAAGTTATAGATGTGGTTCAATATGTCCACCGTTCAGATGTATTCTGTGAATGACGTTTTGCATAACTTTACTGTTTTAATAAAAAAAAATGTTGCCACCATAGGAAATATCACTGAAGAAGCACGTGGAATATTCATAATCTCACTGTTGCTACTGTCGCGTTGGTGGACATAAGACGAAAACAGATTCGCGTCCTAAGACTGAAGTGCTATTGCCTGAACCATATCTGCACCTAACACGTAAATTGATTTGTAGTATCTCTTCTAGCCATTTCCAACAATCCCAAATCAGCGCTGCAATCAATTATTTCTCTTGGTGACAAAATTTGATACTTTTTTATTAAATCGAAAGCCCATTTTTCAGATAGTATAGTACTTAAACCAAGTTTGGTTTAATTTCGTCCCCATTTTCTGCTTGTTCTGATTGGGGTCTCTCTAGATACGGTCACCTTGTATGTCGATTTTAATTTATTATCCTGTTTCAACAATAATTATAGGGTTCAGGTTCACAATAGGAATAAATATCGTGAACCAGAAGGATCTAGAGATAACATTACTTATTTTTCATTAATTCTTCACGCGTTTCTATTGTGTAAATCCCTTTCTCCAATCAGTACAGGTAATTAGGAATTTAATTTCTTCATTTCCTAAGCTAGAAGCGTTGTGTCAGTCTTTTAAGCACCTCGGAATGCTTGATTAGCTCAAAAAATTGGAAATTCGCTCACTATGAATTCAGTACGAATAACGTTAATATTCAACGTGGCTCTTCTAGATGTTTCACTCGTAATTATTTCTTAGCTGTAATTCTTGAGCTATAGTGAGGTTTAACATTCATTTCCTGCCAAGAAATGCTCATTCAATATGGCAACCTACAAAATAATTTGTATTCAAATTTGCTGTGTTGTGTGTTGAGGATTCCCTCAAGTCT
>JAFIDM010002131.1:92122649-92133744 GCA_023159025.1 Thereuonema tuberculata
TACATTATAAACACAATTGACCTTAACAATAACCTGTGCTGGTCACACGTTAATTTAGGGTTTCTTATTCGTTAAATAGCGGTTTTTGCCTTCATTTTAATCAGTGAAAAAGAAAAATTCGTTTAATCGCGAAATTCAGTAAATAGGGGTTCGTTAAATCGGGGTCCAACTGTATATACATTTATTAAAATGCAAATTTTCGAAGAGAAATCGTCTCCTCTTCTTCAAGCTTACAATGAAAATGTAACGAAATATAAAAGAATTTAAATAATAAACTAAGGAAGATTACGTGAAATACAATATTACATGGATTGTTGAAACAAATAACATTACAACAATTATAATAATCTGAAAGTAATCGGACGCATAGGATTATTGTCTTTGTGTGTCTTTATTCTACCTTCAAGCGTCGGTGTTCTATTTCCTACTAACACACAGCATACTAAATGGAGAGAGATACGCCAACCGGACAATAAATGTACTTTCGCCCATTGAGCCAACATCAACAAGAATTCTGTACAATTGTTTCATCCTTATTGTGGAATCATCAGCAGAATCTACTCGTTGATGTTTGGCTCGCTGCGCGAAAGCTTACCCAAAAGCATTCATGGTCCGGGCAGTGGCCCGCCGGGATAAACAGCAATAAAATAAAAAATGATCCTGAAAGATCCAAAATATTAACCCCTTGTCCTCTCACTGAAAGGCACTAAGGAAGTTAATTACAAATAGGCGACATGAAAATATCAATAGAAAGCAAGTTTAACGTCCGTAATCATTCATAAATGGAGAGAGATAAAATTGAAAAAAATCTTTACTTCATTGAAACTCTTAATAGATAAATTTTCGAAGTGTTTAATGCTGTGTTTACTAGGAAGTATTTATATTACAGTATAACTGATGTGAATATTGTAAATAAATAATTTTATTTTAATTCGCTCTTTTTTATGTATTTTTTTTTTCATTTTACTTTTTAAATGTGTATTTATTTATCTTAATATATTAGTATTGTACTGTATATTACGAATATAATGAACTATTGTTACTTTTTTTTTAATAAGATATGCCCAAAATATATTTATAATGTGTGAATTTTGACACGTGTAAAAAAAACATGAAAAAGTCTGAGACACACAAATTGACTAAAATAAAAATAAAAAACAAAATCTAAAACGACAAGTAACACATTTCGGGTCCATCAATGGACAGTCCGATGACCCATAGCGAGCCCGATACATGTTACTTGTCTTTTTAAACTTTGTTTTTTATTTTTATTTTCGTCAATTTGTGTGTATTCTCAGACTTTTTAATATTTATAACGTATTAAAAAAAAAACATAAAAGCATGAAAAATAAAAAAAAAAAACATTTTGTTTTTGCTACAAAATTCCAGAACCATTTGATAGGGATCATAAATCCCTAATGGGACTGTACTGTACTTTATTAAAAATAAATATTATTTGAAGATTTCTGCTTTATATTTTTATTAAAAATTTCCAAAATTTTTTTTTTTTTTTTTTAAATAGGAAATAAAATTGTCACTCTGCAAGTATGGGATATTGGAGGACAGAGTCTCGGTGGGAAAATGTTGGACAAATATATTTACGGAGCACATGTAGGAATTTAATCCTCCTTATTTTAGTACAGGAACAAAGGAGAATGGGCAGATCTGCCCCATCCCGTATAGCGATAAAATATATACGTAGGAAAGATTTCCATCAATAGAACGTTTTTTATCATTACGACTTGTCTCAATTATTAGTCCGTTTGGAGTTATGTAATTCTAGATATGACATTTGAGTCATTGATTGTAATGAGAGTGGATTGCAGAGAAGCCAACCTCCTATAGGCAGGGGGTGCTTGGCGTACCTGCACCCACACTCATTACAATCAATGACTCAAACGTCATATCTAGACGTATATAACTCCGAACGGACTAATAATTGAGTCGAGTCGTAATAATAACATATGTTCTATGTAAGGAGATCTTTCTATAGGTGTATATCTTATCACTATACAGGGTGGGTCAAATTCCCAAAGAGTTTGCCCATTCTGCTTTGTTCTTAAAATATTTCAGGATACAAATAAGTAAAAATTACATATTCAGTTTATCGTAGTTATTTAACACTTATAACTTTAAAATTGATCAGAATTATAAAACATATATAATTTACATTCAAAAATAGACAGCAGAATTATTTCAAATTTATTTTACACAAGATTTCAAATAATTTGGCTGATTTGTAATCCTTGTATTAATGAAACTTTCCATACAAGAATATCGATTTAGAATATAAACGTACATTTATTCATTTCTTCTTTATGCTTTTATAAGCCACTTGAAAGAATTGAATTTTATTAGGAAATTATAAATTTTAGTAATGTATCCAAAAACCTTTATTGTTTAAAATGTTTGATAATTTTTATAAAATTTTAATAAATAATAATTAGTCTAAGCAAACAAAACTATATTACTGTTTGCTTAGATTATCATCTCAAGATGTTGCAAATCTGAATTAGATAAAGATTATTACAATAATAGAATGGCAGTGCTCATATTTTAACCACCAATCCTTTTATATTTTCCAGGGAATTCTTCTAGTTTATGATATTACAAATTACAGTAGTTTTGAGGACCTTGAAGACTGGTTAGAAATGGTTATGAAGGTTTGCAAAATTCAAGAAAGAATTCCTCATGTTGCACTTGTTGGAAATAAATGTAAGAAAATAAAAGTTCTTTTCTTTAATGATTTTATCTGCTATCTTACTAACAACAGCACCTGATGTTGTTGTTTTACACCTGATTTCCTTCACATTGTGAAATACTTAAAGGACAAAAATCAATATTGTCTGACTTCATTGTCAGCAAGAGGTAATTCCTTGTTTTTACAGTTGGTATTAACATTGTCCCCGAAAAAAAAAAGAAACTTTGTTCGAGCCTTATTATACGGTATCTGTTCTACAAGTTATCTACCTGTATATTGATATTGTGAATATGAATATACCAGAAATGTAAGTTTATGGGAACTTAAGATAAGGAGGAAGGGCCAAGGGAACCTTGGCCCCCGAAATCTCAAAATGTATAGAGTAGCCCTATTTCCTTATTATTTTTTTCTGGGGGTGGGGGGGTTGATAGCAAATTAATGGGATCTTGGCCCCCTATCCCATGAAAAGACTTTGTTTTTGGTCAATTTCCTAACTTGTCTTCCCCCATTGAATTACAATCCTAAATTAAATACATCCTTCGTAAGTTTTGACCACATAATTATGCCATGTACTTAAAATGGAACATAATTCAGTAGAATGATAAAGAAAGATCCCACAAGGCCACAGGAGAGAGATGGTTGTGGGAGGTAAGGCTCCCAGCATTCTGAGATCAGTGGAATTAAGTTGAGGTAGGGTAGCTAGCCCAAACCTGCTTGCCTTTAACCATCTGTAATAGAATTCTGGCATCCACTTTACACCTGGATGGGCGAAGTCTAAGACTCATCTGAAGGAGGA
This sequence comes from Thereuonema tuberculata, assembly GCA_023159025.1. NCBI lineage: Eukaryota > Metazoa > Arthropoda > Chilopoda > Scutigeromorpha > Scutigeridae > Thereuonema > Thereuonema tuberculata. Next base: position 92,126,147 of record JAFIDM010002131.1, read on the forward strand.
AGAAGTAAGGAAAAATACATGACCTGTGCAGGGATTGAACTGACAGCTAGCAGTCAAGTTGAAAGATATTTTCACAATTCAGTGGAAAGATATTTTCCAAAATCTTGCAGAAACAATTGACTAGTTTAAGGGTAACCTTCCGTAATTCAGATCTCTGCTGTTCTTCTGATCTATTCTGTTGGAAGACCTTAAAAATAAGATCTCATCATAAATAACAACCAGTTTTAACATTACCAGAGAATTTGATCTAAAAGTTTCTTACAACAAAAAATCTTAAATTTTTAAATTAAGAAATTAATTTTACAACAAAATTAATAAATTATATCTGTCTTTTGAAGGAATTATGAAAAGATAAACAAATTAACATAAATTCTTTGTACTAGGCAATCAATTTTAATGGTCTTGTGAAGCAAATTTATACTGTGAATAAAATTAAAAGTAAATCCAGATACCATGACTTAGTATATGAAAGCACTACTACAGTTCCTTTCTTTTTTGCAGGTGATTTAGAACATCAGAGGGCTGTAAAACTAGAGAAGCACCAGAAATTTGCACAAGATCATGGTTTATCATCTCATTTTGTTTCTGCTAAAACAGGAGAATCGGTAAGAATTTTTTTTTACGGACATAAATATAACAATAGTGCATTTTACTTGAAATAAACTTGACAATATCCATTTAGTAGGGTTTTTTTTTTTTTTTTATAACACTTAAAAACCTTGGGGAATATGAATGCCTAAAAGGAAAAAAAAATATTATGAAGCATTTTTTTTTAATCCTTATTGAAATTATTACTTTGTTTCTCTTTAAAATTGCAATGTAATTAATTTTCTGTATTTATCTATCATTAAAATTTGAGAAATGAATTTTCTGTATTTATCTATCATTAAAATTTGAGAAATGCTCATTACTAACATCTCAAGACAGCACATTTCACGCTAACTTGGCAATCATCAGTTGGGAGTAGGCAGAATGAACAATCAGGTCTCATAACGGAGGTGAATTGACGTGGCAAATGAATTTCCTTTTTCTTTATTTTTAATATGTATTATTGTGCAATGTGTATTGTTTTTAGTTTAGATTTGTGGAGGTTCCATTTGTCTTCCCATTGCCACATTTATCTATCATTTGGTGTAAATTGTTAAGAATTATAATTAACAATTAATCAGTAGAGTACTGTAGTTTGCTTTTGAGCACTTGTTATTCAACTTTTAGATTTTCCTTGGAACCCTCCTTTCTTTTTTAACTATTTATTTGGTGGAGTTATTTTTACTCCTACTGTTAGTATAGATATTACTTCATCAATTTGTATGCAAATATCGTTTAAAATGACACATACTCCATACTTTTGATCAATTTCCATGGAAACATTTGCCGATCAGTGCTTGAGCAGTTATTTACCATTTCATTATTAAACTTCGTCCTTACCTTTTTTCATCAAGATATAAGCATTCCTGAGAGATTGCTGAAGAATTAATGTATTTCAAAGAAAACTGTTCTCTCATCTGTTCACAACATTGTTTTCATAATTCCTATACACAGTCTTCCTTTGATAAAATCACAGTGCGTTATTGTTCCTTCAGTGGTCTCCATAGCACTAATGTTAGATGCATTCTGTATGTCCCAGTGATTGTATTATCTTTTGGAATGATTGTTAGATCTTACGGTTCTTGTATCTTAGCTTAACTCCAAATTATATTTTGATCAGAATCTATTCTGAAGCCCCCAAGAATAAAATAAGCAATTTCAGTAAATTACAGTGAAAGATAGGTTTAAAAATCCATGTCTTTTATTGTAAATTTATTGTCGCTTCGTTTGGTTTTGGAGGCTCATTGATATCCTTGATTGTTCCAATTCAGCTCTCTATTGAGACCTTGCCGTTTACTGGTGACTATTCCTAGCTGATGACTGCCAAAGAGCTTGAAACAGATGTTCTAGGCTGTCACTTAGTAAACTTGCTCTCAGCCACTGATACATTTTATCTTTTAAATGAATTGAGATATTCCTTTGCTGTTACATTAATATTTTTTTAGTTTTCATTGTTGTGCGTCAAGTGATACAACATAATTTTCTAATTGGAATGTATTTCGAAAATTGAAGTATTCAATCAAACTGCTGATTCACTGTTTGAATCATATCTCATTTATGTAGTAATTTACCTTAATGAAACCATTGGCATCAAAATCCGTCAAAATTTTATCTGATGACATTTTTGAATCCATCGTTGATCTGTCTTATCGTAGTCTTTCTTCTCAGTTTACATAGTGGAAGTCTGTAAGATCTTTGAAGCAGTTTATCATATGCCCATCACAGACATCAAGACGAGTCTTCTCAATTAACTTTTCCAGTATTTATCTGCTTCAGCAAGCAATAACTAACTAACTAACTCCATGGCACTACAGCCCATGTAGGACCTTGGCCTCCTTAACAATATGAGCCCACTCTTTTCTATCTTGCGCCTTTCTCTTCCATCCTCGTACCTGGAGCTTTTTCAAATCGCGTTCCACATCATCAAGCCATCTAAGTCGTGGTCTTCCTTTTAATCTTCTACCACCAGGGTTTCCAATGAAAAGTTTCTTAACTCCACGGTTCAAATTCATCCTTTGGAGATCCTTTTACTTTTAACAATTGAAACCAAGCTTGGCTCCTGAAATAATTCCATTAGTTCTTTATTAGTGCGGATACGCCACAACCCTTGGTCACAAATAGCTCCATAGATCTTCCTCAGAATTTTCCTTTCCCATATACCAAGAATGGAAATATCCTTACATGATAAAGTCCATGCTTCGGCCCAATACAAAACAACAGGTCTGATCATGGTTTTATAAATCCTGGATTTGGTCCTTCTAGACAATACCGATGACTTCAAAAGGGGTAGTAGGGCGAAATAACTTCTGTTACCGGCAGCAATTCTATTTTTTATGTCTAGATGTATCTCGTTACCTTCCGTAATCAAAGATCCAAGGTAGGTAAAATGGTTAACTTTCTCAAAAGAGTACTCATCCACTTTCAGATCTTGTACGTTACTAAACCTATCGCTCCTGTCAGTAATCATATATTTAGTCTTCATTTGATTAATGGATAATCCAACCTCCTTGAAAGCACTGATAATTTGCTTAAATGATTCAATAATTCCACTCCCATTTCTACCGATAAGATTAAGGTCATCAGCATATGCCAAACACTGCATAGTACGGTTGTAGATAGTTCCACCAGGATTACTTTCAGTGCTTCTAACTACTTTTTCAAGAACAATATTAAATAGCAAAGTAGAGAGTACATCTCCCTGTCTTAGACCCCGTATCACTAGAAATTCCTGTGACAACTTTCCACAGACCTTCACCCTACTAACATTGTCCATGAGTGTCATTTTGGTAAGTCTAGTTAGTTTAGGTGGTATACCAAATTCTAACATAATTTTAAATAGAGCCTCACGATACACACTGTCGTAAGCCTGTTTATAGTCAATGAACAACTGGTGGATGCTAATATTAAATTCATAGCATTTTTCAAGGGCACTTCTAATATAAAAAATTTGGTCAGTGGTGCTTCGATTTGGTCTAAACCCACATTGATAATCACCAATAATTTCTTCAGTGTAGATCTTTAGCCTGCCAGCCAAAACCTTGCCAAAGACCTTATACATGGTAGGCAGAAGGGATATACCTCTATAATTACTACATAGTTTAACAGTCCCTTTCTTAAGAATAGGGCAAATAATCGCAATTTTCCATTCCTCTGGCATTACTTCATTCCTCCACACCATACCAATTAAGTCATGGATCATATCCACTAGCACAATGCCACCATGTTTCAACAGTTCTGCAGGGATACCATCAACTCCAGGAGATCTATTACTCTTTAAGTTCAAGAATTGCCTTATCAACCTCCGATCTTAAAGGCTCCTCAACAAGTACTTCAGGTCTCAGATCCCAAAGAATTACATCCTCATTTTGACTAGAATCTACAATAACTGGTTCCATTAATAAATCTCGGAAATATTCCGCCCAACGCTCGAGACCTTTCACTTCGTTAACGATAAGATTACCATTCTTATCATAACAAAACGTAGATCGTGGTTGAAATCCCTTCTTAATCTCTTCAGCAAGCAATATGGTTGCCAAATTCATCCTAATAACTATAAAGTGCTTCCCAGTTTATAATTCAGCATTTGTTGACCATAGTTCTAGTTCTTCAGTTAAATTGCTTTCTGTTTATTTACCTGTATGCATTCAACATTCATGTAAAGCTCATTTTTCAATCTTATTAAGCAACCCAATTCTAACATTGACCTGTGATGAAGGAACAGATGCCTGCTCTTCTCTAATTATCACTTTGTATTTATCAATTGTTCCTGAAAAGAAAAGAAACAAATTCTGGTTATAACTGATTATATTAAATAATTGGAACTAATTTTTATTTTTTTAAGTAATTAACTTTTTTTTAATATTTTATAAGTTAACTTCTTGTAAATATAGTTGTATAAAAAAAACCAATACAAAGTGGATATATATATGTGTGTATGCAGTAGCGTACCAAGGGGGGGCCCCCATCCAGACAAGAGGACCTTTTTTTTTTTTTTTTTTGGTTGTAAAAGTCAGACTAGGGGGCCCCCATCCAGACAAGAGGACCTTTTTTTTTTGGTTGTAAAAGTCAGACTAGGGGGCCCCCATCCAGACAAGAGGACCTTTTTTTTTTTTTTGGTTGTAAAAGTTAGACTAGGGGGCCCCCATCCACAACTCCCGCCCCGGGCCCCCAAAGGCATTGGTACGCCACTGTGTGTATGTGTATGTACTGATTAAGCATTTAACCCTGCATTTTTGCTTATTATTACTGTTGTTGTAATAAAATAAAATTTAAAAATCTTAGGTTTCTAAATATTTCTGTTTCATAATGCAAAAATGAAACGATATGAACATATTTCTAAAATTTTCAGCATCATTTTAAATTTTATTTTTTCATGAATTTAGGTAAGCTTATGCTTTCAGAAGATTGCAGCTGAATTAGTTGGAATTAAATTAACCAAAGCAGAGCAGGAACAGCAACAACCAATTGTAAAAGCGGAGATAGTAACCTACTCAGGACCATTAGCTAAGCCATCCATCACTGGAAAGTCCATGGTACGGACATCAATGATCTGTTGTGTGCAGTGAGTGTTGTATGTTATTCTTGTTTAAAGCATTGGAATAAATGACTTACGTTTCTTCTTTATAAAGTCCTGGATGAAGAATTAGGAGAAAATTATTCATGAACAAAGAAACATTATTCTGTGAACAGTTTAAAACCTAATTGTTCCAAAATGCAGTTTATGAATATGCAATAGGATATTTTTCAGTGTTCTGTAGAATCAAACATATTTATAGATATAAATTCTACATTTATACACAAATACGTCCTTGAACACAAAAATTTCATGTACCAAAGTGCACCTACCAAAGTTTCTCTTTTTTTGTTGATCATTTTAATGTTGTTTATACATATCTGAACCCTTACTATTGTTCACATTGCTCAAGAAATACATCATCAAAAGAATAAAGTGAAAGTTTATCTTGACATCTGAGTTTTTGGTGCTGATTACTTCTTTCAATAAAGTTCTTTTAATAAAGTAAAATAGGAGACAAGTGTTGATACACCTAAAAATTGACTAAACTGTCAATTCTATCATGTGATAGTACATCCCTCATTTGAAAACTTGTATCATGTGATGCTCAATACATGACTGCCATAATTTTCTGTTCAGAGATTTGAATTTAATAATGATAAAGTGTCAAATCTGAACTGTCATGCCAATACAAAGCTTGAAAAACGTTTGCATAAAGAACGTAAATGAATCAGTACTTATCTAGTGAAATTTACTGTTGAGTTGATTATCAAAATGTTAAAAGTATAACATTGCTCCATAGATTCAAGTGAACATCAGAGAGATATCTTTGACTTAAATGTTTTGATGTTGTGTTCTGTGAACATGTTAGCATAAGTAAGGATTCATCATATACACAAATGTTGTTTTTAGAATTCTAACGATAGTCCAGCCATTTTGTTCTAGTCATTGTTAATTACTTGTAATTTTTTTTATTCTTAATATTGGCAATCAAATCCATCCAGCATATACAAATGCATTAATGCATATCAAAATGTTAACATTTTTAAAATCAGTTGCCACTATACCAAAACATTGCCTGGATAGTGATGATACATTGAATTCTTGAAGACAGCTTACCAAAGATAAAAGTTAAATCTTTAAATGATTGATTTAAATTATTTAAATCTATTGCCTTGCGGTTAAATGAATGCACCAATTTTGTAAGTTTCACAGAAACACATTTATTACATTCAGTCCTTTGCAAGATCAATTCTTAGTCTGCGTCAGTATTTTAATAAATTATAATCTCTGAGTATTAAGAAAAATTGGTTGAAATAACAATTTAAAATAAGTTAACTGCTCTGATTTGAATCACAAGAAAAGGATTTACTTGAGAAATCATTAAAATCAGTTAAGTATTTATTTGAGATTATGTTTTAATATATTCTTGATGTAAATACACTGTTTATTATGAACTAAATCCCTATAAGTGCTACTACTTCTACTTGCCTATATTAAAGTTTCTTTAACAAAACTTTATTTTTATTTGTAAACATATTCTTAAATTTACTTTGTTGACTTTTTTCTTTTTTGTGATAGTAAGACTTTATTTCTAGTCATTGAAAATTTTTAACTTATTTTAAATGAATCAAACATTGTTTATTTGGTTTGTACATATGTATTATATAGATTTTACTTGATATTTATTGTTATCAAGAATTTGTTATACAATTTACACATTTTCAAACAAACTCTCTTAGCTTCAGATAATACATTTTTATCAACTTTTAATAATCGTGTTGACTTATTTCATTCGTAATTCATTTAGAATCAAGTTGACAGAACTATAAGATACACGCAATTAATGCATTTATTTTCATGAATTTAGCTTATATATATATATATATATATATATACATAAAGTTTGTTTATTTTCAGGTTTTTTTTTTATTGTTTTTCATATCTAAAGATATTCATACGATACGCATATACTTATCACAAATAACAAAATCTTATGGAGGCATCTTCTTACCACACATTGTTATAGAAAAGATTTAGTATCATTGTCAGGTTTCTGATATTTTCCAATTCTTATTTTTATGCATCCTCAAAAACTTTCCTTTGTTTTACCTGTTTCTCAACAAGATTTTCTTACAGAAAACAAAAAAGCAACTAATTTTTATTATATTAAAATAATTATTCCATCACAATCTCTTTGTATAGCATTACTGGTATCTCAATAAGATGACCAATCTTTATTGGTTTAATCTAATTGAAATTGTTTGTGTGTTAAATGTTAAGATCTACTCTCATTGCATTAAAGTGAAACCTTTTTTTTTTTAAATTATGTATGAAATTCTCTGCACCCTGTTATTTTAAAGTTTGAATTATGCACTATTTTACAATACAAGACAGAAATAGAGAGTTTTATATTCTTGTTTTTGAAGATTGTCATGTACACTCTTCAATAAATAATTTTCTGAGAGTTTTTAAAATCTTTTAATATATTTATTTC
>JAFIDM010002131.1:92138201-92159588 GCA_023159025.1 Thereuonema tuberculata
GCCACCAACCAATCACAATCGATGTACATAACCTATAAATACCTGTTTTCATTTTATAAAGAGATTGAGTTTTGCTCCAGCTTAAGTTTCAGCTGAATCTTATTTTACACGAACCAGACTAAGTTAAACACCACAATATACATAAATACAGCTTTTTTTTGTCTTAATATTTCTTAATTCACAAACGGGGGGAAACCCGTAAGGTGGGCTTTCTTGAAGTCTTTAAAAATGAGTTCTGATAAGACCAAAAAATTAATAAAACATTTTCTCAAAGAAAAACCAAGATAAAAACCTGCTTGGTCGTAACTAAATATTTCAATGACAATACCAGATTTGATAAGATATCAGATTTATTTAAGCAATAGTTAATTTCCGTCAAGTTATTCGCAAAAATATTCTCACAAAGTTTCAATATTCTAACGGAAATAATACATTTTATTCCTCCATTGTCTGTTTAATTATGGGTGAAATTTCCTGTTTTTATTTTATTTTAGAGTAATTTTATCAAGACATTAAATAGTAAGTTAGTTTCCATTTCAGATCTGTATCGTTCATGCGGTTGCAGGAGATACTCTCGGCGTTTCCTGACCAAAAAGACTTAAGTTGAAATCGGGCCCCTTACACATTCTACAGAGGGCTAGGTGGATCTTAGGCCTGGAGGAATTGTCTTCATAAAACAGTAACTGAAACCTTTAAACATTCAATTAATACCTCTATCGTGAATTTGGAATATTCCCCCCCCCCCCCCCCCCAAAGCACTGAGTATGGAAGTGAATTCCTGAAAATATTACGAGATGTGATGAGATACTTTTTTAAAACAAAAAGTTAAAACTACAGTAAACTTCCGATTATCCGCGGACCTCTATTTCAATTTTTTTTTACTGTACAATAAATTACAAAATTAACAAACATTTTTTTAAATCTAGAATAAGGTAAGCAATAAAAGAGGCACAGTTAGCGATATCCAAGTAGGGGGTTTTCGTGTTTCGACACGAAAAAACAAAGACAATTAACCGATTTTTTTTTTGTTAAAAAGTAAGAAAATAAAGTAAAATAAAATAATTGTTTATAATGTATGTACTGCCATTTTAATGTAAATAAAACAGATTAGAAGCATTTTTGTGTTGATTTTCGTCCTTTTACGTACTATTTCGGATTATCCGCGGAATTCGCTTATCCGTGGTTGCCGCGCCACCAAATTCCGCGGATAATCGGGAGTTTACTGTATTTTTAAATTTAAAGAAAGCTATAGTGGCTAGGAATTAACTATATTTTAGATTATCATTACACCCGCATAGAAAGTGTGCCATTAACTAATTTTGGAACGAAGTCTGAGAGACTGAAGATGTGGAACCAGTCTCCCTTTTACATTAGAACCTGTGCCGCCTGGAACAAAGAACCTATATACTTATGTAGGTTATATATACATACTTATATATTTTTATATAGGTTCTTTGGTCTGGAAGAGAAACAAATCGGGGAAAAATATCTCAGAACTTCGAATATGAAGATAAGTTCAAATATTTTACGACAAAAAAAAAAAAAAGAAGGTTAAAAATCTCCACTTTAAATACAAAGTTTCCCCACTGCAATTTTTCGAAAAAAAAGTTTAACTGATTGACACCGAACTAAAATTGTATAATTTTGATTTTAGGCCAATTCCTAACTATAAATTTATTTAAAGGCAATTGGTATATAATTTGATATTTGCTTTATGAAATGATTTGAGTTATTTTCCTGTTCATACTTCCATGGTAACAGTGGTCGTGTGGGAATTTTTCCTTTTAGAGAAAATCAGTTGCCTCACAGGAGGCAGTGATCCATTTAATTGTGGGGGATGTTTTTCTGAAACGGTAAATAAAGATATTCTTAAAAAAATTACGAAATTCGAGAATTAGTTGATGAAATCAGGAGCGCATGCGTCACACAGGTAAGACGTGCAGTTTTCTGGCTCCCCAAATAATTACTTTTAGAATTGAAAAGGTTCCACTATAACCCACTAAGAACTAAATTTTAAACTATCTAGTCTATAGCAACATTGTATAAACAAAAACTAAAAAACTACAATGAGTGATGCCAAGTTAAATAAGTTAGTAGCTGTAAGAAGTTGATGAAGAATGAAGAACTTCGTTGCATGGCGTGCGGTGCAGAACAACACGTGGCCTATTTAAAGGAAGGCGAGGCAATAGAGAATACTACTCCATCTAAAAGAAGATTTTTGTAAGTGCGACAAATGTAAGAGAATAACAATTAGAAATAGATAATTGAATAATGAAAACGATATGGAGGAAGAAACAAGTATAAACATAAATCAACAAGAATCTCTCAAGCCACCAATCGCCCACAAAGAAGAAATGGTTTCAACCAATAAGGAAATTAATCAAGAATTGGTTCATCCATTTTAAAAGAACTGACTGAAATTAGAGAATTAATCAACTTTATTAACCAGCAATATGAGGAAATATTAATCAAATTAAACAAATATCAAGAGAATCAAAAGGAAATGAATGAAAATATGAAAAAAATAGAAAAAGGAAATAATGAACAGAAAGAATGCATAAAACAACAGCAAATTACGTTTGAAAGATTGGAGTTACAACAAAGAAAAAATAATATTGAAATAGGAGTAGAAGAGCATGATAATGGAAATGTATCGAATACATTACAGAAAATAGCTGTAATCCTCGAATTACAGCACTCTCCAGAGAAAATTGAAGCATATCATAGATATGATAAAATTAATAAAAATAAGTGTAGACCAATAATTGTAAAATTTGTAAATAGAAAGGATAGAGATTATTGGCTTTTTAAATTCAAACAATCGAGAAATTTAACAAATAATGTTTTGAAGAATAATAATTCAGAAAAATTTATATTAATGAAAATTTAACATTAAAACAAAAAACCTGTTTTGGCAAACAAAAATGGAAGCAAGGAGCAAACAATAAAAATTTGTATGGATTAAAACTACTAACATTTTAGTTAGGAAAAATGAAAATTCTAAAACAATAAATATCCAAATAGAAGAAGATACTGGGAAACTTTAATTAATAATAATAATAAGAAAAAATGGAGACAGTAAATCAAATAGAATTAGGAAAACTTAAAACGATAGAAAACATTAAAGATTGGAATCCGAATAACAATATAAATAATTTCCTTTATCTTAATATAAGAAGTTTAAAAACAAATTTTTCGTATTTAATTGCCAATATATCAAATAAAATTAATAAATTAGACTTCATAATTTTAGTTGAAGTAAATAGTAAGGAAGAGGAATTATTTATGTTTAATATACCCGGTTTCTCTAGAATTCATAAACTTAGAACATCAAAAAGAGGTGGTGGCATTATTGTGTTTTACAGAATAAATTTCTATGTAACTACAGTAGACTAATTCAATGACAACATTGTTTGCTCAATTAACATCGCGGCTGCCAAATTTAAGCAATTTTTGTTAGTTTTATATTTAAAATTAGTCACTTAAACCATTCTTATTGTGGTTTTTATGGCTTTTCTTAAGACTAGGTAATAGGCCTATAAGGTTTTTTTTTTTTTGTTTTTTTTTTGTTTAGGTTGTAATAATGAAACTTGAGTCTTTTAAATAAACCCAGTTTCTCAACTTCCCAGAATATGGCAATGGCACATAAGAAAAAAATTCAAAATCTTAACTATAGAGAAAAATTTTATTTACAAAATAATTATAATTTTTAAAAAAAAATAAAAGATGATAAAAACAGATGTAAAGAAGAAAAAAAAAAATTAGAAATAATTGGCTTAGTACGTTAAATAATAATAAAATCATAGATAATTATGACTACCGTTTAAATGGTCATATAATATAAGGTATATGGCCCAAATATCGTCCAGGTTCCTAATACCGCCCAGGGCGATATAGGACGGGATAGTGATGCTATCACACGGGAACCGATGGAAACAATTTGCCATTCCTTCCATTAGCACGCTGTGTTCGTTTGGTGGTGTTAGTTCAACCCGTTTATTTTTTATGAATTCTTGAAGGTTTTTCGTTCTGGTAAGTTATGAACCTACTGTTTCTTTTAGTGCTGCAGCTTTTGAATTATTCATGCCATCGCAACCATCTAATATCGTGAAGTTGTGAAAGAAATAACCTATCTTTTGATAATGTCTGCCACTTGTTAGAGGTAGCCGGTTTGTCTGTAGCGTCCCCCAAATTGACAAGCTAGAGAGTGCCCAATATCGCCCACTGTGCGATATTTTATTTTGGTTTATTACAGATGTCTCAACGTAAGACATGGGACAGAGAAGTTGTCACAGCTGTAAAAAATAAAAAAAATGGGCCTTCTGAAAGCTTCCAAAACATTTAATGTCCCAGTCTTGTGAGTGGGTCACCATTCACAATTGCTCTAATGAATTCTCTCAGCAAAAGGAAACTAAGTCCTAAGGAGCTGAACTTAGACGATCCAAAGCAAAGGAAGCTCGCAACACCCATAAAGAATTACGAAAAGATTAAGAAAAAAAACAAAAAAATGCAAAGAAGTGCAAAAAAACAAAGTATTTAATGGTGTGGGCGATATTTGGAACACTTTCACAAAATTCTAAATATGAGGTTTGCCTGAACAAAAATTGAGGAAAAAAACAAAATAATAGTTATATCTATAATTGGTTCAGGAACATGTAAGTGAAGGTTCATATGATATATTGTAATTGTTTGCAAGCAACTGAGACGATAAATGACAAGAATATGGGCAGGTTTTCTTAGATGGGCGATATTTGGGCCATATACCTTACAAATTATACAAACAAATTAAATGGGAAAATTACGATTTTCAAAAAATTAAAGATATAAAGGAAAGATTAATTTCAGATATTATTGATGAAAATATTAAATTACAAATTTCATAAGGTAATTATGAAATTAACTTGTTTTTATCTTTATTTTTGTTACTGATAAGTTTAATATGAATAATTATCTATATTACAGATGTACATTACTATAAGCACACCTAATAGGACTGAGAAACATTAAAAAAATTAATATTACCATACATTCTTCTTAAGTATTATACAAATAAAAAGACTTACAACTCCATTTCATCTTAAAAAACTTCTTTATCACTTCGATATTTCAATCCTCTCAGCGAGGATTTTCTTCAGAAAAACATACACAAAAGAGAAAGAAAAATAGCTTCTTTCTTCTAAATTTCAAATACAGGGGATAAGTATAACAATCATGACTCTTGATACATTACTTTAAAATATATTATTAACAAAACAAAACATCCATCATACAACTATAATGCAATTTAAAGAAAACCTTTTCAGTATTGATTCTTTAAATTTTAAACTAAAACATTTTCAATTTAGATTTGATTCTTTTGTTATTACAGTGAAGCTGGGCTGTAACACGGTTGTTTATATCGCGAATTCGGATATAACGCGATTTGGTCTTGGACCCCTTCTATTTTGGAAAAGGTGTATAATTGTAAAATTGCAAAATTTACCATATTTTCGCCCAAAAAGTACGAAAATCGATTGATTTTACAGAACTGCTCGCGATTTGCTACTTACAAATAATATTTCGTAGTTTGTACAAGATGCCAAGATGGCGGCGCCAAACCGTAAGAAAATAGAAATATGAAGATTTTGGCTAATATAACCCATCAAAGTGTTGAAAAGGTAATGGTTTATAAATATTGTAAATACTGTATACAATTCTCTTCACATCGCTCTGAATGATGTAAGTAATCGCGAAATGACTATTTTAAATCGATTTGGAATCGTGTGGGCGATAATAGGGTTGGAATATATGACATTTAACCAGGGCTTTGGAGCGGAGCCCGGAGCTGGAGCACGGAGCAATGGGTTTTTGCCCGGAGCTGGAGCGGAGCCGGAGCACACAAGTTTTTGACTGCTCCACTGCTCCAGATTTTTTTTTTTAATGTTTACAAGTCCTATTAGGTGTAATTACAGAATTATTTCTGTTTTATAGGTGCTGGAAAGTTTAATGTGTCTTTTCAATAACAAAATTTAATTAATGTTAAAGCATAGATTAGAAGTTTTTTACTACATTTTTACTGACTATATCACATATTAATTGGTTTTTGATTTCTCTACAATTATTCCAATTTATTTATTTACTCTAAAATGAAACTTATTGTTTATAGTAGATCAAATCTTCAACCAACCAAGTCTTGTTTTGTTTTCAGAAGAGTATTTATATGTATTTTTCAAGACTACATTGTAAATAAATTTTTCTTCTATATTCAAAATTTTATATTTTACTCTTATTGAAGAGTAATCTTGTTGAAGTAAAAGTTGATTTTGGTTGCTACTTATTAGTATTACATCATCGGCATAAATGTAAATCTTGCACTTTTTAATACTATCACCAATAGAATTTATATATAAAATAAAAAAAAAACAGAGGACCTAAATTTTAATCGTGTTCACCTCTCTTAACATTGTGAGTTTTACTTTAAGCAAATTATTATTTACTTTACTTAAATTATTTATTTGGATTTTTGATTTTCTATTTTTTTAAGTAATTTTTGATAAGATCATGAAAATCTCCTCTTAGACCGTAATTTTCTAATTTTTTTAATAGAATTTTATGGTCAATATTATCAAAAGCCTTGCTAAAGTCTATAAAAGCTATTATTGATACTTGTCTTTTATTTAAATTTTGTGTAACTTCATTATTTAAATGATTTTATCAAATTACGAACCCAAAATATTCGCAGTATTCTTCTAAAAAATCATGGGCTAACCCAACCTTTGGATACTGTGACTCATTGGGGGTTCAACGTTTGCAATGATTGATCGTCTACTTGTTTTTCAACATTATTATGAACAAGTAGCTGCGGCTGGAGCCAGAGAGTTGATATTAACTAAAGCCGAATGGCACGAAACTAAGAATATAAGAGATCTCCTCCATCCATCCATCCATAGTATTCTGTCCGGAGACAGGTCCAATTCTATGGAATTCACGTGGAACTCCCAGAAACACCTAGGGAAAGATACTGGGGTGGTTTCCCGTTGCCTGCCCCAGGACGCCATTAAGGAATGACGTCAGACCGAAAAGAAAGTGAAGAAGAGGCTGACAAACACAGGAAAGGGAATTGAAACAGCCAAGCCACGACCGGGAATCGAACCCGGGTGCCGACACAATGCCTGCACGGCAGACCGCCGTCAAGACCGCTCGGCCACGCCGGCACGGCAAGAGATCTCCTAGCAAAGCCAAATTTTACTTTTCAAGCAGCTTACATAACTCCGGGAGTTTACATGGAGTGGCAAAAACTTGCAAAATTTCTCCAAGACAATGGCGGACAAATTGCTATGGGAATTTTGACCTCTATGCGAAAATGTGACGAAAATCTTTTCCAAAACACCCATTTTCTTGCCGGAGTCTATATAGATCCTCGGTATAGAATTTGACTGAGTTCGTCGCAAACGACAAAAGCAAAAGAAGGACTTTTGGATATCGCCCGATGACTCGAAAAACTAAAGATTTTTGAACGTTTTGATATGAGGCAAGAGAGTGAAAGGCTGGACCCTCAACAATTGAATCCCAGCAACCACACCGATTAGCAAGAAAGGAAAAACAAATAGTTCGATTTCAGCAGACAATTCTTCAGAAGAGGATGATTTTGAAGAAGAACTAGACAAGCTGGAAAAACGTCTGAGAGTTTCAGAAATGCAACATTCGAATGAAGAAGAATTTGAGAGGAATTTTCACCAAGATTGTCATGTAATCGAGGTTATGGGTAGGCTCAAACTAAAATAAGCATTTGAAGCTATGGACGGTTACCCACACCGAATTGAAGCTGCATGTCGATTTGCATCGAGTATGCCCCTACACAAGCCAGTGTCGAATGATTATTTTCTGCCTTAAAATTGGTATTAAATGATACAAGACAGGCAATGAAAGATGACTTACTGTCAGCTGTTCTGTTTTATAGAATTAATTATGATGATTAATAAAATTTAGTTAAAAAAACTGGTTGTTTTTAATATTTGATCTTTGGTAATACGACTTAAAAATGTATTTGGAGCATGGAGCGGAGCATGGAGCGGAGCAATTACAAATTTTGTCTGCTCCAAAGCCCTGCATTTAACATCGCAAAGTAAAAAAAAGCTCGGGCAGATCGCGATCTTCGAGATCTTGGATCCGAAAGATCGCGATATAACCGAGCTTCACTGTATTTATAATTTTACTGAATAGCTCAAACGAAATCGTATTCATTTTTTATGATTTGTCTCTGTTTCATGCATTTTGATATATTGATTTATTAATATTTATATATAATGTATCAAGTTTTAGGATTGTTATACTTATCCCCTGTATTTGAAATTTAGAAGAAAGAAGCTATTTTTCTTTCTCTTTTGTATATGTTTTTCTGAAGAAAATCCTCGCTGAGAGGATTGAAATATCGAAGTGATAAAGAAGTTTTTTAAACCTTTAGTGAAATAAACCAATCGGAAGGATGTGAATTAGACCACGTGACTACTCTATCAGTGGTGCAGTTGAAGAATTAGTAACACTTTTATTTTTAACAAAGAAAAAGATTCTTTTATAAAAATAAAGATGGTCTTCATTTGAACATAGTTTTTCTTTTTTCTTCCTTATGATGAACATAATACTTCTTCTTCTTAGCCAACGCCCATCCTTGGCTGTTGAGCCATTTGGTGAAGCGCTGACCAGTAAAGATGAGCCTCTTTGAAAAGATTATGGTTTTGGTTATGAACCAGAGCAGGATATATTTGCAGATGTTCAGCATGAACGTAATACATATTTCAAAAATTTTAGGAGGGTGAAACACCCCTTCAGCTTCCCTGCTGACTCTGAACTACCAAATGTTTTAATTATCAAGAAGATTTTTAGCAAAGAGAGATTTCCCGTGGAACTCCCAGAAACACCTGGCGAAAGATACTGGGGTGGTTTCCCGTTGCCTTCCCCAGGACGCCATTAAGGAATGACGTCAGATCGAAGAGAAAGTAGAGAAGAGGCTGACAAACACATGAAAGGAAATTGAAACAGCCAAGCCACGACCGGGATTTGAACCCGGGTGCAGACCGCCGTCAAGACCGCTCGGCCACGCCGGCATGGCTAATGAAGCTTTATTAAACTTTTTATTTTCTGTGAGAAGTATTTACATTTTATATCCTATTACAGATATAAAATTATAACTTAATTAATAATTAAAGATCCATAAAACTGCAAAAAAGCAAATATGAGCTATAAAAAAATATATTATGTATAAAAAACTGCCTTCAAGATCAGCCTCTGTACATTTTTAATAGGCTGCCGATCACGCAATTCATCGTGACGTAATCAACCGGATATATGGCACCACAATTGCGCGCAGGCGCAGTGAAATCCTTTTTCTTGTTTACTTTCCCTCGTCGGTTTAGAAGCTGCCTCGTAACTACAATAATGGTGACTTCTTTGGATGAGTTCTATCAGTGGCTTGCGGCCGATTGGAAATACCCAGCTTTTATTGCAGGTGTGGCTGTTACAGCAGCCATAGCCCACGCGTTGTTTTCTAAGAGGTAAATTTACTTTTTCTGTTTAGTTTTATAGATGATACGATACCGGTAACGGTGTAGCGCGACCCAAACGATTGATGTTTCTAATGGCTTCGAAGTTTTGAGTAATACATAAAAATAAGAATCTCTTTTTGCTTTTTCGTCTTACGCTTTTATGTAATATGTTGTTTATTACATTATCGAGATAGAAAACTCCAAATTCCGCTAATTTGAAGATCCTAAGATCGCTTTTCTATATGTCTGTTGTATTTTGAAAAGAACGAGTACAAAAGCGAATTTTAATGTTTTTGGTCTTAATTTACCTCAAAACTTAAATAAAGGAAGGATAGCTACTGTAAGCCTCCCAAAAACAAGGTAGTCCCATAAACTTTTTACATGTAAATACAAGGTTTCCGAATGGATCGGATTTTATATTGGGAGGGGTCTCTTAAACTCCAACTCAGGTCAGTGGTAGTTCGCCATAAACTCTGTAAACCACGTATATTTTAACTAATTCTGTTTATAAAGTTGATCTTCTGTTTCTGTACAACCTAGAAAATATTGGGAAATTTCATACGATAAGGGGGAGGGGTTCTTTTTGTGAAGATCTGTTGCCCAGTCTCTCTTGGTTGTAATGCGGCAATGGGTCCTCTGATCTTCCCGTCCACCAAAACTTCACTCACTGCCATCAAAAACAGAAATTAAAAGTAGCTGATCTGGGAGATGTTATCCAAAATTCTAAGTAACTTAAACATATCCGTTCAGTGTGATTTAAATTTAAAAAAAAATTATCTGAATTAAACTAAGTACAGTTAATCGCTTAAATAAATAACACATCACATATCTAACATTAAATGTTAAGAGATAAAGGCCTCTAACAAACTCGGAACCCTTATCAGTAAAATAAAAATAAAAGTTTCCAGGTTGTCGTTATGATATTTGATTCATTCTCGCATTATTACTTTTTTTTTATTATTAGTATCATGAAAGCGACTTTTGTTTAAATTTTAAAAGGAAGCAGAAAACAGGAAAACAATGTTTAATGAACCAGAAAATATACCATTCATCAAGGACATGAAATAAATTGCTATTGTTTATCAGTGATAAAGCATATCTTATATAAGTTCTATATTATTTGTATATATATATATTAGTAATCTTTTCGAACACGTGAAATCACGGCAGCATTATATAATCAACTTTTTGAGATGAAAAAAAAAAAAGAATTTTCTATTTAAAACTATAATAAATAAGGATATCGTTCCACAAGCAGGAAGTAATGCTTGAAAAATATCTATTTGAAATTGAAAGTTTGAATATGAATTGAAGTCTTAATTTTTTTTATTATAAATATTTGATTGTTAAATTTTAAATTATTAATAATAAAAAGAAATGGTTATGTAAAGAAATGAATCTAGTGAAATATCGCCTTTTTTTAACATTGCGTTTTAATGAATCCATTATTTTGTAACTGTAAATTTCTTTCAGTAACATACCATTCTTTTCGGATTTTTTTTTTTCTCTAAAAATAAATAATAATAAACAGTATTAAATATCATATTGAAAACCCAGAATTTCCATTGTACAAATTTTTGAGGATAATTTGTGCATTCATAGGACATTCTTTGCAGTATTGTTCAAAACTCAATTTTTTAATTTTTTATTATTTATATATTACTTAGATTAATAGCCTAATTTCAGAACTGCTAAATTGAAAAATAATATTTAAACTTTAAATTATTGGTAATACTGACTGTATTTAGTAGTAGCTTATGAGCTGCTAAAAGTGAATAAGGAAACCACTTTAAGTGAAAAAGTTACATTTATTACGTTTGCATTATTGGGTAAAAATAACTCACAATTCATGAATTTTTGTCAACTTAAATAAGGCTACGTTCTTAAAATGCTGCATTGTTTTGTCTTTTCTTTCTTTTTTCTTAAAGAAGTGAAAATAATACAAACGAAAGGTCTGTTTATTTTTAAACAGAAAATTTTGTAATATCTGCATAATATAAACTGTATAGTTTTTCCATTTTCTTGAGAAAAAAAAATGACGTCATTAATTCATAGTAAGTTTAATGATGTCAAAGCATTTTAAGAGGATTCCTAAAAAGATTGTTAGGCATTGTTAGACAGCCACCCTAATTTCTTGATAAGAACTGATGTTTTCAAATGCAAAAGTTACATCGCCTCTTGTTTGTAAATAAGCCTGACAAGTTTCAAGAAGATACATTCAGTGGTTTGAAAGTTATTGGGAATCGATAGACACAGCCCGAGTGACTTTATGATCTTCACTTTCTTAACAAAGTAGGCTAAAGCACTAGAAAGTCTTATATCAGAACTGAAATAATTTATGACTGAGAATTGCCATTGTGGAAAGCGATATTACATAACTGCTATAAGAATGTAAGTTATTATGCTTACAAGGGATGTGCGTGACCTCGAATGCTGAGAACCATGAAAATGTGCTTAGAATATAAATCCCTCATCCCAAAAACAGTGGTATGAGTCACTCCCATGCAAAACTCAGCTATTGTCTGCTAGCGCACTTTGAAGACTGAATAGCTGTGCAACACTATCAGGTCAGTAGGAAAAGTTTGTTGTTCAGATAGCATAATTATTTTAAGCAGAGGGAAATACAGCAATATAGTCATGACATTGAAATATGTGGGTTTTTGGTCCTATTATATCGATATTTTGTTTCTTCGCATTACCAAAGTTCCTCTCTTGGATCTTCAATAGATGATCGTTCAAATGTCTCTCGTGCAGTTTTGCATGGGAATGACTCATACCACTGTTTTTGGCATAAGCAATTTACATTCTAAGTACATTTTCATGCGGTTCAAGGCAAGCACTTCCCTTGTTAGTATAAAGTTGTCAGCGATGTTTAAAACTACTACTCAATCCAAAATTTATCAATTTCTATTTTAGAAATTAGTGTGTGGTTTTGTAAGAATTTGTGTAGGCCTATAAGAAGATTAAAGTGCTTTTATATTGGATTTGCTTTACGAAAAACTTATTGCCTACATTTTCAAGTGAAGATGGTTGCACTCAAAATAAATATCTGAAAATATTAAGTTCAAGAAATTGCAAAGCTTACATTAGTTACATATTTATAAACATACAAAAAGCAGTTAAAAGAAAATTATCTTTAAAGTGGAGGTGGTTGTTATTTTGCAGAAGTAATTTACATGAAAGATTAAGTATCAGTTTTGGGCCTAACTTTATATTCATTGTTGAAGGAGTTCGTGACATCATTGGTATATTTAGGTGGGAGTTGGGAGGGGCACGAGGATTAGTTCATGTTTTTCTAATTCTTCCAAAATAAAAATTTAAACTAAATTAATTTTCTATTAAAATTTCTTCATTCAAACAATTTTATTATATTAGTAGAAATAGTACTGGTGTCAGACTGGACATAATAAAAATTAAATTAAACAAAGGTGCCCATAAAGTACGAATCATACGCAGCTCAAAAATAGAGCGGGGAATCATGATAATTAAATAATAAATCAAAGACACTATAAATACTTTCAGAATTAAACATCAACAAAAGAAATTTATTATTCCCTTTTCATCACTAATTCAGACTTTATGATTAATGCAACAAAACCAAAGAGTATTAATTATATCCCATCTCGCTGGTCTGACGACCTGCCCCAAGTAACTAGGTGTTACTTTAGCAATATGACTAAAGTATTTTTCTTTCACAATATGACTAAAACTTAATGCCCAACAAAATTAAGGAAAACTTAAGACATTTATAAATTTACACTTAACAGAAACTTCCACAATAGTTTCTTTGTTCCTTTCTTCGACCCTCAATCGTCCCGTCCGTCGACTTTTCACACACTTCCACAAAAATAAACCAAGACTCGTCCACATATGATCCCACTTGGATAAACATTCATGTCAACGGCACAGATTTCATGCTTCCTTCCACAGGAATACCATAAACAGTCAGTCTTCCTTACAAAAGCGAAGTTGCTGCTTCCGATTATAGCCCACCCTTTTTCACTTAGATCCACGGCATCAGAATCGGAATCTCCTTTCTTCACGGCTTATGCTCCACATTTCACGGCACCAGAAGTGGACTCTCCTTCCTTCACGTCTTCGAATGGAACTTTCTTCACGGTATACGCTTCCTGGGCTCGTCTCCATGGTAACACTTCACTATTCAACCATGTCTCTGGCAACACTTCTAGTTAGCCTCTCATCCACAGCAACTCTCCCTTGTCTACAGCAACACTCACTTTTTAGCCTCCCATCCACAGCAACTCTCTAAAAAAAAACTGCCCCTCCCTTATATGCCTTTTCTAGACCCCTTTTATGTCCAACAGGACAATCTTCCAACAGGATGTCCTTTGTCTATAATCTCAATTATTTGGGATAATGGCTTATTTCCACATTTGTATACCAGGATGGAATACCAAATTTCCCTTGGCCTTGAACTAAGAACCCTAATCGAAGAGCCAAAATTATTCCCTCTGAATAATTAATAAACATAATTCCCAAAATTTTAGTTCCAGTCTCTTTATAAAAAAAAATTATCATAAGTTCTTCCCAAATAAAAATATTACAATTAAAAGTAAGATTATACATTAAAAAAAAAAAAAAAACTTGATTAACAAACGATCTATTTCACACCCATAAAAAATTCTTTTGACTGTTTGGTGATCCACTGCTGGAATTACCCACTGGAACTTTCTTCTCTGGGAACAAACCATTACAGCAGAGATGTACGTCTCAGAATTGATTGAAATGTACCAGAAGCTAGAAAAGATATAGCCTATGCCTGCAGGAAACTTCACGAATTTGGATTTGAAATTTTGCCTTATTTACTGGACCTTTCGCCAACAGATTTTTACCTATTCGGACAAGATTCAGAAGGACAGGAGATACCTGCAAGATTGTGACCTTAAAAAGGATATCGAAGGATTCTTGCAACGCCTAACCAATGTCATATGTACAAGAAAGGAATTATAGCTTAAGACAGTGTTGGCAAGATGCAGATAGAGCCTATTTTGAATAATAAAAATTACACCAGACACTAAAAACAGTTTTTGAATTTGTTCGCTCCAAACCGTTATTTTAGGGTTTCCATCCTGATAGTTGCTAATTAATATTGAAATTGGTGGCAAATTTGTAAAAGAAAAATAGATTGTACTGGATAAGTGGATCTCTACTAGATTTTAAAATTCAAATTTTTTAATGTTGAAGTAGTAGAGATCCATTATATTCTTTTCTTTTTTAATGTATATATACTAACAAGTAATTTAAAGGCCAATAACGCACACTTTATACCTCATAAAAATGAAGCATTGATCCGTTAAATCGATATCTATCTTCAGAATAAAAACAAAGGAAATTAACAGTTAACAGGTTTCAAAAGCAAGGCAGGAACCAATCATCAATCTCGTAAGATGTATATATTCATGGAAAGGCTTTTCTGATTGGTTAAACAATTGGTGGATTCGTTTACAATTCATATGAATGCCCATTGTTCCAATTTTATTACAAAGTAACCATGTTCAATTACTAAGAGATGGTTTTTTTGTTAATACTGTGGACTATTTTAAATGAGGATTTTCCCAGAAAAAAAAACTAAGAACAACAATAATAATGATACATAATTATAAACAATAATAATAATAATGTGCATCATAAAATAAAAAAAAAAAAAAACCTTTTCATTTTATTCACTATCCTAATTCCTTCAATATCAATAGGAGTAACTAGTGGAAGGTGAGATCGTATTGTTTTGTTGATCGAGATTCCAGGGATATAACAGTGTTCTTTTTGAATGTAAAGGGACTCCAAAACATTCATATACAGTATTTTCTGGAAATACCTCTTAGTAATAGAGCAGCAGTTGAAGGAATTAGAAACATTGTAAGACAACCGTTGAGAAAAAAGAAGTTGTAAGGGAAAAAAAAAGAAGTTTCCATAAGAAACTTTGCCCGTTTTGTACCAAGATATTCTAATACTTCCATTGATTAATGTTTGTTAACTTAACTATATTGAACACACTATATTACTATATATTTGAAAAATTTCAAAATCAAATCTTAGAAATAAATACAAAAATTAAATATTTTGTCAACATTTTTTTGTATATTTCCCTAAAAATATCAATGAATTATTCCCTGATAAACTATTTTCTTTTTAATTTTAGGCGTAATCGTAGACTCTCCTTTCCCTACAATGTAGTAATTCTTCACCAATTTCCTCGAGCAAAATTCGCACCAAATCTTTCCCCTTATCCTGTTAAGTTGGAGACGTATCTTCGAATGGCCTGTATTCCATATAAGGTATGTTTACAAAACATCTTATAGAATTAATTATAAAATGAACAGATTTACCCATAATGCTGTCCTTAAATGTCATTGACTTTTAATATCTTTGATATAAGATCAGGTATTCCATATTAAAATAAGTTCAGATAATCTTCTGGTGGTATAACGCCATAAAAATACAGTTCAACTGAAATTATGCAGCATACGAAGGGAATAGGATTTGTCGACATATTGAGTATTAATGTTCACTTGTCGTTAAAAAAAAGAAAATGCATGGTTAATTGATTAATAATTTTTTTAGTTATCTGAAGCATATATATTAGTGTAGTTAGTATTTTTATAGATTTTAGACTATTACAATTTTTACATATACAGTAGATTTTGATTCATCAAGCATATTTTAAACTAAGATATGTATGTAGCTCTGCCAGACAACCTACAGTTAAATTTCAGTGGAGCAGTAGCCAAAATTACGACATTTTAAATTGAAGGCAATTTTATTATAAGCATTATGGATATTTTCCATTAGGATTAATGATAGATAATAGATTGGATTGTTGAACTGTGCTAAATGAGATTAAAATTTTCAAAGTTAGTTCTTGTCCTGCTTCAGTAACATGAACTTACTAGTAGAACCTGTCGAAATTCTGTGGTTAGAAATATAGTTCTTCTAATCATACTTTAGTGAAAAGAATTACTTCAATGCGAACAGATTAAACCACTTTCTAATTGTAGGAGGACACAATAACAGGGATCCAGGAGGACACAATAACAGGGATAATTTTAATAAACAGAGTCAATTTTTTATGAAACTGTTTATTAAAATTACTTTTAACAAAAATCAACCTGCTCATGTACTCCTCCACATCAGGACCTTTAATTTGATACCACATTGACCTCTGTATCTCATGTGGTTCCTAAGAAAAAGAGCTACAGACTCTTCCGTTTATATATACATAGGTAGATTTTACTCTTGGTTTTGAAAAGATTATTATTATTAAGATTAGATTATTGAAGTAACAATTAAGCTCCAAACTTTAAAGTACTGTTTTAAGGGAAGAAAATCTATAAAAATGTACTCCCTCTGTCCGAAAATGTGGTATACATTTTAAAATACAAATAATTTTAAAATGTATACCATGTTTTCGGACAAAGGGAGTAATTAATTTGTGGGCAGTTTTTTTTAAAATAAATTAGCTAGGTACATTTTAAAAATATATTTATTAAGATCAAGTTGTGGAAACAATCAACATGAAAGTCCAGTTTCTGGATCATGAATTGGATGGAACATCATTCCATGCACCTATTCAAATTACAAGTTAGCAATTTCTGATCATTGACATTTCCAGGATCTCAGAATGTAAACCTATTTTATTCTAAGATTTCTTATTGAAACATTATGCTTCTCTTGCTAATTCATTGTTATCTTTCATTATGAAAACTTTACTAATTTTTAATTCCTTTTTAATAAAATTTCATAAATTCAAATGATAACATATTAAATTTGAATTAAAAAGAAAATAGAACTAACTTATTTAGTATCTGTAGAAACTTCATTTGATACAATAAAAAAAATTAGAGTTTAATAAATCAAATAACACTTTCATTTTATTAACTGTCAGGATAGATAATGTAAATCCGTGGATGATGTAACAGGGTAATTATAAAAAATAATTTTTGTCAGTTTAAAAGTTGTAATGTATAATAAATTATGTTTAGTGAGAAGTATAGAACATTTTATTACTGCCATTTTCTTTTATTCAAGTAATGCAGACACTGCAGATCGACAGGTGAGGTATAGGCTTTGCCGGTATTGAAATATTACAGATTTTAATTTTAGGAAAATGAGTAGATACAAAAACAAACACACTATTTGTAGTTACAAAGCATGGTAGTTTTGCAATAGCTGTATCGAACAAGAAAGATAGAATGCTACAATACTCAGTTCTTTTTCTCTGACCGTTAGATGACTCGATTGACTACATTAATAAATTGTTGTTGCAGATATATTAATTGAACAAGTTACAATAATGTCTTAAAAAGATTTTTTTGTGAAATTCCTTTGTATTTTGTTAGTTTCATGCCAAATTCTTTAGGCAATTTTGTATATTTTAGCATATGTATACAAAGAAATAATTTCGCTTCTTTGAATGAGAATTTTCTTTTATTGGGTCCCAGGATTCACTGAACATTTGTTAAATGTTGGTGCTGGGTTTCTTATCTGGATATAAATTGGTTGTCTGACCTCAGCTTCATCCCATTCAGCTGCTGAATAAATCCTGTATTGCCTTTCTTTCTAATAAGAATACGAAAACAGATTTAATATTTTTTTTTAATCTTTAATAAATTATTAAATATACTCACGACAAACAAAAATAGCTTTAATAGTATCTTTTTTTATTATGGACTTCATACAGAGTAATTAAAAATGTGAAAGGGTTTCCCGTTCTAATTCGGTAAACTATACAGGAAATGAGGATGAATCCTACAGTGTCAAAGTCCTCACACAGAAGGAAATCACAGAATCAATACTGAAAGTCCTGTGAACAAGTAACTCCTGTGAAATGAAAATCTCAGAAGAATAACTGACTTCTGTTGAGGAAACTTACCAGAAGTTTTTAAGATCAAGGATAAACATAGTAAATGAAAGATTATACAGTAAAATACTCAATCAAATGAAATAAGTCAACTGGAGTTGATAGAAATGTTAACAGTAAAAAGTATCTTTCTTTCTTTCTTTCTAAAAGTTTCCTTAATATAATTTGCAATTTAATCAAATCTTTAACATTAAAATAAAACCTGTTAATCTCCTTTATTTTCTAGAATTCCTTTGCTACACCACTAGGACCTAAAGGAAAATGTCCTTGGATTTCGTTAAATCATGATGATGTAGCCGATAGCAGTCTTTGTATTGAATATTTGAATAAGAAATTTGATGTAGATCTAAATTCTCATCTAACAGAAGAACAAAAAGCTGTTGCTTATGCCTTTCAAATTATGGTGGATGAATATTTGTATTGGTATGTAATTTTTTTGTTTTTTATTCTTGTGTTTTAAGGAAAATGTGATTTTATAAAACACATTCTATTACCAGATGTGCAGTTTTTTTTTTTGTTTTTTTTTTTTTTTTAAAAAAAGTGAATACAATTTTATGCTGTAGCATAAATTTAAGGGTGACCCATTATAATAAAAAAAAGAAGTAATTAATTTAAGGAAAAATAGAAGTTAGGAAAATAAGAAAGGGAAAAAAAATCCATGTAGTCATTGAGAAAAAAAGATTAAGAGAAAAGAAACAAAACAAAACAGCCGATAAAATGGACTCGAACCGACGACCTTCAACATATGAGTCTGAGACCTTACTGATCAAGCTATAGTTGGCAATTGAAATGAGATGGTTGCATTTCTAACAGTTAACCTAACAGAATTCCAATGAAAACAATGTGAAATATCTCAAACATGGGGGGCGGGGGGGAAACATTGGCACCTGCAAATATCCTATTCCTATATTGTTTGAACCTCTGAACAGGATAGTGAATTCCGTTTGCTGATCCGACCTTTCTCTCGGAAGTTGTTGGGGGTGGGGGTAGGGACTGACACGGATGGACGGAACAAATGCAATATCCATCGATTTTGGTCGTTATCACAGTAGCTCATAAAGGCATTTCTAAAAACAGCTGCTAGAAATTGTACTTTAACAAACGTGAATTAGTTCAGCGCAAGGAATTGATAAAACTTAGAAGTCTTCAATCATTTTACGTCTGTTAGTCCATTCACAATACAAATTGCATGCAAAGTAACTGAAAGAAATTTGATTTAGTCATTACATTGAGAAAAACTATAGTAAAATCTTTTGGTACCTTAACATTGATCAAGTATTGTATCACAATGAAATCATATATCCATTTTGGTTCTGGACTTAATAGTTGCATTGCTCTTTATTACAATGTTTCATTAATTCCAGATGGCTGCTGAATTAAGAGTGATATCCCTGTTACAGCTGTTTCATACTAATTGTTGCTTATCAGCTGAGACCTGTCATTTTCCAAATACTCAGATCTTGTTCTTAAAATACTGTAGTAAGGTCTGGAAATAAAAATAAAACTTCTAAGTATCTCTGGAGCCCCTGTTATCTGTATCTTCTGTTCCACTATCTGAGATCTTGATCAATTATACTGCTGTTTTTTTTTTTTCCCCCATTTCATATCTGAAATGTTGCGTTTTCAAATTCTACTGTATAAGCTTTATATAACATCATTGTAAATCCCATAACATAACTGTAATAACTTGTCAGTCAGATAGCCACAGAATTGTCTAGAATATCAAAATAAATTTCCTTGACCTTCTAGATTATTCTTTTCTTTGTGTATTATGCTTGGTCCGTCTTTTACAGTCTGCCATCATTTAGCAATATTGAATGCTGTTGAGATTTAGAAGGTCCCTGCAGTTTGCTTTAGCCCACCATGACATATTGCTGATAATCATTTCTATGATTATTACTATCTATAATTATCATTTCTATGACATATTGCTTGTTAATTGACTGAACACACGAAATCTTTCTATTCCACTTAAACATTTTTCTCCTTTGTTTGTATTGTGCTAAAACTCCTGGATAGATTTCCTTAAAATGTGTGATATGTTGCCTATTTACTGTTCTCCAAATGAGAGATGGCTGCCCTGTTTTTGTGAGATCTGCGCATGTATCATCGTTTAGTCTGGTCAGGCACCTCCGTCTAATTTTATGACAGGACACCGCCATTGTGCTAATCGCTTGTTACTTTGCAAAAGAGCATTGTATTTATAAATAATATATATTTATTTATTTATATAAATACTTATTGTTAGCAACTGGTATTGAAATAACTCTAAATAGTCGAGAGAAGTTTTAATTTGGCGTTATCAACATGTCTTTCTCAGTGAAAACAGACTACGTCATCCATTGTGACAGGAAAACATAATTGATCAGCTACCGGAAGGGCTGCGCAGTTCAAACTTCCGCCGGCCACCTTTCATTTTGAGGACAATAGGGTCCAATTTCACCCTAAATATGTACCGTACCCTATGAATTTTTTAAGAAATCTGTCGAGTCATTTTAGCATGATGCAAGTGTAAACATACAATAAAGAAGACAAGTTTAAGTGGAAACAGCAAGATTTCGTTTCAACAAACTATGTTATGTAGTTTTCACGTAATCTTCCTTAGTTTGTTGTTAAAATTCTTTTTTCGTTACTTATTCATGGAGGCTTGAAGAAGAAGAGACGATTTTTTCTCTTCGAAAATTTGCGTTTTTCAAAAAATATATTATGTATTTATTACTTTTATTTGTGTTGATTATGTTGATGCTTAATATTAAAAGATCTCGTAAGCTCATTCAATCAATAGTAATCAGTATTCAACACAGACACATTTACTTTGGTCTCCCACCTTCTTCTCATCTCTCCAAAAATGATCCTTCAAATCCCTCATTTTTTATAGAATGGCTGGACTAATTTCCTTAAATTTGGTATTATGTTATATACAAAATCATTAAAAACACTTTAAATTAATGAAAATCAAAAACTTCTTTTATTTCCTCAAACATCTTC